>OX453024.1:22852904-23389423 GCA_949699075.1 Asteroscopus sphinx
ATTTGCGTGAATATTGTTACATAGATGGTAAAAATATATATTGTGTTGGTACATAATATTCCGCCTAAAATAGGACATGCAAACATTGTTGGGTAGTCTTACGGCCAAAATTAATATCCAATCTATCCACGACTTACCCTACTAGAGATAGAAATTTGACATATTTTGTATGGAACTTATGTCAAATTCCTATCTCTAGTAGGGCAAATCGTGGATAGATTGGATATTAATTTTGGCCTTAACACAGCACTAGGTATACATACCAGATTAACATTTTTGTGTTTTCATCAGAACTAAGTACCATTATGCAAAGTTTCGACGAAGAATACAAGTAAATAATAAAACCTTTATGTAAAGTAACAAGCTAAGCCTTTATTAAGCTTATAATTTTGTGTACATTGAATTTTGTACGGAAATAATAAATAAAAGCTTATGAATAAACAGTCGGTACACTACAATATTTAAGATAAAAGTAACTCGGTAATTGTTCAAACATTATATACTTTGATTAGATTCTTATCTACAACATTACAGTGAAAGTGAATACAGATTTATAGTATTATCAAAATATCACATTAATATTATTGTAAATAGAGTTCTAACAAATTTATACATTGAATCTGTAATAATAGAAATATGAAGGGTCCATTTGCACCTTTTTCATCTCAAGAAAATTATCAAGACAGTCTTCTATTTAAAACTCATTTAACGGATTTGATATTATTATACATGTTTGGTGTGAATGGGCCCGTTGCAAGAAGGGTTATTAACCTGCATGTTACAAGCAAAGTTTTCATACGTAAGACTAATCGATTTTGTGGAAGAAGTTGGTTTGAAAAAAGGTCAATCATATTAGAATAAATAGAGAGGTTTCTACCTTCGCCAATACATCTCACTGTAAGTAAATAAATTAAATAAGCAGTCTGGTACTTATATTCCAGTATTTAAAGTACTTTTCTTCCATGAAGCATAGCGATGGGTATATTTCTAATAATATGTAATAAAAATTGTGGAAAGTGTGCTTAATTGTGAAAAGAAAAAATCACTCTGAGCAGGAATTGAACCTGCGACTCCTGATTCGAGACATCAGTGCTAGAGTTCATAGTAATTTAGGAATAAAGCACTGGTCTACCAAACCAGGAGTCGTAGTTGAATCCTACTTGTGAGCAAATTTTTCTTTCCGCAATTTATGTAGAATCTTTAGATTCCGCTCCCCATATGTTAAAATAATTAATATGTAAATACTTAATATGATTGTGGCTGTACATACCGGGGGTATGTACTGTCACAATCCTTCCCGGTGATACATTTTGTCGATAAAGTCCCTTGAACGAATCTTGCTACATTACACGTATCTACGGCTGCCATCGAACACTGAGCACAAGCGATTTTAGACTTAGTTGTGGTTCACCGGAATGTTTGCTGATAGTACATTACATTAACATACCTATTAGAATATTTAACTATTATTTGTATTACTCAACAAATATTGTTTGTGTTGAAATACATAAAAATAAGTACCTATGTTAATGTTAACTATAAGTAGGTACAATACTCAGTTCAAATAACAGGATGGATTCTTTAGTCATTATAGTTAAATGATATTTATAAGTATAAGGAAGCAATAACATCAATGTTGATCAGGTTTGGATACAAAAGGTAAGCCATTATAAAAATAAGATACTTACCGGTAATTCAGGTGTATTTCTTATGTGCTTTGTTGCATTTGGAAAAACCAACTTTGAGTCACTAATAAAAATAATAATAGTAGTAATATGTACTACGTACTAGAGAAAACACCTCGAATCAAATGTTTGTAGCATGTTTTAGAGCTCCTGCACTCTCACTCACTTAGCCACATTCTCCATCCTGACAGATACAACATGGAATGGATAGGACACAATAACTGAAGCAGTGTGCATAATCATATCCCGGCGGCCCAATTTAATGTAATCTTCCACTTTTGGTTCCTCGTCAGTGATGATATTGGGAGGGTCATTGATTTCAGGCAAGTCAATGCCCATCGCATAGATTACCTTGGAAGTGAGCTGACTGGATGCAATAAGCCCGAGCACTCGCGCCGATAAGCCTCTGTAGCAGCCGAAGAACCCATCTGATGCCTTGATAAACTTGATGTATTGGAAAACGTTAGGTAATATCATGGCAGGGCGTCCAATATAGTATGGTCGGTAAATAGTGTAATCGTCTGTGTAGGCGCTTATATGTATATATTTGAAGATATTGTGTTCATAATTATGACAGGGTGTTATTTTCCGACATCCACGCGGACGGAGTCGCGGGCACAGCTAGTATTAAATAAATTGGAAATTGGTCAGTTTGTGGCTTGGATCATTTCTGCACAACACGGTCCAATTATCAGTCACATTAAAGACAATGATCTGATAATGGTTTTGATGAGTCCACAATTTAATGTTATGCATAATTAAGGACCACACTACCGCATTGGGAGTGTCCTGTAATGGTAGTGGTGATTGGGATAAATAAATAAATAAAGTTCTTTTTTTTGTAAAAAAATTTGCTTAACATCGGGATATAAATAACACAATATTTTCTCATAGGCCTCAGACTGCTTGGAATTGGTCGGAATGAGTACTTAGAGTTGGTGGCAAAGGCCCGGTCTTTAGGCCGACGCGGGCGCTCCAAAGCGATCCGCGGGCTGCTTCCTCGCGTCCCCCTTAACGTACAGTCTTGGCCATATTGTACCAGCTACTTCGACTATTTAAGATTACAATTTATAAATTATTTTAACATTAAATAACAACAATAATCAATCAATCTTAGCAACTATAATCGTAGAAGCAACCATCGGAGAAAGATTTATTTGTAGAAGTGATCTTCGGGGAAGGATTTTGTCGTAGAAGCGACCATCAGCGATGACAGCGATTATTTAGGTAAAACTTAACTACCTACATCCATTCATTTCAAACAGTAAATAATTCAAAAATTAATCACTTCCGTACTTCAAACATCAAATATTGTTTTTTTGTTCGTATTTTTTTATAGTATAGGATGGCGAAGAAGGCCACACAATCTCTGCTGATAAGATCAGATCCTCAATCCCCAAGGCAATAGTCGACTTTATGGTTGGCCTGCGGCTTGGGGGGGTGCTGTAGTCTACTATTAGAGGCATTACAATAGATCTTTTAGGTCGCAGTGACATAAGGGGCTTGCAAAGACCTTACCTCTTTTTCCAAAAATAATAATATGCTATAAACATTTAAATTGTTCTCAGGACATCTGCGCCCTAATGGAAGTGATCTGCAGCATCGCTCGATCGGGTGCAGACCGTGGTGTGGGCGACACGTGTGCCCGCGGCCTGAGGCTACTGCTGCCTTTGATCACTCCACCGCTACTAGCGCTGCCCACTCTGGCGCAGCATGCGTATAGAATGTTGAGAGACTTGGATAATGCCGACCAGGTGAGCACCTTGTAACATTAGCGACAATGGAAGAGATCGGCAGCATCGCTCGGCGCCAAATTTTTGATTAAACACTAAAATAACTTGTTAGCAAGTGTTCAATGTGGATTTATTTGTAATTGGCCGGATATGTATATTGTACATGTATTTCTATTAATTGTAATAGTCCTCTGAAGAAAAAAAAATCGAGTGTGTCTAAAGCACACTCGTTCTTTTTTCCATACGACTGAAGTAAAATATCACTAAAAAAATAAATGTGGGTTCGCACCTTACTCTCTTGCCCCTACAGTAATATACGAAACTTAACTCTCTCTCTTTACAAGAACCCATGTGTTCAATAGAAACGTATTTTATTCAGAATAATTTCATTACAAGCTCGCATTGATTCTACTACTTTGTTGGTAATAGAATAAGTGTATAGGATAATGAAATGAACCATGGACAACCCAATTTATATTGCTAATAGCTTTATAAGATTTGGAATTTGGAGGAAATATTCCTTGAGTAACTAAGAGGTGCATTAAGGAGGGATTTTTTGAAATTACGTCTTTAAAGGGTGAAAAGGGGTGGTATAATTTATATCAAGAAACATATTTTTATCGTTATACGACGGGAGCGAAACCACGGGAATCAGATAGTTTTTTTTTTCAATTATAAAGGACGTCATATCCTTTTTTTTTTTTTTTTTTTGTTGTGGGGAAATCCTCATGGACGCACTCCGCCCGGGGTAGGTGGAGCCAGTGTCGGACTCTTACCGACTAAAACCACCGCGGTGTTCCTTCAACTACCTTAGCCGGGGGCGTAGGAACCCGTGAGTTTCACACAACCACCCCCGACAGGTCCTGGCCCGCCACAAGCAGGCGAGCCCCTTCTCCCCGTGCGGCCTAACGTCGGCCGCACCCTCCTAGGTGGCGCACACGGAACACTGCACGCCACCTCACCTCATGGGCCTTTACCAGCTGCGCCAACTACGCCGGCTGTGCCAGCTACGCCAGCTGCTGGTCGGGCAGCAGACTACCCCGAGTCTGCTGCTCGCAGGCCCTACCTCCCATAGTGTGTATATTGACAAGCGCCTCAGGGCCAACGTCATGCCCAAGAACAAGAAGGCCCGACCCATCACGTCAGCGTTTCATTACAAAGAATTCACTAATAGAGTTTTAATTAATGAATGTATAATAAATTGTTGTCTACGCAAAATGTGACACTGGTGTCGATTCTCTTGTTCACGAACTAAACTTATTTTAAACTATCGCCCTCTTTTACTAATAGTAGATACAAGAAAGGGATGGCAACCATTTAAGAGCTGTCAAATTAGACGAAATTAAATTTTCCATACAAGTTTAGTCGTGATCTCGGAACGTGCCCACTAAAATACAAAGAAATGTAACACGTAAACTAATTTGACAGTTCTAAAATGGTTGCCATCCCTTTCTTGTATCTACTTTTAGTAAAAGAGAGCAATAGTTTAAAATAAGTTTAGTTCGTGAACAAGAGAATCGACACCACTATCCTTAAACTGCTGAAACAAGTCAACGTGACTTCTCGTACGGCTTTGTAGAGGTGATAATTTGATCGACTGTTTTGTTTTATTGTATCTAATTAACTACGCGTCGTCGCGCGTCGGTCTGAATTATCTCATCTCCGTGGTTTTTAATTGATTCTTCTTAATTGAGGTAGGTACTTACGTTTTTGTGCATCAATCATATCTATTATAGTCAAAGAGCAAAGTCTTATACAGGGGAGACAGTATTAGTACCTAGTAAAGACTGATTCTATGGTTTTTGCAGTATTTATAACTTGTCTCTACTGCACATTTCGTGTAGTGTAGGCCTATCTTAGAGCCTAGAGCATTATGCACATAGGGGCCTACAGAATTGCATTTCGTGAGATAAATAGAGGCTGGTGTCTTTTTGAAAGTCATTAACAGACCAGTCGAAAACGAGGATTCCAATTTATTTAATCAGTGAAAATTTCGAGTTAGGCCTCCTAGAAAATAAGATCGCAATATCATCTACATAAAATATGCACGTTTTTGTTTTTTTAAAGTAAAATAAAGAAGTCTTTATTTTGTTTCTTAAATGTCTTTCAGTTGTTTGTATTCATGAAGAAAATACACGTCCTGCGATAATAGTTTCAGCGCAAAACAAATTTTTGCAGGCACTGTGAGACAAACACGGAAATTGTGATTTTCTCTAAAACTGCTGTACTGCGTTTTAATTAAAACACTAAACTATCGAAACGAAAACCGTGACGCTGCGGGAACGCCGCTTGAGGCTTTCAGATAAATCAGGCATCTGCGATTGAAACTTTTTATGCAGAATGACAACCAGTTCCTGCCTGTTTTTCAGCGTACAAACCTTAAACCAGTCATAAAGAACCTTTAAAAAATATATATCTGAGCTAACTACATATTATTTCCTGTCATTTTAATAGTTCAAAACGTTTTAACAATGTAAAAATCTGCACGTTCAGTAACTGTTCAAGTGTCTCTGTCACAAAACGTGCACTATCTTCATTCTAAATCGCTTAGATGTTTTACGTATAAAGTTGCTGATTATATGCTGGTTATAAACTTTAAAAATTTAGTTTTTATTTTATAAAAACGATGTACGGATTGCAGTAAAAATGGTTGATTACTTGTTTATGCTACAGGTTTCACATGTTCTGGACTTAAAACTTGACTAAGGTTTCATTATAAGCAAATGTGAAGCAAAGAGGTTGCATAGTCTTAAACAGATGGGTGCATCTGCCTTGTTCCTAGTCCATAGCAGTCTAGCATTTTCCTAGAAGTCTGTGGGCACATTACACTCAAAAAACATACAGTATTTTTATCAAATCTTTTCAAAGTACTTTCCACCAGCCTCTATACAAAGATTCATGCGCCTAAACCAGTTTTCATAACACTTTTTCCAGTCCGCCGCAGACACCTCGTTTACAGCCTGCTCGAACGCAGCCAGCGCATCTTCCGGCGACGAAAATTGTATCCCTTTGAGCTGATTTTTTATTTTTGGGAATAAAAAGAAGTCACACGGTGCTAGATCAGGGCTGTAAGGAGGGTGACCCAGGAGTTTGACTGGCTTGCTGTCCAGGAAGTCCCTCGTTTTGAGTGCGGTGTGCGCAGGTGCATTTTCGTGGTGGAGCAGTAGCCCGCGGAGCCCTGTGTTTGGTCGCTTGTTGCTTATAACAGAGAAAACTTCTGGCAAACATTTGGTAGTATACCATTCGGCATTAATGCTTCTTTGATCCCGTAAGGGAATTGATACCAAGTGGCCAGTCAAATTAAAAAAGCTAGCGATCAAAATCTTACCCCCGCTTCTAGTTTTGTGTAGGTACTAAAACCGGCCAAGAGCATGTCGGGCCATGCTCAGTATTATAGGGTTCCTTAAGTAGGTGTAATTATAAAGGAATCAAATCGAATATTGCTTCTTTCGTCATCCCCCAAAGTTGGTCGACCGCGCTTGAATTCGTTATACCAACGATACACGGTTGCCTTGGAAGGGCCTTCATCCATGAATGCCATTTGAAGTCTATCGTACGATTCATCATGGAACATCGGAAACATGTCCCTACGAATGTCTCATACATGTGGCGCACATCTTTGGACAAAAGCAATTTTATTATAGTTCCGCTAACAGTATTATAATGTTGTAGCCATAGTTCATTTCGCCAGTTATGTTATAGTCCCTTGTAATAGGGGGCAAGCCTATTGCCATTAACCGGGCACAAATCCATACTCCGGGCTGCTACTGAGAATTTCCTAATGAAAAAACCCAATAACACTTTGCCCGACCCATTTATACACCCACATTTCGCCAGAACAAAGATTTTGCTGAAGACGTGCCAGACATAGCCCATGAAAAAAATGTAAAGAAAGGAACAAAAACCCTTACCTCAAAGTACGTTCGGTAAAATCTAATAAACTTTTCTCGCCTACAACACAACTTTAAGTTCTCACTTTCACACACAATTGTTATCAAATAACAACAGTTGTGTTAGGTGGAAAATTTAATCAATTTTCGTTCTGTTCAACATTTTTATTTTTTGGTTCTGTAAAAACGTTCTCTAAATTCACTTCTCTTGCTGGCGTTGTTGGGAGCGATTTTGAATAGTTCTTGATGTATTCAAAGAGTTTCTTCCCGGGTGCGTAGGATAGTATTAAGAATATTAGGTTGGATTAGTCGTATCTGTGTAGTCGGCCCATCTCTAGTTATAATCCCACACTATATTAATGTTTTATTTTAACTCAACAACTTCGAGGCTTCAATCTTTTTTTTTTTTTGTTAAATTTAAACAGTGATAGTTTCCAAAAACTTATTCCAAATTTTTCCAATCAGTTCCAGATTATCCAGGAGGCGTTACTACTATTAAACGCGTAAAAACGTATTAAATCTATATTTGTGGCTATTATTATTATTGCTATATATGCGTTTGCTATGGAAATATTGTAATTATAATTTGCTATTTATATTTTTTACAATTTTTGAGCATGTATATTTTAAATATTTTAGCCATCGATATTCTCGCATGTAAACTGCTTGGATTCTTGTGTGGATATATTTTCATCGTTGATCTGTATGTTTTTCAGTAATTTAAAGGGAATTTTTTAGAATAAATAATAAATAAATGGTGTAAATATTTGAACCAATAATGAGGAGACTCGGAGGGTCGAAGGTTCGGAGGCTTGACACACGGTGACACACGGAACGAGGAGGAGAACAGGAACTAGTGGTACACACGGCTACACATCAAGCTGTACAAAACCAGTAAAGGCTGACCTCGCGTTGTAAGGAAAACCTATACAATGCGAGGTCAGCTTATACTGGAAATGTACAGCTTGATGTGTAGCCGTGTGTACAGGAACTACAGGAACAGAACTCAGAGGTATGGAGGTACGGAACTCTGAGGTACGGAGGGTACAGAAGGTCGTTAAACTTTGTTTTATTATTACTATCAGTTTATATCAAAAATTTCATTCATAGTATAAAATACTTTTTGAATTAACCACTTTTTTCCAGGGTTGGTCCCATATTATTGTTCATAATGATGAGTACAATGACCACTTAAGATATTTTTTTATTTATTATTTATTTCAAATCGGATCACAAAAAATCCATGTGTTAGTAAAAATCTCTTATAGACTATGTTAGTAACATTCCATCCATTACATACAAAATATACTTATTTAGTTACAATTATAATAGTAAATTAATTCATGTACCTCTGTCCATTACCAGCTGTACCCGACCCGCAGTTGTGCATACGGGTCCAGTACTCCAGGAATGGACAGTCTGGCTTGTCTACAATAGCTTTTAGAATACTGTTGGTGCTCTCCCGAATCCTGCGCGTCAGGGATGCCGTTCGCTTCCGCATAATGGCATTAAAACAATCCGTTCTCGCTTCAGCAAACATGCCTGACGCACTACAGAAACGCGGCAACCCCAACAGCATTCTAAAAGCGTTATTATACTGGACACGGAGAACGTTGTAAGCCTTCTTCGTATGTCTAACCCACAGGTTGCACGTGTAAAATGACTGGCAATATGCCTTGAAAAGAGTGATTTTAACTTCTTTAGTACAACATGCAAACCTGCGGGCCAGCATATTACATCGGACTGACAACGCTCTCCGCTCCCTTTCTGTATCGCAATCATCATCCAAGTCTTCATTCACTATATGACCAAGATACTTAAACTGTGACACCCTATTTAGTGGTACACCGTAAAGTACCTGTACTGCAGCAGAAACGCCATCTTTCTCAGGCACGCGATGATCGCACATGTAGCCGATAGCCTCTTCAAACGCGAACAGCGGCACCTTGTTCTGTTGCGCCAGAAGTAATGTGGTGTTGCCTGAAATAGTGGTCAATAAGAGATACTATTTTATCAAAAGGGGCTCATGGGTAAGTGATAACCACGGGGATTGCAAGATCTGCTAGGTTAAGCAGCGCTAGCCTCTGCCAGTACTTGGATGGGACCGCGCGCGAGTTAACGGTCACGTTTTTTGTAGCTTTGCTCCCTAGTATGCATTTAAATACCAAAAATAATCCAAATATCACTCACCCATCCACTTAAATCCAGTCAGGGTCTCAACGAACTCCCCCCTGCCTTTAATAATCGCTTTCAGCATCTTGGAGCTGACAATGCTGGCCATGATGTACACCTCGGACTCCGGCATGTGATTTACTCGCTTGCAGTACTGGTTCAGCAGCCACCAGCCAAGGAGAGCCCCCATCTCGTTGCCAGTGAACACGTGCCAGGAATTTGTGCTACGGAGGAATATATCATAGTTAGAAATAGAATTAAATCGTTTTAGAAACGAAGAGTAATGTGATTGGTCTATTTTGATCGCGTCATATAAGCCACGCCTTGGGCACGCCTTTCCCCCCGGAGAAATTGGTTGACGCGGATTTCTTAGACAGAGTTTCTATTGTTGGTCTACTCTCTTGTATTGTCTTCGAATAAATAAATAAATAATACTTTATTTCTGATTCAAAAATCCATACCACAAAACAAAAAATACAATTTAAAACGTTATAATTGAACGAATTAAAATTGTGGTTGTCGTTTTACGTTTAGATAAACAACGCGTGTAACTACTGCGGTTCTAAGCCTAATTATTCTAAGGTATTAAATAGCAGGCGTTTATGTATGTTACTATTTATTTCAGTAAACGGCAAGTTACTTAATATAACCGTTACGTTACTTAATAATATGGGATTCGACTTCTGGCTCTGCTGATGAAATCCTCATCAGCAAATCATCCGACGAGTCCTTGAGTGGAGACAGCGAATCGGCAAACGCAGCGTAGGGCATTCCCAGCTAGGTGAAACGACGACCTGAAAAAGGTAGCTGGGGTTGACTGGATACGAAAGGTGGAGGAGTGTTGTGGCGCGATTTGGGGTAGACCTATGACCAGCAGTGGACTGCGATAGACTGAGTTGACGAGTAAATTGCAGGTTTATTCCTGCCAAGATTGAAATACATTGGGCAACACGAATTTGCTCCATAGATTTCGGAGAATTATGACTATAAAACATAATAACCCAGCGACCACACAGCCCATAGACGCTTCGTAACAGGCGACCGATGTCTGCAACACATCTATGAAATTTCACTAATGTAGGTTCCACTATTCGCCACTTGAAATCGTCAAATAAGTGTCGACTACTTACAATAGCCGCCTTGGTAGGGACAATCGGCTTGCAGTCCCCGCCTCAGCTAGTGGCAGAATTTATTGTACGCGTTATATTCAACATTAGGCGTCTATTGGGCTATTGGGCTGTATGGTCGTTGTAATAACCATAATTTAAAACAATTATTGTACTTCCTACTGAGTTTATAAGGGGCCATGCATAAATGACGTTTCAAGAATTTCATGATTTTTAGGCCCTCTCCCGTCAGTCAGTTCCGTTTATAACGGTTTAGTTACTATTTATACGCGGTTGACCGTACCTTACCTGTAACCGTCCGGGATTGTAGTTTCACTAAGTAGTTACATTTCCAACAATCATTATACGTAAATTGTTAAAATAACTAGACAAAATTATTATATTAGGACCTCATGAAACTGACACTAGAACAATGAAGCACTGACAATTATGACAATCGAAACCTCAAATTATCTGTCATTTCATACTATTATCTGTCAACATGACAGCAGGGCGTCTTTTACCCTACTATTTCAAAGGCTGCGATGATGATGACGAAAAGTATCATCATCCTCCGAACCTTTTCGCAATTATATTGGGGTCGACTTCCAGCCTAACCAGATGCGGCTGATCATCAGTATGTTATACGGAGCGACTGCCTTTAGATCCCCGTAACCCAGTTACTGATGGGTAAGAATTCTGATCCTGTGGCGCGAAATTCTTGGACGTCCATTTTATTTGTAATGCAGCCTTAAAAATTATAAACACTTAAATAAAGGCATTGATTTCTTCCATTTTGAATACCAAACTGGGATCTTCTTGGAATGTTTTACGGTATTGTGATTATTTGAATACTTGTGAACACTGGTGCCGTGTTTCTTGTTCACAAATTAAACTTATTTTAAACAATCGCTGTCTTTTACCAATAGTAGATACAAGAAAGGGATGTCATAAATTTTTGTGCTGTCAAATCAGTTTAGGTGTTGCATTTCTTTGTATTTTATTAGTAGTGGAGCTCCTTTGTGAAAGAGCTGGTCCGGGGAAGTACTACCACCGTACTTACTTCTCCGCCAAATAGTGATGCTTGCATTGCTGTGATTTGGTCTGAAGGGTACGGGTGCCGGCGAAATTACAATCAAATGAGACTTTCCATCTTGATGTCTCAGTTTGGCGAACCGAATTGCGGTACCATTAAGGCAACAGCCTAGGTGGTATTGCAGTTGATATGGGCAAAGGTAATCGCTTAACATCAGGTGAGCCTTTAGTTCGTTTCGCCATCCTATACTACAAAAAAATAAAAACCGGCCAAGAGCATGTTGGGCCATGCTCAGTATTATAGGGTTCCTTAAGTAGGTCTAATTACAAACGAATCAAATCGAATATTAATCAATATCCCCCCCTTTGGGGGAGGCCTTTGTCCAGCAGTGGACATCTTTCGGCTGAAATGATGATGATGATGAAGGTCATGAGAAGGTCAAGTGCACAATAATTATTAGTTTAAAATGGTGTCGATTCTCTTGTTCACGAACTATACTTATTTTAGACTATCACTCTTTTACTAATAGTAGATACAAGAAAGGGATGGCAACAATTTTAGAACTGTCAAATAAAAATTGTTCAGGATCAAAACTAAAACATATTGATGGTATAACATTTTATGTGTAAGTCACATATATTTATATTTTCAATTTTAAAACATGCATTTTCTCGTTTCTTCGCCAAATTGTTGCTCGGGACATCTGTCGTCGAAAAGATGCATACTAATCACTTCTCACCGATAACATGTTTTTACATTATCAATGCATATTATGACGAAAATAATAAACACATTGTTTTAATTCATTTTAAATTCTAAAATGTTAGTTATTTCATAGATAAATTACATAATTACATGAAATAAGAGCAATTTAAAATAAGAAAAATAGGCCATCAGTAAGAATGATGCTAGTGCTTCTATGTATTTATTACTAAAGTTTTGGTAAAATAAGCAGCTACGCTGTACAGCGCGTTCCCATGCTTTTTTGAAGATTTTCCGTTCCCTTTTAAAACTTTGGCTTTATGAACATAATATAGGTATCGCATAATAGCTACGTACAAAATTACAATTTCACATCCGTAATAAGAGGTTTAATGTCAGATTATAATAATAATCCTCTTATCAAACAATATTAAATAATAAAACGTTAACAAACATCTGTAACACCAAAAAATTCCGTTTGACATTATAAAAGTGTTATTACATTACGCCTGAGGGCACCAAATAAGATTCTCTTTCGTTCGTCCATCACGCGATGCAAAAACTAAACGAACTAGTTCTCGTATAATTGCTTTGGCATCATCTAGCAATTGTCAAGGTCGTGACCTTGAACAGGTTCAAACAAGACGGAACGGAAAAAAAAAGGTTGAAGGTTTTGACAGAAGGATATATTTTTATTTATAGAGAAGGAAAGAACATCAATTTATATTTTAAAATTAAGAGAGTTACATTATTATACTGGTTTTTTTTTCTCTTTATTTATATTTCAGTAAGACAAAAGTTATGGTTTTTAAAAAGGAAGAAGTTATGACAGGGTACAATATTTTGATAGGTGACGAAAAGGTGGAACAAGTGAAAGATTTTATATACCTGGGTTCCATGTTTACGAGAGATGGCAAGCATTTGAAGGACATTGAAAGGAGAGTGAGTGCTGGTAATCAGGTGAATGGGGCACTACACACCTTCATGAACAGCCGCAAAGTGTCGGAAAAGGCACGGCTGGCTAGTGTTATTGCCTACACTTATGTATGGTAGTGAAAGTTGGGTATGGCAGAAGAAACATGAAAGCAGAATAAATGCAGTAGAAATGAGAGCTTTGAGAAGTATTATAAATAACTACTTTTTGATCTTTGAATGAAATCTTTGATTACCAAAACTAATTGATAAACAAAATATAATCTTGTCGAGAGAAACTAAGTGATAAAATACCAATAAAATTAATCTATTAATTAAAAAAACAGTAAGTACTTGATATATATGATGTGATCCCATCACTGGATCATAGTATGGCACATCACGGCTTAACTCTTGCCATTCACCACTTCTGATATTATAATCCTGAATAAAAGAGGTCGAGATCAAGAAATCTCTTTCTATTTCTGATAAAAAAAAACCTTGTTCTCCGTACACTATTTGAAAAATAAAATACCTAGGCTGGTGGTATTGCTGTTGTTATGGCCAAAAGGCCCTAATTCACGTAATTTCATGACGCGCCGATCAATATCTCGTAAACGTCGTGTTGAACCTAGTTAGAGGTTTTTTTTTGTTTTCGGGTGGTAATCCTCATGGATACTCTCCGTGTGGGGACGGCGGAGGGGTATGGCGGACTCTTGCCGACTAAAACCACAAGGTGGCCATCCTCTGCACAAAATAGAGAATATGGACTATTTGAAATAAAATGATTTTATTATTTTAATTATTTGAGAATGTATTATTCTTTTAGTTTACTTCCTCTACCCTGAACAATCTTTGAGTTTTTCATTCTATTTAAAAAGCATGAATGACGGGGATTTAAAGGTAAAGATATTTAATTATTTTGTACCTTTCAATGCTCAATGCAGTATTGTGGAAGTCTCCTATTTTCTGCACCAGCTCCTCCAGGACTTCGTTTGCTCTCACAGCAGCCTCAGCGTCTGTTTGTGAAGAACGAACGAGAGCACGTCTGGCAGCCTCCTGCGTCATCAGCGGTTCGTGCCATTGACGGCGACGTCTCGGGGAGCGGGTTGCAGATGGAGTAGCAGGACGTGGGGATCGTGAAGGAGTCCTGGGGGAACGAGCCGGTGGGTCTTGGACCATAGGTTCCAGAGGAGGATTTTGAGGCAATGGCTGGCTCTGGACTCATGTTGGTCGCTGCAGAGAAAATTTGAGCTTGTAGGGAATTCGAGACTCCTCAAACACTGAATGCGATCGTGGGGCCTCCATTCAGACCATGGCCCATTTACTTACTTTTCCCTTGTTCAGTCAGTCAACTGTACAAGAGCCGACTTTTCATAAATTAATTTATGAAAAAATCTGACTACCCACCTACATTCACAGACATAGTAAAAAATATAGACGAAGTGCTGCGAACAATCATAGTGAAGCCAACAAAACCGTGCTCCTCCGTACAAACCAGCGCTCACGCACACACATGCACCTCAGACCGTGCTCACCGCTCACAGTACACATCTCGCGGCATTGTCCAGTAAGCATCGCGAAAACAAATATCCTTCAGGTGCATGGTGTGTGCGTGAGCGCTGGTTTGTTCACGGAGGAGCACGGTTATGTTGGCTTCACTATGATTGTTCGCAGCACTTCGTCTATATTTTTTACTATGTCTGTGAATGTAGGTGGGTAGTCAGATTTTTTCATAAATTAATTTATTTGACTGGTCAACACTTCCCGTGACCCTATAGGGCTGGCTAAATAAGTTTTTTTATATGAATATTATATTAGAAAATTGTATCATATTGTATAACATTATACATGTAACTCTATGGAGCACAATATAGAAAAATGACACCTAAGAAATACAGGATCTTACGAACAATATCCGACCTTATAAATCCTGAAAGAATTGTTTTGCCCAGAATTCCGAGAAAAACACTATCAAAAAAAAAATTTATGTGTGGGCGTATCTACAATAATATACCAAAGAGTATTAAGGAAATACCTAACTAAATAGATATCCTTGTGCGCTGTTGATGACATATTAAAAAAATATATAATTTTATTGTATCTGACATGATAATTCATTTAAATGTACCTACCGTAAAAAATATTTTAATTATTCCTTCTTCTTAATCAATCTTAGTATGCAATTAAATCACAATTTTAACAAGTACCCTTGTATCTCTTGTTGTTTAAATTATAGCCATTTATACTGAAGAAGAATGGTAACATACTGTTAAAAACATTTTCATTGCCACAATTACAACAAATCAACAATCCTGACAATTTCAAAACCTAAATAAAATTGAACCCTCCGTGTAACGTTTAAACTCGTTTGAAAACCCATGAGTGTTCTGTAGCAAATAAACATTTCAAAAGCGACGCACCGGCGCGGTTGCGCTCTACACGCAAGTACGACCGAGTGCGACGTCATATCAGCGTGCAGGCTTCGGCAAACGAGGCTTAATATTTTTGCTAAAGATACCTATCTTATAACAGTTAGTAAAAAAAATATTAAACTATACTTAATTTATTTATGTTTAATAACCTGGCAATATGCTGAGCTGGACACCCATTTGCCACAATGTTGAGACACATATGGCGCATCATCAACTCAGCCTATCGCAGTCCACTGCTGGACATAGGCCTCTCCCAAGTTGCGACATAACACTCGGTCCTCTGCCCTCCGCATCCAGTCCCCCCCCAGCCACGTTTTTCAGGTCGTCGGTCCACCTGGCGGGGGGGCGCCCTACGCTGCGTTTGCCGATTCGCGGTCTCCACTCAAGGACTCGTCTGCTCCAGCGGCCATCGGTCCTTCGACAGACATGGCCAGCCCAGTGCCACTTCAGCTTACTGATCCTACAAGCTATGTTTCACACATACACACTCAAAAACATGAGGCTTCTGGCTTTACTGCTATTCTTAGCTGAATTATTATTTATTCTTTAATCTATGCTGTAGCCTGTAACGTAGTTTTACTTACCCCATTTACTCAACTGCACTTTCTTGTAACCACCTCCTGATGCAATTAATGTAACCCCCTGTGGATTTAATTTTTAGATCTTTAGTTGGGTATTTATTTATACTCACTGTTTATTTTATAGAAACTTGTTCTTTTGACCGATTTATTTGTTCACTTATTGTGAAGTGACAAAATTTTGTATTGGATTGTAAGTGTGAAGACTGTGAGGAGTGGGCATCTTTGGAACCTGACTGGGAATCGAACTTGTGACCCACGTATATAAATTATTGATTTTATTCTTATTTTGTATTATTGACCGGAAAAGGGTCAAGCCCATTAACGAGCCCAATTCGGGCAATTCTTTTATTGACATTTTTTTTTGACAGGTCCCCTTTGTGGCCACATCAGCGCCCCCTCCTTCAAGTCTTCCCGCTCTGCCTAGGACTGGGAATTCTGGAATTTGAGTCAATACCCCCCCCCCCCCTGTTCCTTTTTCCTCTCAATGACCCTCTCCCGTAAATAAACTCCCTTAAATCTTCCCCAGAATTTAAATTCCTCCCTCACCCTCAGGATATTTCACCCCCCCTAAGCGTAACTTTTGAACCAGGGGAGCTAGAGACCCCGCGTTTTGGGGATTCATATAGTGAAGATAAAATCTACCCCTTGGCTCCAACAGAAATCCCCACCCCTGTCAATTCCCCCTCCGGGAATAAATTTTCATCCCCTCCACTTTTTTGGCCAAACCCCACATTGTCCACCTACCCTGTATCCCCTCCAAAACACATCCCCCCCATCCTCTTTCAACTAGATATCTCGGGAACGGACAGGGTTAGACACCAAAGTGTAAATTTGGTTTAAGTGGCTTTCGCTCGTTTGTGCTCATTTATCGCGCCGTCCTCGTATGGCAATATGTTGTGTACGTTGAAGTCTCGTATGTGCACAATAAAACTACATTCCCCGCTATCGTTTTAAATTATGGCGACAGGCTTGCCATTTGTGGCTCGTTGGAGCGGCGCGCGCGTATATTATAGGCCCGAACAGGTTCTTTTGCTCCTATTTAATTCACCACACGTGGTTTGCAATGCTTATGCAATTTCTACTTAGGCACAATGGTAAATTTTCTACTAAAGTATATAGGTAGTTTAGATTCTACTTATGAACATACACACACATACATTCTGTTTTTTCTTACTTGTCTTATTCAGTAAACAATCTTGGCATGTCTTAATGCAATTCGTTAATAATTTTTATTAAAAGACGATGGTAAGTATTTCACACACTAAATGATTTGTTTTCACCTAATTACATGTGCAGAACTAGTAATTATATTTTATCAGTAGTTATTTCAATAAAGAGACGTGCCAAGATTGTTTACTAAATAAGACAAGAGAGAAAAAACAGAATATACCTACCTATGAACATACACATACAGTTATGGCATGCACATCTCTAAGACAAACCATATTTTTTTGTCCAAATAGGTGCCTATATGTGACATTAATGGTCATCTATTACTTTGACTTATTAGAAATTACGTAAAATAAATGCCTTTTTAATGATATTACATTTTTTGTAGAAGTTAGTGGGTGGTGACAGGTGGTTTATAGCAAAAAACGTAAATTTAGGAGCCATAATTTATAAGTTTAGTAGTTATGTACTTAAGTAATAGACAATTTAATCATGTAGGTATTAATTTATTACTCACGAACTGTACCTACCTACATCACTATTTTAAGACGCTGTCTTCCGTGACATTTACTTATTTCATGTAAATTATGTAACAGATAGGTATTTTCTTTTCATTTTAGTTGTGTATTAGGTATGCCCAGCAGTGGGACAGTAAAGGGCTGGTTATGTTATGTTATGTTATTAGGTATGTTCGGTCATAGGTAAACAAACCTAACCAAGTACAATTGTGTCAACCATTCGGCCGGCTGTTATAGGTACCTACCTAAACAATGTTTAGGCAATGTATTATCGCAAAACTAATTCGTTTACATAGTACCTACCTACCTACATATTGATATAACATTCACAAGATAACGTCTTTCAAATATTTTTAACCTAAATAGATCTTTGTAGGTCCAATAGGGAAGGTGACAATTTTTTTTAAATTAATTTTTATTAGAAATATCGAATCTTTTTCAATAAAAATAAGCAATAGTGAAAAAACTAATAAAATATTTCGTAAATTGTCCAAGTTATAAACTATTTAAATTTATTCACTAGATAGAGACAGCACTATCAAACAATGACGTAATTGTTCAAAACCTTCATAGTAACTTGACATCTCTCTGTACAATGTCCGTTTTGCATGACAAGGACAGAAAATGCCACCTCCAAGAACTTAAAAAGCGTGTATCTCTTTATTTTTTTCATGGATTTTGTTTATTTTTTCTGTATGAGCCGGGTTCGAACTCAAATCCTCCTGCACGAAAAGCAAGCGTTTAACTGCCAGGCTATCACTGCATTTTACGCCAACTATAGTTGACTTATTCTCTTGTCTGGAATCTATGCGGTGACGCCACGCAATTATTGCATTAATAACAAGTCTTAAACCAGTCACGTGACCAGCCTTCTCCGGAAGAAAATAGCTGGCGGCGTAGTATAACATTATTGTACCATGGGTACGTTCATGTGGCAAGGTGCCCAGCCCGACGCTAGCCTTCGCCGTTCAATAAGAATGCCTATTCTTGTGCTTAAAGTACTGTACTATGGCTTCATAAATTATAGTATTATAAGAGAGCTTAAGGTAAAATACTTCTATGCAGGTGTCGTCAGTCTTACAAAACGCAAACTCAAGTTTTCATACATGGTGAAACCAGACACGAAAAACATTGTAACATTACTGTTTTTGTGTCGGGTTTTACCAGCGTATTCTCAGTAAGAGTGCGCAAATATCAGCATTAGTGGGTACTATTTGTACGTAATTTTATTGGCAAAGTGGTATTTGATGGATATTTCATATGAAGGGAGCATGACTTTGTATTAGGTGTACGATTCCTTCTAAATGATGAATGTAAAAGTGCATGCTTTCACTGCGCTTTTTGATGAACCTTGACCATTTTTTGTAGTGCCTTGCTCAGAGATAGTCTGTAACTAGGGCTGCCAGATACAGGCTTATCATTTCCTGGTCATTTCTGGAGTTACGAAAGAAAAAAACAAACTCCCTAGTAATTTGAAAAAATGGTTTTTTCAATATTGTATTTTAGGTAAAAACTAGGTTACAAAAAAAAACATTTTTTTTATGTATTGAAAAATCTTTGCCTTTGCCTTGTCAATTAAACATGTATAAAATTGTGTCGTAACTAAGTATGTAAAAAAAAAAACTAGTATGCGGGACAGTAACGTATAATTACTGGACACGGGAATTCTGGGTCTTTCCCGGGTTTCCCGGCCATCTGACAACCGTATCTGTAGCCCAGTGCCTTCTCCGTCCTTACATACCTGACATTTGGCATTATATTAATACGCCAAGCGAGCGAAGCCACAATCTTCAGTAGATCATAAAACAGTATTCAGCCAAGTCTGCAATCGCCATTTGTTGCAGTTGGGTGACTGTGAAGCGCATAACTTCATCACAGAGTCCCTTTTATGGAGTGTCGTGATGTATTAGCACTACTCAATGCCGTCTATGGCTTACAGAACCATGACTGTTAGGGACATGACTTGCAAGTGTGTAAAGAATTTCCTAATGAAAAAACCCAATAACACTTTGCCCGACCCGGGAATCGAACCCAAGACCCCATGCTCAGCAGTCGCGCTTGCAACCACTAGACCAACGAGGTAGTAAGTAGGATATATCATCCTATAACTTTTTGCATACTTCCGTAGGATTCTGTAATTTATATATAATTTATTAATATGTGACCAGAGTAGCAAATTGTAAAATGAATGGTACGATTAATCGAATTTTGTGAAACGCGAGTAGACCCACGACTACGACTACGATAGCAGACTTACGATAGAAGTATATTCTGGTAGAGGACATTAACGATGGTCTAGTTCTTCGTTAAATATATTACATCAAGACATTCTAACATTGCTCTCTGCAGCTCTTCTGGCTATGTTAGTCCAGCATCTCTGGCCTTTTTTCCTGGCATAAGTTTTCGGAACTGCGAAGTGCCTCTCTTGTCACCCCTCGGTGCTTGGCACCCGGGGTGGACCGCCCCCATTGCCCCCCCTCTACGCCGCCATTGAAAGCACGTGAACTTGTTGCCGCGCCGTTTGCTTGATCATCAGTCCTGTTTTGGACGCAGAGTCATGCACTAAAATTATATTTTGCTCCTTATCTAGCAGCAGAATTTATTTTAGGCTTAATTTATTATGCATTGGTCTTGGTATGATATTACAACTAAGTACGTAGGTATCAGTACTGTAATTCCTAAAATGTACCATGTAATGAACTTATTTTTTATGTGTACCTACCGCATGTCGTCTTGTTGTGGCAATAAATCATTTTTCTTCCTTTCTTTCTTTTCTTTCATTGAATGCTAGAAATATAGTGGGTGTGATTGCGTATTTATGTGTTGGTAGCGGCAAACCGGCGACACGCGTTCCGGTACTAAAATACAGTAGATAACATTTCTATCACCTTATTATTTACACTTCTATAAAAAAGCCTACACAATATCATAGCCAAGCTTAGAAAAAGTGTGGCATTGAAGCCGTTCTCCAGCGGTCGCGTGTTCGGAAGTGTCCGCTTAAGGATATAACGGTCCCACTGGATATCAAGACAGGGTTCCGTATGCAATCTTGTTACTGAGATGCAATGCCGTTATCTTGCCACTAGATTGCCGATGCCAGTAATAAACTTGTTTACCCATTTACTCATAACTTCACGGTCGCTGCAAAATTTAAAATAGTTTATTAGCTTTCTTAATTAAAATCGTAAATATTTAACGTATTTGTACTTTCCGCGTCAGTTTACTTCGATTAGACTACTGAAATTATCGTTGTTTTCTTGATCACTGCGTAGCCTGGCTCACGACGAAGAGTTTGAGGGGTCGCACGTCCAGCTCTGACGTTCCAGGGTCAAGGGAACAGCCCCCGCGCGAAACACGTCACGCCATATATCTATATATTTATTACAAACCGAGGCTACCTTATAGGTGCAGTTTTAGCACATGTTTGAAGATTAAAGTCATTTGGAGTCGTATCTGGACGCGGTCTTCGGTGTTTTAATTGATAATAAGTACCCCCCTAAGTATTTAGTAGCATAATTACTGTTTTATGTTATAAAAAATTATTCAGTTTTTCGTAAATTCCAGTTTTGTAAAGAAAATATTGTTCGGCGTTGATACCAGCTCGCTCCGTCCACTGGGTTCCTCCCGCAGGACCTGGATACATCATCAGGTCACCCAGCTGCCGTCGTCTGGTGGTAGCGTCGCTGAACCTGCAAAATTTAAAATAGTTTATTAGCTTTCTTAATTAAAATCGTAAATATTTAACGTATTTGTATAGATTGCACACACAACTACTGGACAATTACTTGCAGTTATTAAGGTACCTGTAATAGTTTCAAAAGAGTGCGTCTTAACTTTGTGGGTAGTGAATTTAAGACAATTTTTTACGTAGATTATTATTCCACCGCCTTTTTTGTTTTGTCGCAACTGTGTGTGCATTCTGTAGCCCGGAATTTGGAATAAATTACAGATTTGATCAGATATACCCACTAAATAACAAGAGTTATTGCTATACAAGAGAATTTAGAAAAAAAAAACAATATTATATTAAAATTGACAATAATGTGGTAGCGTTAGTGCTAGCACAACCGTACGTGGCGGGAAACTAGACGCCAATGAGAAATAAAGATGGCGGCTCACTCAGTTCGCCTCCACTCTGCCAGGTGGTGAGGTTAGAAAGGGAAGGGTATATGAAAGAAAGAGAAAGATATATAAGGCGGGAAACGTAGTGCCTATCTCAAATTAAATAAGCTTCGAATAACGGTCAAGTCAAATTAATAACTCGTCAATATGTCTGATCAACCATCACAATCAGACGATTTATCAAACTAACTGCGGCTCAATCTATTTACAATTGCATAGGTATAGAAATTTATGTTTTATATTCATTAAATTGAAAGATGCATCCAG
The DNA here is from genome assembly GCA_949699075.1 of Asteroscopus sphinx. Taxonomy (NCBI): domain Eukaryota; kingdom Metazoa; phylum Arthropoda; class Insecta; order Lepidoptera; family Noctuidae; genus Asteroscopus; species Asteroscopus sphinx. Next base: position 22,875,234 of record OX453024.1, read on the forward strand.
TTTTATAGACATAACACATAATTTAATAAATACTCAATAGATACTGGGTATTAAATTGTAGAAAAAACCTAAGTTTCACATTAAATTCATAGAATGAAAGTTGTATGCAAATTCCCGATTTCATGAGATTTCATGACGTAATTTGCGAAAACTCGCCGAGTCAGCTGATATGACAAATGTCAGAATCTTGTCGAGCAGAGAGGTTAACGCTCTGTTTTCACACGCGCAATTTGCCGTTAGAAAGGGACTGTTGCAAATTAAATGCAGCACCTTAACCGTATAGTTCGTAGCGGTCCCTAAAATGCCCCCGACATGAGAACCACCGTAAGCTCAGTTTGGTCCCATTTATGGGACGGAATAATATGTCAAACGTCACCCTAATTAAATATATGAATATTTAATGTACTATCTATCGAATCATGTATGAGCACGCTAATTAGGATATTTAAATAAAAAGCACGTGTGTCAGTGCCATTCTATCTTTAATATTTAGCGCGTGCGCGTTATAATATATACCTTTGAAAATTCCAAGTGAATACTGCAATAACCGCCATTTTTTTACAGTGATGATCGAGGCTAAAAAACATAAAATTTGTCGATTCTGTACATCCAAACTTTACAGAATCAACTAATAAATCACTCATTATATAATAATTCGTGGGAATAATCCTTCATATTGGTAAAACTAGTAGTGATAACAAAGTTTTTCATATCTAAAGTAAAAGTTTCCCGCCGATTGCGCGTTTTTCGTTGTATATTATCACTATTATCACACATTGTATCTAGTACGCGTGGTAAAAAAATGCCAGAATCTATTGAAAAATACAATAAACTACAAGAAAATAGCCATGTTTTAACGTAGAAACACACACGTTGATAAAATATAACAAAATCTTTGTTATCACTCCCCAATTTGCAAAAAAAATTGTTCTATACGTACATATATTTTTATCAAATCTTTTCAAAGTACTTTCCACCAGCCTCTATACAAAGATTCATGCGCCTAAACCAGTTTGCAAAACACTTTTTCCAGTCCGCCGCAGACACCTCGTTTACAGCCTGCTCGAACGCAGCCAGCGCATCTTCCGGCGACGAAAATTGTATCCCTTTGAGCTGATTTTTTATTTTTGGGAACAAAAAGAAGTCACACGGTACTAGATCAGGGCTGTAAGGAGGGTGACCCAGGAGTTCGACTGGCGTGCTGTCCAGGAAGTCCCTCGTTTTGAGTGCGGTGTGCGCAGGTGCATTGTCGTGGTGGAGCAGTAGCCCGCGGAGCCCTGTGTTTGGTCGCTTGTTGCTTATAACAGAGAAAACTTCTGGCAAACATTTGGTAGTATACCATTCGGCATTAATGCTTCTTTGATCCCGTAAGGGAATTGATACCAAGTGGCCAGTCAAATTAAAAAAGCTAGCGATCAAAATCTTACCCCCGCTTCTAGATCGCTTCACTTTGGTAGGCGTTGGCTCATTTTGAAACACCCAAACAGTCGACTGGCGCTTGGTTTCTGGGTCGTATTGATAAATCCAGGACTCATCACCTGTAACGATGTCGTAAACACGCCGAGACGAGCCTGCTTCAAATTTGTTTATGTTATGTAGGTAACCTATTTGCCTGTTGTGACACCCTCGAGCGAAAAAAGTGAGGTGTGGCTGATATTTCTGGTAACTATAGTAAATAAATAATAAATATATTTGTGACATTCTTACACAGCACCATCTAGTCCCAAACTAAGCAGAGCTTGTACTATGGGTACTAGACAATGGATATAATACTTATAAACTTTTTTCTTTGTAAATACATACTTATAATACATGAGACACACTCAGACCAAGTACGTAGTACATATATATCGGTGAATAGAACCCTTATTTTTTATGTCTGTCAGTTTATTTGACAGGTCAATGAACAAAGCCCCGTAGTTCTCGCTTCTGAGTTTGTAACTATGAATCTGAAAAACTGTTGAACCAATATAATATGAACGAAAATTTTCACTAAGAAAGAAATGCGGGGGTCTTTTCTCCATACAAACGCTCTCGACTGTTTTCTTTCGGTTTATAACCCTAGGCCTAGATCACAATCGTGACAGACGCCGTGTTCAGTCACGTGACTCGGACGTTTCACCGTCTTACACGGAATTTAGCCAGCGCATTATGACGTCCAGCGAAGAAAAATGATTGAATTGATAGCAGCTTCTACATGTTATTATCATGCCAAAAGAAAATTATAAAGTACTGACTGGTTATTTAATAACATTTTTGTACGTTATTCAGATGCATTAAACAACAAAATAAAGCAAAATACTAAGAAAAACACATGGTATAATAAGATGTTTCACCAGGTATTCTCTTCCCCCAATGATAGTGGCGTGCCATTGGAGAGGCCTATGTCCAGCAGTGGACTAATATAGGCTGATGATGATGATTAAATAGACCTGTTAAAATAAGATAACCAGTTATTACATAAATTCAGACAAATAATGTACAATCAAGATGCTTATACAAATGGTAAAGCCTAGTGCAAAATTATGTACCAAATAAACCTTTCAAATATACAGAGGGCTTACAACCAAAAAGCTAAGCTAACTTCAGCCTAAGGACCCTAAAAACCGCCGATCTGGCAGGCAGCACCTGGTGAAATCAGGAGTTATGGGGTGGAGAAAAAAAAATGGTATTTAGTATTGTCTGTGGCTTTTTTCTACAGAGTTTATACATGCTGAAAATTTTGTCGATTCGAAAACGATGAGGCGGGGACGAATTACTTTTACTATGTGACCAATCCTGAAATCGTGAATAAAAAATCAGCTGTTCCTATTGTGTTCAGATAAATCAAAACGGCTCCTCGTCAAAAGTTGTTACTTATGGATTATTTCAGTAATATCCTGTAATACTGAAATTTATCGAATTATCAGTAGTATAAAAGTTATAAGGAATAAAAGCAAAAAAATAAATCCACTAGCACTCTTTGGTCAGTCTTTGAACTCTGCTGTATATTCAAGGATAAATATTCAACAAAAATATGATTTATGTTAGAGGGGGGCAAAAATGTGGTCAGAATTCAGTTATCTCTGCCCGTTCCCGAGATATCAGCTCCTTAAGATTATCGGGTGGCAGGTTTGATTCCCGCCACCAGTAAGAGGGGTGATAGGTATTTACCACGAGTAAAACTAGGTGGAGCTAGTTGGAGCTAAGAAATTTTGTTAAAATAATAAGCTTGATTCGATTTAAATTAGACATAATTAATTATCATTTTATCATTGGTCGGTGTCAACTAAAACGTTTTAAATTAACTCTTTACTCACACCGATCGATAATAAATGTTAATTAATAACAATAATCCTATTATTCCATCTAAAACAGTGGTGGGTTTTTTTCACTACCCTGGCAACCTTAAACGCACATTGACGCACGTGTATCTACAGTGCTGTCACGCACACATAACTAAATTCCGGCCGCACATTGTTGCTTTCTATTCATATCATCTTTCACACAATCCATCTATATTTTCTTCGGTCTCCCTCTTTTCTTATAGCCATCAACATTCATACTTAAAACTTTCCTCGTAACATGCTCCCCATTCCTCCTCATCACATGTCCATACCATGATAGTCTGTTGCTACTTAACTTCTCTGTCACTGGCGCTACTTTCAGACTCCCTCTTACATATTCATTCCTTATCCTATCCATTCTCGTTACACCACACATTCCTCTTAACATTCTCATCTCAGCTGCATGCACTTGCCTTTCATTAATTCCTTTCTTAGCCCAACATTCCGATCCATACAGGACAGCAGGTCTTATCATGGTCTTATAGATTTTCCCCTTCAGTTTAAGAGGAATTCGGGAGTCACATGTAGTTCCCGTGACCTGCCGCCATTTCAACCATCCTGTGTTAATTCGGTGCTTGACTGTCCGGTCAATTTCGCCATCGCTTTGCACAAGTGAACCGAGGTTTTGAAAGTCGGAGCAGACTGGCAAGGGCACGCCATCTAGCGCAATAGCAACAAAACCGGAAAGACCGCCGAAATCGCAGAACATGTATTCCGTTTTAGTTCTGCTGATTTTCAAGCCAACGTTCTCCAGATTTTGTTGCCATTTTGCCAATCTACTCTGGACCTCAAGTCCATCTTCACCAACAAGGACAATGTCGTCAGCAAACAGCATGCACCAGGGTGCCTCTTCCTGGATTTCTGATGTCAAAGCATCCATTATCAGCAAGAAGAGGTAAGGACTTAGAGCCGACCCTTGGTGCAAGCCTACAGCCTTTGGAACCGTGCAACTAGAGCCTGACGTTTCAATAGTGCCTGTAATTAGGTTTATTTGAAATAAAAAACGTTTGAATTTGTATATGAATTTGAATCCATTGTCTAGTACCCAAGCAGAGCTTGTACTATGGCGATTGTACATGCTCTGCTTAGTTTTGGACTAGATGGTGCAATGTAAAATGTTCCAAATATTTATTTATTTGCTCCAGTTACATACACCGTTTACAAGTACCATTAGGCAGCGGTGTAAAGGCCGTAGAGCACACCATATTGACTCAACACCGATTTGACTCAAAATAAAGCATTCGCTATCGTGCACGCAGGATTCCGTCAATAAAACAGAGATTGACGGAATCCTGACAAGGATAGAAAATTAGTTCCGATTATAATGTTTTCGCCAGACCATATTTTATTATCTGTGAAGGCGCGCACCAGCGCGCGTGCGCGGCCGCGCGCCACGGTCTACTGGATTTGGTCACCCTAACTTGTAAATTTATTGTTATTGTTTACGTTATTATTATGGTTTTGTATGTCGAAAGTTTTATTCTGGGCAAAAATATCTGACTACAGCAGTGATACTGAACTGAGGAGAATATGACCCCGCCTGAATTTCTGGATGCAGCAACGTAAATTACGAACAATGTTTTACCAGAGAAATCAAGAAAAACAACGACAATGTTACCAAGATTTTGACTTTGGTATTTTATTTAAAATTGTATGAGTGTAGATAAAATAGTGTATGAAACTGACATAATTAGGTATTAAAACACTCGTGTGATACTATTAAAAACCTCGCCTACGGCTCGGTTTTTAAACTCACACTCGTGTTTTAATAACCCCTATTATGCAACAGTTTCATAAACTACTATTAACAAACTGCCAATAGAATTAAATAATATATTATATAATAGAGAATTTAAAACCAAGTTAAAGCATTTTCTGTTGAAGCCATAAAGGTATTATACTGACGTGAAGCAGTGTTATTATTCTGTCGACAATTTGTAGAAGAATGTGACTGATCGGTATCTGACATTTAAATCAATTGACATTAATTACTATTCTAATTATTATGTATATTAACGTAAGATTTTGATGGTGTAGCTTCTAGATATTGATTTTATTACTGTGACATAATAAAATATTGTTATTAATTATGAATGATGATGATGTATATTTGGTGGTTATATTATTGTGTATTTTCTAAATTAATGTATTTACCTAATCATTTTGATTGATTGAATTGAAACTGAAGTGATTATGTTTCTTTTATAGTCTTCTCTTTTTACCTTTTTACTATACGTGGAGCCATAAATGAAGGAAAAATACGACACTACTTTCATATGTCAGTTTTCCGTGACATTTGGCATTACCGAGCGTGGCGATTATTTGAAAATCTGCCATTTTATGTTACTAGCATTAAACGACATCGACACGGGCGAAGCCGTTAGCATAAGCTAGTTTATAAATAAAAGGCTAATTTGCCTAATCAATATGATTGTAGGTACAAACATTTAGGGCGGCCTAATGCAGAATAATAGGAAAGAAAGTAACATGATGACTTGTCGCCGCTCCCTACGCATAAACGTCACGACGTCATTTGTAAAAATTGCGTTGGTTTCCATTTTAAACTATTAAATCTGAATGATTTACTAATAAATGAAGAGCCACGTTACAATCTACGACTAGGTTATTATGCGATAATGTAAAATCCAATTGTATAATGTCAAATGAAAAGAAATGAAATATTTATTTGCCACAAACTAGGAACACGAAAAGAACACGTAAAAAAAATGGTACCTACAAGGATTTCATTTATTTTACGACTCGTCTCTGTAAAATACTAATTCATTACTGTTTTTTTTTATAAACTGAATCGTTATTTGTATGTTGAAAAAATTAGTTTTATTTGGAGTCTGTTTGATAAATAATTCGGAAAAATCAAAATGGAACATTGATATTAGCACTTCGTTTACCTTTGTCTATCCTTTTGAAAGCTATGAAAATATAAATATGTATACTAGGCTTTACCACACAGGTGCATTAATATCCTTGCCACACACCTGCGTTTTTTTTACCGATATTTCCAACGCGTGTACTGTTCAATAGAATACCGAATATCGTTGTGTGACTGTCCTACTAGCGTTATTGACGCAGCTTTGTGTAAGGTCGCACACGTTGTAATATAAAATGTACTAAGAACAAATATTGTAATATCCAGACACGGGTAACTCAACAAAAATGCGTGAGCTGCAGCTCAGCTCACGGTTCACGTGTTTGAACCGGAGCGGAGCTGTGAACCGATCACAGATCAGCTCAATTTGTGCCTGTCAATTCGAGTTTATGATCTGTAATGCGAGAAACCGAGTTTATAGAGCGTTCGATCTATTTGAGCTGCGCTCGCTCGCTCACTCTGCGATTCGCATCTGCATCTCGGCATCTGTCGCCGCTCCCGCTCACAGGTTCAAACAGGTTTTTATTGATATGGACATATTTAAATATAAAAACAATACATATATAACATACATGACATATTTTAATATATTTTGGATATAAAAACCATGTCACAAAAAAATGTTTTGATAAATGAATTGTAAGCTCCTTTTTCAAATTATATCGGCCTCTGAAAGGGCCCCCGCTCCCGGCGGAAGTGTGTCGCGCATGCGATGGTCCCAACAGATCAATCTAAGTGTTATGCGCGCATACTATGGGGCTACAGAGGGGGGCACCAACCTGACTGCGTACCGTGGTCGGATGCTCGCTCTGTTTCAGGTGCTTGAACCAGCTGTCAACGTTTCGGCCCAACGACTGTCCGACCAAGTGCGGGCAATCCAGCGTGGTCACATGTTGGATGACACCGTGCTTGATCGACTGCGATGTTGAGCCATCCACCTACTGAATGAGAAAGAACTTGCTAACATAAAAGACTTTGCTTCACACAATGATACGGAAAACCACGCGCTTATTCTTTAATGCTTCAGAGCATTGTTCTGAGCAGCTGATGGTCTGTTGCTAGGTCATTAAATAGATCTTTAACTGTTTCAGTAGATTATTTTAAAGGTTTTGCAGTTTTTTTTTCAAATTGAAATTTTGAAGCTATTTTATTTTTATTAGAAGGTGTTACAAACTTGACGATAATTTAGGAGTTCCATGTTCAAATCCCGCTAATACTCGAACTTTTTGTCTTTATTTTTTCGATTTCTAATAAGGATGAATACAGAGCCACCTAGTGATCTCGGTACATAGTTATCAAAACTGATTCAAGAGTGACATATATCTATAGATATATGAAATGAAGTTGTAGTTCCAAAACAAAAATATAGAGGCGCCACTTGGTGTGTGCCTCTATTGAGGGCAGAGATAGGTCTCTATTTCATATATATAAAAGTACTCTGTGCTCTTTGCCAATACGTGTCAGCGCACCCCGACGACGGAGTGGCGGCTAATTTAGTATCAATTTAAATTCAAACTCATTTGCTTAAACATACGACTGGAAATTGAATAGCGAAACTAAATTACATTAATTCGCCGCCGATCCGTCGGTGTGTGCGCTGACCCACTTCAATATGGTTTCGGATTCAGGATAAAGGTTCGGATGTAACAAAAACAGCTTATTTATTAGTATTTATGACTTTATTTAATACGACAATGAAACTACAAAAGTTGCCTGCACTTCAAACAGCAATTTTCATATACCTCACAAACTGAAGCACATTAATATAATTAATCACATAAAATATAAAAATTAACGATAATAACACCATAATAAGAGATAGGAGAGTGACTAACATTACGCAAAAATTACGAAAAACTAAAATATAATAATCTGAAAGCTATATGTTGCATCGCTATACATGATTCGTCTCGATCGTGAGAATCTAAAAGGCTACACAATACCAAAGGCAAATTGGTCAGAGGTTTTCACTTCTTCACCGAGAAACAAGCTAGTAACTTACATCTAGTTCCCTTACTCATATCAGCGTTAGTAACATACTCGAAGCAGGCAAGCAACTCGCCCCGCCGCCGCCGGTAAGCTACGATACATCATCTCTTAATATTATATACAATTATTATCATATCTTTGACGTTAAAACAGACCGACGCGAAATGAATGGCAAAAATATACTATAAAATACAGGAATACTCTCACTTAAGCCGAGTGACAACCCGCGTCGTATCTCCCGTCTGAGCGAACTCGCAATAAGGAGCGTTCGAGTCGATATAATTTGTGCCTAACCGAACGATACGATACATAATATCACTAGAGCAAAAACATCACAGAAGCGGTTTGTGTCCAACACACCATTACGTCCGCGGCCCGGCGCCCTCGCCATCTACAATTAAAAAAATATAAAACGCTATGAAGGCAGTTTTATACGTTACACTTTATTGATATCATCCGAGAGCCAATTACCGAATATACTGAGGCACTTCCGCTGGTAAACTAAGGAACTAACGATCATCTATTTCGTTTTTATTGTATCCGATTGAGATCATAAAAGGAAGTGATATATGATTTAATTCCTTTCAGGCGCCGCGATTTCGCGCGATATTTTTCCCGCAGGCACCGCTGCGTATGCGCCGTTCAATAGAATTTGAACCTTCACAGATCAAAAATAGAGTCTAAAAAGACTTGGTTTCACTGCGACGTTTTCGTCCCAGCGGTGTTTAAGGGAATTAACGATTTTCTGGGTGAAAATCATCCACGCAGCGCCCGAGAGGTTTTGTAAGGATCATCTAATCAGTATGTGTGGGCTACCACATGAGTTATGGCCACGCCCCGGGCTTGCATCCGCACACATCATAAATTTTAATTTGCTTCACTCGATGCTCGTTCAATTTTCGAATACCGATGAGTCGCATACGGTTGCTCGATGCAGATTCAGATCGGATATTCGATGGCTTTTATAAGTAAAAGGCTTGGCTTTGGCTTTTATACAGGCCTAGAGCTTAGTTTAGGCACCAGTCTCCCGCAGTATTTTTAACTTTTATGTCTTACTCTGATACCATGTAAAACTAATGTAATAACTAATATTGTGGCGAGAAATAAATCATTCATTCATTCATTCATTCATTCAAAATGGTTAAGTTCAGGGATATTATGTGCTAGTGTTTTTGATAAGTGAATAAATATGCAATATAGTTTGTCTTTCTAAGAACTTGAGCTGCCAGTAAATAAAAGGCATAGAAATGGTGGTTATTGTTTGGATGGTGAGTTGTAGGTTCTGGAATCGTATTTACCTAATTGAGTGTGCATAGGGAAAACAGTATGTATACTCAATTAGGAGAAGATGTAGCTGCAGATATTAACATGTCATACTGCTACTTTTGTTAGACTTGGTAATGAATAATAGTATTAAAATGGACCTAACTATAAATAAATTGGATAAGTACATTAACAATCTGCCCGTAAAACTTCAAGTTAAAATTTTGTTGCAATTCGTTTTGCCACTTGTCCGTTGCCTTTCGTTTTTCCACTTGTTCGTTGCCTTTCGTTTTTCCACTTGTCCGTTGCGATTCGTTTTTCCACTTGTCCGTTGAAGTTTCACTTCTACTATGTGTCCCAGCACACATTTCGTTTTTTTTCGCAGGTTTACTGCAAATTATGATTTGGTTAGGTTAGGTACATTTTAATGAATGCATTTTTTATGTAAACATATTTTATTTTATCAAACAAAAAACTGAATTCAATCCGGAACCAAAAAAATATCCATTTCAAGAAGAGGGGTATCGATTGGTGCTCGTGCAGATGCAAGTCGACTAAATCGCTAATTACGTTGGAATACTCGGTGTGGACCATCTCTATGCCGTCGTCATCTAGCTGGAATTGGAGGAACTCCTCTGAAGATTCAGCGTACATGTTTGATATTCTGAAAAGGTAATAAGTTTTACGTTAAATAAAAACCGGCCAAGAGCATGTTGGGCCATGCTCAGTATTATAGGGTTCCTTAAGTAGGTGTAATTACAAACGAATCAAATCGAATATTAATCATGGCTATTTTAGTTTTTGCAATAATCGGCAGCATTCGCGACTCAGAGCGTGTTGTTAGTAGCCTGGGTAATACCGACATTCGGAGGTTAGACCAGTTGTCAGACTTTCAGGCTTCTGACTACCTGTAACGACTGCCATAGATATTCGTATGACAACCGGGACCGACAGCTTAACGTGCTCTCCGAGGCACGGAGGGGTCTCGATGTGTAACGAAACGTTCACCCATCCACATACTGACCGCGGCAAGTGCAGCTTAACCTTGCAGATCGTACAATCCGCGCAGTCGTTGCTTCGCTACGAGCCCCTAAAATATAACATGTTAATAAAAAAACAAAAAATATACATGAATAAAAGTACATTGAAATATACATGACTGACACCAATACAGAAAAAGGTATGCAATTGAAATAATTTAAAAGTTAAAATACCATACCAAGAGGTAATTTTAGATAAATTGGCTGTTCCTTTGCTTTACATTGCAAATAATTTTAACAATTATAAAAATTCTATAAAATACATATGACCTTCTTAAACTCCATTTACAATACTCTTAATTCTATTGATCCGAGCACCAGTGTTATTCTTATTAGAGAAACTTTAACTAAAGCTTATGCTGCCTGAATGTAGACACTGCTGAGTATTGACTTTTATTTGATTACTTGAAAATTGGGTCTAAGTAAGCTGTGACCTTAGGCCAAATCTCATCAGAAGTGCGACCTTCAAACTCTTTTAATATACCTTTTTGTTTGTAGAACTCTATGACAGGTCTTGTTACACTGTCATGAAAGTCTCTTTAACATAATATTATGTCTACTAAGTCACAAAAGGCAACCATTGTGCCTTTAATTATATAAAAAATGCGTGGAAGATTATCCAGTCAAGTGAGTTGTTTAGAAAGTTTTATAACTCTGATAATCATTAAAACGAGGTTTGATAACAAATTTTTGCGAGTCTAATAATTATGTGTTACGGTCACGGGGTCCAGTCGCGAGTCGTAACTGTCTTCAAACAACTAAACGGGACAGATATGTATTTTCATACTAACATTACTGGCCGCTGCTCGCATGTATTTGACCCAAAGACATTTCTATACTGACGTAATAGACCAATAAAGTGTGCGACTGCGATACCGATCTTTACGAAAAAACCTATATGCTAGAAAGAGACATAATAAAATGACAGTAGAACCCATTTTGAAAATTGTAATCTCCCATAGCGTCCCATCAAAATATAATCTCATATTATTTTATGATTTATTTCATGATCGTTCTGTATTTTATCCAATTAATATCAATAATCGTAATGGTGTAGTGTTCTGTGTTATACTGCTGTGTAATTTACATCATTAACCTAAAGAAAGAGACGTTTCACAGGTAAGTATCTGCAGGACAATAGTACTTTCATAATGCTTATTTTCATAGAAGTTATACTTAAAATTATTTAGTAATACATTAATAACATGCAGTAAATTCCCTATTTTCTATATAATATGTTATTTTAAATAATTATGCGTTAGATAAAAAAATATTGTGTACGTGAAAATGAAACCGTTTCGCATGTGGATTGCTCAAAATATATCGATATGTCGATAGTTTCAATTATATATTTTTTGTACTACCTAGCACCATACATGTCACAAGTTAGTGTCCGTTACTGCTTTAAAAAAAATACAATCGAATTGAGAACCTCCTCCTTTTTTTGAAGTCGGTTGAAAGTATTGAAAGGTTGATTTAGTCCGGCCGCACATTGGAAGGAAATCACAATGATTCATTCATTGATCACAGAAAAAATCTGACGCGCCGGAACCTATACCATGGTTGTACTTTTACAATGTTATAATAGTATGTTGTACGTCTATGGCAAAGAGACGTTTCACAGGTAAGTATCTGCAGGACAATACTACTTTCATAATGCTTATTTTACATTTATACAGTTAATTTTAGTACCAGCCCCGCAGACTGACAGATATTTCCGAATCGTATGTCTGCTTTATGATGAAAGGCGAGGTCGGGGCGTCACGGGTGGAGGGCACTTGACGGCTCAATACAGGCGATAGGTATCAAAGGAGGCCGATTTAATACGAAGGAATGATTTAATTACAAAGTCGCAACACGATCCGCTCTCTATTCGACGACACGATTCGCACACCGGCGCGAAGTCTTGTTAAGATCCTTGTATATGTTATGAGATTTTTAAGACATAGAGAAAACAGTGCGGTGCAATGTGTGCGTCATTATCATAATAAACAATGATCTTCAGTTAGAAACAATCGCATAATATTCACTGGGAAATGCTAAAGAAAATTAATGGTGATTCCTCATATGTCTGTTATCGTATCGTTTCTTTGAGTTATTTTTTGCAAAGAATTGCTACGACGAAACATTGCACTATTTCTTTACTCACATACTATAATATTTTCGCAATGGCGTCTCGGTTATGATGTTATGAGTTTATTTGAGCTTTTTTGCGGAGTCGCTTAAATGTTGTTTCGTGTATATGTACCTTAAAAGAAAAAGCCTGAAGTTCAAAGGGAGATATAAATGAGAATGTTCACTCCTTTATGTAAGGACATGCTGAATTTTTTATAGATGCCTCCGCCGTTTGGTGTGTAGAGTGCCTAATGAGTTGTCTTAAAAGGCTTTAATTATTTAGTTTTAAAGTTAATTTTAATAGTGCATTTTTATACTTTATTTGTATTGCTGTAAGATTGTTTTTTTATCTAATTATTATTTTAGTAATCATATTAATAGCGCTTAATGTATGGCATGCGGTGCTCTTCTAATGGGGCACTTAGATTAAGTTTGAAATGTGTTCTTCATGATCAGTGTAATCAACAATAATTGAAGAGCTAAATAAATCAATAGTGTGGTTCATGTGGTTGCGTTAAGGAACATATACTAAACTACTACACAAATTGTCCGTACTCCTTGAAAAAATATCCCCTAATCCCAAAAACTTCTAAGTACTAAGTTCTAAGTATGAACCGCGCGCCGCGCCCTCATCACCGCGCACGCACCATTCGACGCTCTTCATCACCGATGACTTCGCTCCCACTGCAAAGGAAAAAGATGACGACTGCTTCCTGCAAAACCTCCCTGATGAAGTACACCGTTACTTCACTATAGAACCGCGTCAAAACGTAGAAGACGAACGTGCATGGAGCTGTCTGGAACAAACTGCTACATTAATTGACAATCGATGGCATGTTGGGTTACCCTGGAAAGACGAGAAATGTGTGATCCCTGACTCATTGCCGACCGCTCTGTCCAGACTGAAGGGAGTCGAACAAAAGATGAAGAAAAATAAAGAATATGCACAAAGATATAAAGAACGCACACTCGGTTTGATTTGTTACCCGAGCGACGACAATTTAGGATTCGATGTTTCATTTAAAAAGATCTCTGAACATATTTTGAACGGCGAGAAAAGGCCAACCAAAAGAGACATGCTACGTGTAGTTATGTCTATTTTCGACGTCTATGGATTCCTGTCGCCATTCACAGTAAATGGCAAAATTATACTGCAAGAAAATTGGCGATTGAAAATCTGCTGGGATGAACGAGTAAACGACGAAATACACACAAAATGGTCAAAATGGATTTGTTTACTAAAATCATTACAAGATGTTAGGCTGGCTAAAAATCTGTTGTCAAATCTCATGTCAAGTGATGTGATTGGTTGCTAGTATTTGCCGACCAATCACAGCAGCTGACACAAGATTTGAAAACAGATTAAACTGATCAGCCTTTAAAAACCGGACGATTTTTTAAATTACATAATAATTTCTTAGGTTGTAGCTATCACTACACATCATATTAAAATAAGTTGAACTGGATTACATCTATATTATTTTAATTGGTTGATCTTCCTGTGACCACGAAGGCAGCAAAGCTTTCGAAACGTTAGGAAACCAATTTAAATAATATACGCGATGTAATCCAGTTAAACTTGTTTTATTACTACAAGATCGTTTGTAAATTTTTTGTTGTTTGTTTTTACTGAATAGTTTTATGTTTTGTTTTTTTTTAAGACAACGTATTCCTCAGTATTCAATAATAAAATCTTTGTATCTACACACTCGGCGTTTCGTAAAGATATCCACTTCAAGCTAAGTTAATTTTACACTAGATTCGTCTAAATTAATAAGTTGTTGAATATTTACACTGTCACTTCAGCCGTAGCTTGATGCCTCGTTGTGAAAATAAAGCAAATGTGGATCTAATAAACGAAAGAGAAATAATTGAATATCGATGACTTAATAAAATTATCAAGTGTCATTACTTTGAAGCCTTCTGAAACTTAGTTACGGAATCTGATAACTAAGGCCGGTGTTCATCAACGTTAGCTCTCTGATTAAACGGCCGATTATCTAAAAAATGAACTAGAATTGTGGGTAAACGGTTGTTTAACCAGATAATTATTCAATTTTTCGTCACCAATGTTTTTATATCGAAACGTATAACCAACTTTTGAAAAGTTTGATCGTTAAACAAATATTTGGAATTAAATTACTAAACGAATTTTTCTAATATTTGTGCATTTGAAAAATATTTAGATATAAAAATTTCTAAACTAATTCCGAAAACATAACTAGGGTCACTCAACATTTTCCTTTCTATTTTTTTCTTTCTATTTTACTATTTAAAAAAACCATCTACTTCTATTTTGCTACATAAAAGGTATTTTATAAATATTACGCTTGCCTCGTTTGTTCACAAAACATTTGATCATCCCAACATTTGTTTCATATCTACACATTTGAACGCATTTACCTGAAAAAAGGGTTGTTTCGATGTTTTGTTAAAAAATATATTCCCCACACATTTTTTGACTGTGGATGATCACTCGAAAGCATGTAAACACAATCGCGCCATCCCCACGTTAAAGCGAGTATTGAAGTGTGAAATTCAAAAATCAACTAACATTTTCTAGCCCAGTGAATCACTCATCCCTCCGTAGTCTTTTGCTCGAGACGTGTTTGCTTTTCGCTGAAGAGATTTCCCTTTAGATAAATTCATCGTGTTGATTCGACATTGTTTACACTGGAATCCTTTTAGGTGCGTTTGAACTTTGTTTGTGTTTTTTCTGAGGCAACAAACTGCCGATGAAACCTTAAAACATATTTTCGAAATGGGAGTAAAAAGAATAACTACGCCGTGTATAACGAGTGTGATTGGTGACTAAAAATAACGAAAGGAATTAATGTAGAGGAAACAACCGTACAAAGATATTTAAAACCTACTTATTTTCTTTTCTTTGGCAATAGGCTCGCCCCCTGTGGCTTGCAATGTGTCCCCCCCCCTGCCATTTCTAAACTATGCAATGTAGAAACTTATAATCTTCCACATTGATAGACCTTTGTGAAAACTCTCTTTTAAAATTATTTCGAGTATAATGTGATTATAATTTTTTGAGTTATAGAGAGAAAACTGAAAAATACTTAAAACGTCCTAGTTCAAAGGTCATTGACCTTAGAGAAAAATTATCATAGCAAATAATGGTCATCATCATCATTTCAGCCGAAAGACGTCCACTGCTGGACATTGGCCTCCCCCAAGCATCGCCACATAATAGTTTAAACAATAACAAGTGGCGTAGAGTAGAAACAATAGACTCCCGGGCTACTCTTGGGCGCTTAATGAATTAAAGGCTAACATAACTAATTTATTACTGTCCCACTGATCGTCACGAGCGTTTTTCTCGACCTTTCGACCTTTGTTTTAGTCTATCACGCTGCCTGCGCGCTGGCGGACTATGCGCACTGTCAAGAACATCATGGAGCACTATCAGGTGTGCAGGTTTCATTACTCACTTTAGATGACATCAAATCAACTTAAAAGTTCCAAACATCAAGCTTTTTCAGGATTTCTCACACGCCTAAAGTGATTTCCCCCACCAATAAAAAGAACATGAGTGAATGTAAGTCTCGTAACGCACCAGCATGGCCATTACAAAAAAATAAAGTGTCCTACTAAAGGGCAGGGCCGCACTTGAGCGTGTTTTAGTAATTCGGGAGCGGGTCTACGAGTCCCAGGCGTGGTTGGGCTTGTGTTTTATTGATATTTTAGCGTTGGAATGATTTTTCGTTGCGACTACGAGTCTCTTGGGGTAAACGTTAGTATTGATGGCTTGAGGTGACGGACTTGGGGAAGAGGTAAATTTTTTTTGATGTTTCTACTTTAAGTTTTTAGAGTACATTTATTAAAATACTCTAAATTCTTATCATGCGCCTGCCTGCGCTGTTTAACATTTGTATTCGAACATCTGGATGCGAGAAGCGCAGGACCAGTCGTTGTGGTGATGCTTGGGGGAGGCCTATGTCCAGCAGTGAACGTCTTTCAGCTGAAATGATGATGATTTGAACATAACTGATTAGACGAAAGGCTATCCATTTTCTACTGCATTTATTCTGCTTTCATATTTCTTCTGCCATACCCAACTTTCACTACCATAGATAAGTGTAGGCACTAATACTTCCCCATGAATAGCCAGCCGTGCCTTTTCCGACACTTTGCAGCTGTTCATGATGAAATATTCGCCATTTTCGGCACAGCAGTTTGCAATGCAAGCCACTTTAAATAATTCATTACAAGGTGATCTATACAACGTGTTATTGAAATAACTGAAAACCTCTTAAGGGGTCATTGTACTCATCAGTATGAACAACTTTTACTATGGGATCAAACCTGAAATAGCGAAAAAAAATCAGCTGTCTCCTACATTTTTGTTCACATGTATCGACAAAATGTAGGGATTGAGCAAACAAAGTTTCTACTCCTTGTGGAATTGTTTTTCCCACTTTTTTCCATTCTATCTATTTCTGTGCGTGTGAAGCAGTCGACAGAAGCTAGTTACCTATAAGTTTTAAATTAATATATGTAAAATGTTGTAAAAATCTATTAATCAGTGCATTTATTTGAGGGCTATATGAATTAAGTACATATATACAATATTTACAACACACGAAAAAAACCAAGTACAAAATAAAATGTTACAAAAACGCGTGATTAGGCTTCAAAGTATTTCTCCAAAGTTTGGGAAAAAAATTGTCAACAGTTATGACAATGGAGAGGGCTATGCTCGGAGTGTCCCTGCGTGATCGAATCAGAAATGAGGTGATTCGCAGGAGAACGAAAGTAACCGACATAGCCCGAAGAATTGCGGCGGGGCACATTGCTCGCAGAACGGATGGCCGATGGGGCAGTAAAGTTCTGGAGTGGCGACCGCGTACTGGAAGGCGCAGCGTGGGTAGGCCCCCCACAAGGTGGACCGACGACCTGGTGAAGATCACGGGAATCCGCTGGATGCGGAAGGCACAGGACCGGTCGTTGTGGCGATGTTTGGGGGAGGCCTATGTCCAGCAGTGGGCGTCTTTCGGCTGAAATGATGATGATGATGACAACTAACAACAGAGTGTACAACAAAAGTTCAACTATCATTTAAACACCTATCTGCCGTGCTATTTATTAGTAAGATAAGAAGTCACTTCTTACTGCGAATTCGCAATGACCTTGAGTGTCAATACTACTTCCGCGCGCATCCAGTCCCCCCTACATCCCAATGCACGCACAACTAAAAAAAAGCTTTTTTACCATTGCCACTCGAAAAAGGGCATTTTATTCATCGATAACAGTGAATAAAACTCTCTTTTACTCACAAGAGAATAAAAACATTTTGAATTTGGAACAAGCACGAATTATATACTAAGAAATGAATAAAACGTGCTGAACGTACATCATCATAAACTCAGCCTATCGCAGTCCACTGCTAGACATAGGCCTCTCCTAAGTTGCACCACAACACTCGGTCCTCTGCCTTCCGCATCCAGTCCCCCCCAGATAAATGAATCTGGCCGTTAAATTGCTAAACAATTTTTGAAAATAAAGTTATTAAAAAAAAAAATTTTTGTAAATAAAATGTTTGTTTGTTTTTTTTTATTGAAGAAAATGCAAGAGTAGATCATAGTGGCTTCGCTTTGTTGCTGGCTAGTGTGACTTGTGTACTAAACCAGTGGGGTAATTGTCTAATGCATTGACATTGGCATTAGCTTTCATTTTGAAATGATATCAATATTCATTGCGTGGTACACACGGCTACACATCAAGCTGTACATATCCAGTATGAGCTGACCTCGCATTGCATAGGTTTTCTTTGAAACGCGAGGTCAGCTTATACTGCAAATGTACAGCTCGATGTGTAGCCGTGTGTACGTAGTTGCCATAACACGGATTGCCAAAGCACACGGAGCAATGAACATTGAAATCCAGATGATTGCGATCGCGAGTGAGTTACGCAATTCGGCAGCTGGTTGTTGCAGGTTCAAATGCTGCTAGTTACCTCGAAGAAACGTTTTGAGACTTGGCCTCCATTTTGGGTGACGTCATAGTCCTGTACGACGTAGGGCGAGCTAAATGTTGCCATGATCGTAAAAATAAAATCTACCAGTTTTTGAACGAGTAGATATATTATTAATAATTATATTCATGTTAATTGTTAATTTAGGTTCATTTTTAGGGTTCGGAAGTCCTACAAGGAACCCTTATAGTTTCGTCATGTCTGTCCGTCTGTCCGTCTGTCCTAATCCTTTACAGCTTAATAACTTCTACAGTTATAAACATAAGTAATGGAAGAATCCATTTTATTTCAAAGAAAATGTTCTGTAGTTAATAAGTTCTAGCAGTAAGCTAACAATGTAATCGTGTCACATCATGGCCGGTGTTGGGTAGCTTAGGCAGGAGACTCGCAGGGTCGAAGGTTCGGTGGCTTGACACACGGTGACACACGGTGACACACGGAAGTAGGAGGAGAACAGGAACAGAACCCAGGAACGACAGGAACTAGTGGTACAGGAACTGCAGGAACTAGTGGTATGGAGTTATGGAACTCCTCTGAGGTATGGAGGGCAGAGAGGGTCAGTAGTACGGAGGGCCGGAGGAGTGGTAGGTCAACTCCGACTATAGGTTGGTCGGCACAAACAATAAAAACACAAGCAGGAACGTTTTTGGTATACTGTATCTCACTTAACTGGTAAACTGATACATTGAGTATTGTTAATAAAATAATATAATGATTATAAGATACAGTCACAGACACATGAGTGTCTTTCAGCGTACAATATAGAAACTGGGATAAGTAAAATAATATAAAAAAAAACTGTAATGGTCGGACACGTCCATGCCAGCCAAGGCTGCGATATAAGTCTCTTGTTTTAAGTAAAAAATAGAAAATTATGGAAGAATTTTAAATTTTGAATTTGGATAGGTAAAGTTTTATATAGTGGCCAGGAAATCCAAATAAGGTGGTGAGCAGCGTAACGAGTTTAGCCTCGTTACATTACCCGGGTGGGCCGGTGTAAAAAAATCTCTTAAAAGATTTTTTTACAAAGTTAATATGTAAGTTTTATAAGAAAAATATAAATAAAATAATATTAAAATAAATATTAATGGATGAGGTGAATGAGTTATCTATATATACATAAAAATACCCCTAAATCCCTGAACAATAATATTATTAACACCTATAAATTTTGAGGTTGTGTAGGAAGACTTGGTACAGATTCATGCATCATCACTCAAAATTATTCATACATCATCACTCAAAATTCTTGCATACGGAGAGAGATATGGTACACATTTATAGGTGACACATACTCGTCAAGAAATCCTTCTGTTTAAAATGACTTAAGGCTTATTTATTTAAATTAGGTGTCGTCGCCCGCACCTTTAGAAAACCCGATTTACATACTACCTGTCTGCTGTGAGAATGCCGTTTTCCCTTCCTGCTCCCGTACCGCTCCGTACGTCATCGCCTGTGGAGCCAATATTGGGCTGTTATCGTGACACTTGTCAGTTTGATGTGCTGCCACTTTGTGTAAATAAATTACCCGAGAAAAACTCAACCTCAATGTGCAATGTGCGTTCGCACGATTGCCTGTCACGTTCACACACACAATCAAACCTTTTTGGTAACCATATACACTATTATACACACACACTACTTTAGGCTAATACCCGAAGTCATACGACAAAAAAATGAATCACGATATGGCTATGCGTAAATAACTAACATTTGACATTTCGCAATTTAGCCGTCTTATCAAGCGTCACCTGCTTCTGAAAACGTCGCAGGTGACATAACTGAACGTAGCCCTAGTGGCAATAGTCGTGGGTTGTCCGTAACGTTTTTTACACGTAACTGTTATGCGTTAGTAGTTTTGAATCCTATTACATGTACAAAGGCGAGCTTAACTCATAATTGAGTTAAGCTAACGATGATGAATGATTTGATGATTTGATTGTCGTCAGCCTTTTTAATTTTTGACTATGTTGCAAATGTAAATCTGATTCGAAATACGTGCATTATTAGGAAAAAAATTGCTGTAAATTAATTCATTAATATTATATTGGGCTATAGCCCTAGAGACTCCCGACAGTCTTAACCCAGTATAAGTATATTATCTATGGTCTTAAGAATACATTTTCTGCTGTGTATACTTTACTTCAGTTGTAGAAAGGTTCTTCGTGATTAGCAGTCCGACACTCGAACCACTAGACCAAAGTCGTCGTCAAACTTTCGATCAATGAACTTTGTGCCAACCAAAGCCTTTTAAAAATAATGCACTGACCAAAAGTTCCGGCTGTAAACAAAACCAGAGAGATTTTATGGTACAGTATTACTCGTAACTATCCTACGATTATTTTCGAAGTATCTGTAGGTAGCTATTGATGGTATAGTGTCAGATCGATGGGTTCCCTTCTATTATGGTTGGAGAATTTCCTAATGAAAAAACCCAATAACACTTTGCCAGACCCGGGAATCGAACCCAGGACCCCATGCTCAGCAGTCGCGCTTGCGACCACTAGACCAACGAGGCGAGTAATATTGTGAAAAAAAAATTATACGGTTAATTCAGAGACTTATGCCTCATGGTGGTTTCTGGTTATAGTTAATTCAGTGATCTATGCTCCATGGTAAAGGTTTGTAATGGTAAATTCAGAGACCCATGTCTCATGGTAAAGATTGGTAATGATTAATTCAGAGACCCATGCTTCATGGTAAAGGTTTGTAATGGTTAATTCAGAGACCCATGCCCCATGGTAAGGGTTACTAATAGTTAATTCAGAGACCCATGCACCATGGTAAAGGTTTGTAATAATTAATTCAGAAACCCATGATCCAAAGTAAAGGTTTTCAATGGTTAATTCAGGGACCCATTCCATGGTAAAGGTTTGTAATGGCTTATTGAGAGATGGGGATGGGCCCATTCGTAAAGATTTTTTTTCGTGTTCAGACATTTATAGTCGTCTGAATAATAAATAAAAATAAATAAATATCTTTGGGACATTTTTATACAGCATCATCTAGTCCCAAACTAAGCAGAGCTTGAACTATGGGTACTAGACAATGGATATAATACTTATATATATTTGTTTTGTAAATACATACTTATAGTACATAAGTAACACCCAGACCAACACAAACACTTATGTTCATCACACAAATAATTGTGTCCTGTGGGAATTGAACCCACGACCTCGTTATCAGCAGTCCGACACTCGAACCACTAGACCACAGAGGTCGTCAAAATAGATGAAATAGACAGAACGGCGAGAGAGGTGTCTCAGGATTTTTTAGTACAATGTCCGTCCTCCGTCGCCCGCAGGCCTTGGGAGTGTCCCCAACTAACTAATCGGCCTTTATACTGGGTGTCAGGGAAACGCTTCCGAAAACGAAGATAGGTGATAATGCTAGTGATTACTGATACGAAACCACAAAAAAATGCGATTAGTTTTTTAGATTTATTCATATTTTTTTTGCATTTTTCATACATAACCAGCTTTGGGCAGTTAAATAAAACTGATTTGCAAAAAAAACCCCATTTATTTACTAAATTTTTTAAAGTTCGCGATGTAATTCAAATAATATCAGCTGGCGCTAGGGGTGAACGACATCCGCTCGCATACGCAGTCCGTGTCGTAGCGAGCGTAGGTAGGTTAGGTACGCGCGGCATTGATTCCGAGTTTTTTTATCTCCAATAATAAAAAAAAAGATTATTGAGGTTTTAAGGATGGGACCATTTACGGCCAAAATTAATATTCTATCCATCCACGATTTGCCCTAATAGAGATAGAAATTTGACATAAGCTCTATACATTTTATGTCAAATTTATATCTCTAGGGCAAATCGTGGATAGATGGATATCAATTCTGGCCGTTAAAAATCATCCCTAAAACTCAAGATTACCTCAACATCATTACTTTGTAACTAAAATAATTGTTATAATTAAAATGGTTGTGCCGTAGATCTCGTTCCACTCGGACGTGTGGTCCCTGGGCTGCATCCTGTACAGCATGGTGTACGGAGTCACCCCGTTCGGCCACATCCCCAACCTCGCCAAGCTGGCCGCCATCCTCGACCCCAACCATCACATCGACTACCCGCCTGTTGAGCGTAAGTACCCACATAGTAAAGTCTATCCGCTCAAATAGTGGCGTCCTACGATTCCGAGGACACTTCTCGTGATAAAGAATATCGTTTACTTATATGTAGTTAGCTAATTTCATTTTATTCTTATTTATTAAAAAAATCTGCCTCGCCTTTTTTTTCTTGCACTTTCATATTACAGAAAAGCGCTCACCGCTCTCAGTACACATGTCTCGGCATCGTCCAGTAAGCATCGCCAAAAACAAATATCTTTCAGATGCATGTGTGTTCATGGGCGCTGGTTTGTACACGAAGGAGCAAGGTTTTGCTAGCTTCACTATGATATATGTTCGCAGCACTTCGTCTATATTTTTACATGTCTGTGCTTATTTATTTATTTTTATTTATTATATTCTTTATTATACATACACCAAACAATTACAATAAATAAACAATTATTTTGTTGGAGCAGACGAGTCCTTGAGTGGAGACCGCGAATCGGCAAACGCAGCGTAGGGCGCCCCCCTGCCAGGTGGACCGACGACCTAAAGAACGTGGCTGGGGGGGACTGGATGCGGAAGGCAGAGGACCGAGCGTTGTGGCGCAACTTGAGAGAGGCCTATGTCCAGCAGTGGACTGCGATAGGCTGAGTTGATTGAAACAATTACAAAGAGTAGTTTACAGATAGATATAAGTACAATGGGCGGTCTTTGAATAAGAGGCTGCGCACAAAAGCGTCGCCTAATCACTACTATACACACGTATAATTTCTTTAATAGCATCTTTAGTGCCGAACACTAGAGCGAAAAGTCCAAAGATAAGTATTAATACGTTCTTCCATATGAGATATTTGCCTGGCCCGAAGCCGATGTCCCAATACGTGATAACTTCGATGAAGGCGGGCGCAATCAAACCGAGAATTGAAAAGCAGAAAGCGCCAATGACACCCATGAACGGTCCAATGGTGGGGACGGCAACGGCCAGCAACACACAAGCGGTCACCATTATGGTTCTCATGATGTAGTCGGCGAGGTCTGGTCGCTTAGTGAACTTGTCCTTAATACTGTTCCACATGATTTCGACGCACACATATAACTGCAGTCCAAATGTGCAGTATACGGCGATGGCGATAGAGATCTTGACGATTTGAGCAGGACTGTAAATAAAAGGAAATGTTCGAATCAACGGTACATGGACATTTTGTCTTTATAGCACAGACTACTTAGGGATAGCTTTATAGAAATAGTTAAGGAAGGTATTTTATTGTCAATCTACAGTGCTTAGTAATAGTTTATCATTGACCATAAAGTTCTGACGTCCAACTTGTTGAAATAATTACCAGCACAAATGCGTGTGGTTGCTCACGCAATTGTGAAAAGCTAACTCCCCAAAATAGGATGCCTATGACTAAAGTAATAATTGGGGAATAAAAGCATCCATCGGTGAACTATTTCCATGGAGATCGACACAAATAGTAGGTAGGTATATCCCGTATATCTACTATATTGTGTAGATTTTTGACTGGCGCCTTTTATAAAGCAAAGTAAGAATTAAAGAATAATCCTAAACCACAGGGACGTCTTAAGCCATACAGGGGTCCTTGGACCCTTACTTTTGGCGCCTTTTATAAAGCAAAGTAAGAATTTAAGAATAAACCGAAACCACCGGGCTGTATTAAGCCATGCTGGGGTCCTTAGGCCCACAGTTTTGGCACCTTTTATAAAGCATAAAAAAACGCGAATGACAACATCAGAATGTACTTTTGTTAAGTAACTGAACTTTTGTGACTCTATTGGTTATTATTAGCTTTATATCTTCAAAGAAAACGCATGCTGAGCAAGATTTGGGTGTTTTGTTAATTATGCGTTGAACTGAGAAAGTAATGGGATTTTTTTAAATTAATAAAATTACATACTTAAATAATACATAGAAAAAAATACATATATTCTGGGTTTCGGGGTTTAAAGGTTTCAAGGTCCACATCAAACCGTGGGCCCATAACGTTCCGTACGCAGCGGCAGCAAAATACACATAAACTAGTACAAAATAAGTAAGTTGGATAGGTACTTCAAGTTACTTTCGCGTCATAATTGGAACACTTTCTGTACACACACGACGGCATTTGAGTTTTTTTGTCACCGATCACGCTCGACTCCTTACTTGACGCGGATTAATAGAAATCTTCCTAATTAGGACGTTTTCGAGTCTTCAGATTGCGAGCGCAAGTAACATATCTGTACTTTTAAATAGCGTTGCCTTTACCAACCGGTAACCAAATTATAAATACACATTTGACCACTACTACCCACTTGATCTATGACATATACATGCTATATTGACAACATCAAACTCGTTGTGAGAACATTATTTGGTATGTACATACCTACCAACACCATAACAGATTAAGCTTCGGGTATCTCATATTCATAAAATTCTTTTTTTACCCTATTGTGGACTTAATTTTTTCTAATTCCTTGATAGCCTTGTTGTAGTCTTCTCTGACTTTCTTGCATTCAATTTGTAGATCTTCGAATTGGCTCTGAAAACACATTAAGTAGGATATTTTTTAAACCATTTTTAGGCCAAGGCCGCACTGCGATTTTTAATCGAGCGATTTTTTATCGTAAAATCTGTAACACATGTAGGTGCCCGCACTGGCGATTAAAAATCACGGCGGCAAAAGCATCTTAATGCGCGAATAAAAACAGCGCGACTAAAAATCACTGTGCGAGCTTGGCCTAAATATTTCTAAATATCAATGTCAAGACCATAGAAATCTAAATAATAAGGCAAGGGCCACCAAATGGGAGACTTTGCCACACCAAAAACTGTGGGACGCCAATTTTGGAAAACATTAAATAAATATATTGAATTATGTATATGTAGTCATTTAATTTATCCACCAATAAGTTCACCCTTTTATTACGAATACACTCCCTTAATATAATAATGAGCTGGCGATAACATTTTGTGCCTTTATCAGCGTTAAACCAATCATTGACCTTAATAACTTTTTTATTCACAGCCCGCTTTATACCATCGAAAGGCAAATATCCGCTTCTAATGTATAACAATTATACGTACAACAGGTACTTTGAGTCCAAAAGTAAAGGTTTGACAATGTGGAAGTGCTCCAATAGAGGAAGAGGCTGCAGAGCGACTGTATACAGCGGTGATGAAGGATATAGATCAGGTCCCGGGGGTAATATACATAACCATGATCCCCGTCCCCATACATGTGAAATGGGGATGAATTTTTTTTCTTTTGTTGCACCCCCTCGTATGGAGTATCATTGAATAGGTCTACTAAAATGAAGGTAATGTTTCATACATAACATTTTTATCAGGTATACCATCTGCGAAATACAGTTCGCCAAAGTGGCTTGCAATGTGTCCCCCCCCTGCAATTTCTAAACTATGCAACTACTACTTATAGTCTTCCACATTGATAGACCTTTATAAAAACTCTCTTTTAAAATTATTTCGAGTATAATGTGATTATAAATTTTTGAGTTATAGTGAGAAAACTGAAAAATACTTAACACGTCCTAGTTAATAACTTCTACAGTTATAAACATAAGTAAATGAAATGTTGTTAAAAAATTGTTTACATATAGATCTCAATTTTAAAAGAATAAAAAAATCGTTTTTACGTATTTTAGGGGTGGCGTCCATACATGTGAAATGGAGATGAAAAATTTTTTTTCGCTGCACCCCCTCGTGTGGGGTATCATTGAATAGGTCTACTAAAATTAAGGTAATGTTTCATACACCACTTTTTTATCAGGTGTACCATCTGCGAAATATAGTGCGCCAAAGTGGCTTGCAATGTGTCCCCCCCCTGCCATTTCTAAACTATGCAACGTAGAAAGTTATAATCTTCCACATTGATAGACCTTTGTAAAAACTCTCTATTAAAATTATTTCGAGTATAATGTGATTATATTTTTTTGAGTTATAGACAGAAAACTGAAAAATACTTAAAACGTCTTAGTTCAAAGGTCATTGACCTTAGAGAAAAATGATCATAGCAAATAATGCTCATTTAGCTACTTTCTATTTGAAAAAATCAATTCTTTATTCTATTACCAGGCACCACAAGCAAGCCAAAAGGCGTAGTCTGGACTCACAGCATGCTACAGACTCAGATATCGAGTCTACACTCTGCATGGCAATACTCGGCTAATGACGTGGTTCTACACACGCTGCCATTGCATCACATACACGGACAATTGAACTCTATGCTCGCGTCTCTCGCTGCTGGCGCCAGGTACTAAACAAATTTATTTGAGAAAATTTATAGGGTTCTTTCTTAGAATTCCCATAGGCGGCGTCCTAATACAACGCGATTCCGCGACCATCGCAAGTTCGCACGAATTTTGTTCGTCAGAACCCGGTCAAACGTACTGAAGGCTAATTCTCGTAATTAAAAATATTCAAAATATAGTTCAAACTTATCTTAATGCTTTAAATCTCAATCTCTTCAGCCTCTATACAAAGATTCATGCGCCTAAACCAGTTTTCAAAACACTTTTTCCAGTCCGCCGCAGACACCTCGTTTACAGCCTGCTCGAACGCAGCCAGCGCATCTTCCGGCGACGAAAATTGTATCCCTTTGAGCAGATTTTTTATTTTTGGGAATAAAAAGAAGTCACACGGTGCTAGATCAGGGCTGTAAGGAGGGTGACCCAGGAGTTTGACTGGCGTATGATGCAACGCCAGTGAACGTCCAATGACAGACGTTTCTTTTTCCGCCCGCTCTTTTATATCAGTGAGTAAACAAAACTTTCTATGCAAAAATATTTCGTGATTAAGCTGGACATTGCAATTTGGACCATATAAGACCGTCATAAAAGTAATTTTCAAGTAACAGAAATACTTCGTAAAGTCTCTCGTTGAGCGTAACGGAATACGTGTACCTAGGGCAGGTGATTTAGCTTGGTAGACACAAATTCGAGAAAGAGGCCGACAGAAGGGTCCAGTTGAGCTGGGCAGCATTTGGCATATCACATACTCTGGACTAATAACATAAACAAATTAAAATAGTTAGTTTTTTGAAGACCAACAGTGTTGTTTAAAAGATCATAAGTTACAACCCTGAAGATAGTTTTTCAGTTTAATTTTCAATAGCAGCCCGGAGTCTGGATTTGATAAAGAAAGACAAACAAACATACATGTTTTCGTATTCATAGCAATGATAAGAGGCATTTCAGGTTTTACAACAGTCTCGCTTAACTAAGGCTGAGTTGCACCAAGTAACTATAACCATAACCAATGCCTAACCAGCGTCAAATCTCTGGTTAAGTAAAAAATGCGTTGCACCATTTTGACAATGGTTAAAATGATGTCACAAATAACGTTAACATTAACCGCCCGAAGTTGGGCGGTTAATGTTAACGCTCGTTCGCCAAATATTTAAATATTTTTAGCAGTAAAGTTATTTTTAAATAAATACCACGCGTTTAATCTAGAGATGTGTAACTCAGGAGTAATTAATAGACCCTCCTACTCCTTTGTTCTTTTTGGGCTTTGCTGCAATCAGGTAAAAAAGATTTACATCTATTACAATGAGCACTATACAATCAGTACCACATGTTTCCCAAATGCACAAAAAAACCGTCCAAAAACCAAAAAAACATCTCAAGAAACATCAAAATACATCTTAAGTCAATGAATCAAAGATCATTTTAGAGTAACTGAACCATGCAAAGATTTAGTAGTTTTAACGTTGAAGCTGTTAATTTTCATGCTATAATATTTTAGTTTAATTTTAAATGTTATTTTTGCATTGCACTGTGTTCACAAGCATTTTTTTTTATAAATAGATTAAAGTAAAAATAAGGTTATATTACGATATGTCTATTGCATAATTAATGATTAAACGAACTTACCTGTACGTGAAGTTCTATCATATGTTACGTCCGAAGAAGGTAGTCACGCACACACGTGGGTGAGCGCTGGTTTGTACACACGGCTACACATCAAGCTGTACAAAACCAGTAAAGGCTGACCTCGCGTCGTAAGGAAAAACTATACAATGCGAGGTCAGCTTATACTGGAAATGTACAGCTTGATGTGTAGCCGTGTGTACACGGAGGAGCACGGTTTTGTTGGCTTTATTATGATTATTCGCAGCACTACGTCCTTTAAACGATTTTTTAAGCCCATAAACTGGGTCCTTCTCAGTTTAGTGTTAAATTTAAAAAAAAAAACACCCTACAAGCCTTCATTATTTACTTCTTAACCCTAGACATGCTCACGCAACAGCGGTAGACCCACATCACATGATAAATCGGATAGTTCTGACGGGCCATCGGAGGTGAGCGAAATAAGCCCCTTTGTAACGACGGCCCGTTAATCCCTAACACGTAAGCTGGGAGGGAACAGAAATGAAAAACCTATTGCTGCCATCGTCATAATAATCTCTAGGTGATATAGGAAGAGCAGTACAATCGGCAGTGGTAACACTTGAATTACGAAAACCGCCCTTACTGTTCACGAAATGGAAGCTGTCAAGGTCAAACTATTACCATTACCACAGACGTGAGGTTGACTATCCATGGATTTCACTGATTTTCTGTTTGGACTAGATTCATAAATTCCTAAAGCCAGGCACGCAGAAGCTTCCTTGACTTGACTATCCGACAGCTTCTACTATAAAACATAAGTGTTTTATGAGCGCGCATAATAATTTAAATTATTATTTTTTACTTTTTAAGGGATCGTTTTATGCATCGGTGCTTTTTTTATTAATTTTAAGAATCCTACGCAAATCATCACGGTCTCATCTACAATAATAAAAAAATGAATACATGTTTTTTGAGGCCAGTGGTAAAAGTCCAGAGCTTGTTCCACCAATCACCTTAACTGGGGTACCTCTGAAGAGAGTTGAGCAATTACTTAGGCCATCTACTAACTACTTGCGGGTGCTGCTGAGCCCTGCTATTAGTGCACTAAGGCAACTGTTAATGTATGTGAGAATTATGTAAAAAAAAAATGGACTTACGACGTACAATTTATTGCAAAAAGAGTGAGTATTTGGTCTTTAAGGCCTCTGGTAAATGTTTTTCAAGTGTGCCCGTAATAAAGCTGAATAGCATAGAACTCAAACGGGTTCAAACTAAAAAAAAAACTGTTCAAATACCTAGGCCACTATGTTAACGAGGATCTTGATGACCAAATGGACATCGAAAGAGAGCGCAGGGCATTGGCAGTCAAAAACTATATGCTGCACGCAGGTTCGCTCGATGCAGTGAACAAGATAAAATAGCATTTTTAAAGCATACTGCCAAACATTCTACACCAGCAGCTATACACAGAAATTGCGCAATACCTTGCGCGTCCAGTATAATAATTGATTGATGATATAACAATAAAACAATAAAATAAATAACCTTTACAATAAGTTTAACAATATCATAAAGTGCACCCAAGTCAAACTAATTCAACAAAATGTTAAAAGATAAGAGTCAAGTTCAAAAGATTTTATTTCATAATAAACCATACGGGTAGGTTCTTATAAAAAGTCAACTTCAGTCCACTCTCGGCTACTCCCAAAAGTAATAAAATCGATAATTGAGGAGTACTGAATGAATTTTTACACTATAAAGTTTGTGCTACTTCATCAGGTTTGAAGAAAAAAAAAATGTGTTTCATTCGCATCTCTCCATGAATATCTCATCTTCTTAATATATACAATTCTTCTGTATGTGTGTTTGTCACCTATCTCCTCTTAAACCGCTGAACCGATTTGGATGAAATTTTATGTGTATATTTCAATGTGTTCCTGGATGGTTTGAAAACACAGTTAGACCCGGTAGGTGGCACTGCTGTTGGTATGTCACTGATCTTCTCCTAAACGGCAGGGATGATTTTAATGATATGTGTGCTTTTCCGGGAAGGACAATGTCTGCCGGTTCCTCTAGTCTCTCATCATTTAATTATCGCTGCACCCCCTCGTGTGGGGTATCATTGTAGAAACTTATAGTCTTCTACATTGATAGAACTTTATAAAAACTCTCTTTTAAAATTATTTCGAGTATAATGTGATTATAAATTTTTGAGTTATAGTTATTCGATTTTTGAGAAAACCGAAAAATACTTAAGACATCCTAGTTCATAGGTCATTGACCTTAGAGAAAAATGATCTTAGCAAATAATGCTCCTTTAGTTAATTTATATTTTAAAATAATCACAAAAAGAGACTGTGTTATATTGATCTGCCAATCTCAATGGAGACTAGCCATCTGCGCGGGACATATTATAGTGCACAAGTATGTGCGCCAACACAGGTGCACTCTCTATTCCCTCACTCTCATAGTCCGATGGGACGGAAATTCGACACGACCGGAGAGAGATCAGGCGCAGGACCGACGGCTTTACGTGCTCTCCGAGGCACGATGGGGTCTCGATGTGTAACGAAACGGTCACCCATCCACAGACTGACCGCGGCTAGTGCAGCTTAACCTTGCAGATCGTACAATCCACACGCTTGCTACTTAGCCACGAGCCCTTTATCTTATTATACCATGTAACTAACATACTTTTTTCTCCCATAGCTAAACGGGAGGAAGAATTAGCAATGTGCGCTAGTTTGAGAGAAAACTTTCTTTTATTTCCAAAATGCCCTAAGGATACGTGTTTTATATATGTGCGTCAATGATATTTAAAAAAGTACAGATATGTTGTAACGCGCGCGGAATCGCGCCGAGCGTGACGTGTGACAAAAAAAAACAAAAATTCCGTCATGTGTGCACAGAAAGTGTACCAATTATTACGCGAAAGTAACTTAAAGTAACTGACTTACTTACTTTGTACTAGTTTATGTGTATTGTGCTGCCGTTGCTTATGGATCATTTTTTTCGTAGGTTTTCTTAGGATATAACATATCTATACTTTTAAATATCATTGATGTGCGTGCTTTTTGTTGTAATTTATTGATTCGTTTCTTGCTTTGTGTGCGTAAGTTGAGCTTGCGACACTTGGACTCCGTGCTAACTAGGAGGCTTGCCCGATCTCCTTATATTCCGTTCATACGTTAATAATAATAAAAACTTCTTGTGTACATAATATTGGTATCACTATAATTTTATAATTGGAAAGTTTTGTAATGGATCCAGAAAACCAGTTTCCTTTGGAGATCGAAGATGTGGAACCAGGACAAACGAAAAAATTGTTGGAGTGTTTTACTGGTAAGATAATTTATATGTAAGTACATAATACTTGTCTTCACACAAATTAAATAATAATTAATATTTTTTTAATTTTTCGGCTGAAATGATGATGAACACATAACATAACATAACATCACGCCTGTATTTCCCCGAAGGCAGGCAGAGGTGTATTAGTACACCCAAATTTCGCCAGTTATGTTATAGTCCCATGTAATAGGGGGCGAGCCTATTGCCATTGACCAGGCACAAATCCAGACTCCGGGCTGCTACTGAGAATTTCCTAATGAAAAAACCCAATAACACTTTGCCCGACCCGGGAATCGAACCCAGGACCCCACGCTCAGCAGTCGCGCTTGCAACCACTAGACCAACGAGGCAGTCGACATAGTTGAACGAATTACATTTTATTTAATTGAGTAAATAGGTAAGTTGCTACCTATATTAGTTAGTATATTTGAGTTACTTGCTTTGTTACTTTTATTTATTTCTATTAATAAACACTTGGGTAAATAAATAAATAAGTTATAAAACCCGGTTTAAACACAATGTAGGTTTGTAGCTCAATAAAGTCATCATTAGAATAACTCATTGTTCGGGCCTTTATTAATGATAAATACGCATTAATTATCCGCGTGCACCAATGATTAAAGTGCAATGACCGACATAATTTAATTTAATTTTAATTAGTTACAACTGTAGGACGCAACTAAAGAAAGTCATCATCATCCTCCGAGCCTTTTCCCAATTATATTGGGGTAGGCTTCCAGTCTAGCCAGATGCGGCTGAACATCAGCACTTTACACGGAGCGACTGCCATCAGACCCCCGCAACCCAGTTACTGGGTAATACTGACATTCGGAGGTTAGACCAGTTGTCAGACTTTCAGGCTTCTGACTACCCGTAACGACTGCCATAGATATTCGTATGACAACCGGGACCGACAGCTTATCGTGCTCTCCGAGGCACGGAGGGGTCTCGATGTGTAACGAAACGGTCACCCATCCACAGACTGACTGCGGCAAGTGCAGCTTAACCTTGCAGATCGTACAATCCGCGCAGTAGTTGCATCGCTACGAGCCCCTCACGCAACTAAAGAAAGTGTTATTGAAATAACTGAAAACCTCCTAAGGGGAATGTAGCACCAAAGTGGCGCCCCGTCAGTAAAAAAAAAAACTCACTGAATCGTTTATCGAAAATTCGTTTCTAATGATTGAAGTAAGGTACTGTAGTTTAATCAGAAACTAGTTCGCTGTAGTTGTACTTAGATAGAAAAAGAGCGAAAGACGGCCACTTTTGGCACTTTTTCTATCCACAACTACAGCGAACTATATTTTACAGAATTAATACATAGTTTCTGATTAAACTACAGTACCTGTAATTCAATAGTTAAAAACGAATTTTCGATAAACGATTCAGTAAGTAGGTAATTTTTTTTACTGATGGGGCGCCACTTGTCTGGTACATTCCCCTGAAGGGATCATTGTCATCAGTATGAACAACTTTTACTATAGCACCAACCCCGACATTTTGTCGGTTTATGTAAACACGAATGTAGAGCCAATATATTTTTTCGCAATTTCAGGGTTGGTCCCACAATTCTGAGGTCCCATAGTAAAAGTTGTTTATACTGAAGAGTACAATGACCCCTTGAGAGGTTTTCAGTTATTTCAATAACATGTTGTATAGTTTCCGTCAGGGTAAAATTATAGCAGAAACATAGAAAGGTTACTGCCAAAACATTTTGTATACTTTGGTCAATAGCCTAGACACAGGCGTTCGTCACATCTACCGACCAGATAAAAGTTTTGAAAATATTGTCACTTCCTCACTACTATTACATGGAATTTAGAAATATTAATTATGATTTAGGAAAGGTAATAAGGAAAGTGTTATAAGAGTTAGGTCGCTGTGCCCAACAGACCAGTAAGTCTCAAGACGCCGCATAAACAAAGTTTTGCATGAGAACACAGTCGTAAAATGTTGGCGGGGATCGGGGGGCGGACGGCACGTTATGGTTGGCCGGTTCAAAAGTTTGGTAGTATGATTCCATATGATTGGTGCTGCTCGCTGACGGAGTGAAGTCCCGATGATATGCAGTGCTACTATATATGCTTGGTGACCGAGAGTGTCTGGCTAATCGGCGTCTAGAGCGTTACTGTATAGCGATTCAGAACCACACGATATCTCAGTTGTCGGTCGATACGGATTGATATCGTACGATAAATAAAATTTTCTATTCAGAATAACCGTATCCCAGATCAATTTGACGAACTGGATACCGAATCGAAGATGACGTCATACCGTACGATTTCCCTCAACATTACACGACATGTAACGCTATCAACGCTATTCACAACGCTGCTATCGAAGGAGAATTACCGAACGTCCGATTATTTTCCCCGACAACTTATCGGGAGCTACTGGGCACCCGATAAATTTTATTTTTGTTAGTTTGAGCCGTAAAATTAATATAAGACATTTAAAACAAAAACAATGCAGTGTAATTGTTGAGAAAAGACGCTGAAGACTCCGAGAAGAACTCAACTCACCCAGACACGCAGTTGCATTTTGCGCTCATTGCGAGATGCATTTTCATTCACAGCCGGATAATTCACTGAATAATATGGGTTACTGGATGACCTTACACTGGCCCTAGTACCCTAGTAGAAGAAACAAAGAAGAAATCAAGGGAGATGGATACGCTTTCATAAAATCTTGGACCTAAGTGTAAAAAGATGAGGTGGTGTTGTGTAACTTGTGTATTACTGGCATTGACCTGTACCAATGATTACTGGCAATATCAAGCTATCACTGAAAATTCTACGGGTTTTGCCAATCTGAGAGCAGACTAAGAAGCTCTTAATATTTAAAAGTTAGGTTAGGTACCTATGTAGCAACATATCCAAGAACATAATATTATTTAGCAGTTGATTTGTGAAGTGCAATTTTATTGATATATTTATATGTACACTCTATTTTTCTCTCTTGTCTTGTTTAGTAAACAATCTTGGCATGTCTTTTTAATGCAATTCGTCAATAATAATTATTATAAGAATTATGTTAACAATTTTACACAGTATTACATGTGCAGAACTAATAAGTAATTATATTATACTACTACTACTTATATTTATTTATTATCAGTAGTTATTTGAGTAGAGACATGCCAAGATTGTTTACTAAATAAGACAAGAGCAAAAAAAAAATATGTGTATAGTAGCTACCTTAATTATTATATTTTGTGGAGTGGAGTGGAGTGGGACTAAAACATAACTGGTGAAATGTGGGTGTACTATACACCTCTGCCTACCCCTTCCGGGAAATACAGGCGTGATGTTATGTTATGTTTGTAGAGTGGAGTGTTGAGAAACTCACAAATCATAGATGTAAAAAACACAGGTAAAAGAGATACTTATTTAAAAATAAAAACACATTTTATATTTTATTTTTATTTCAATTATAATGTCTTACTATTGTCTTGGTACCTAGCCCAATTAAGATACCATATTATATATATTATATGGGTGCAGCAGCCTAGTCTGTCTGCCTATGACGCAGTAACAATGTTTTAAAGTGTGTGGCAGTGTGGTTACCAACTGTAGGCAACCCCGGAGGAAGCTACAATATCTCTGCGAGAAGTGTTGACTATAAATCTTGATTGAATGCAACCTCTAAGAAACCATAAAGCATATTCTTTCTATAATCTGGCTTTCTGTACTATAGCCTAATAATACAATTGTAGGTATGGGCTGGTTCATCCTCACTTCTTCATTTAGATGCTCAGCGGGCAGAACTGTGTGCCTGTATTATCATTGAAGTATACACTGAGCTGGAAACCATATGAAAAGCAGCTCGGTCTCAAGCACACAACAAGTATGGCATATTATGCAACTTACTGCTTCTACCTGCAACAAACATACATAGTATAGTATAACGGGCTGTTTCCGCAGCTCCATGGCTAAGTGTGTATTTTTTATACATAATACAAACATACATAATCATTAAAGTAATTAAAAATCAATTTGACTAGCAGTAAAGTTGTGAAAAATATTTTATAGACTGATTCAACTTACAGTTTAAGGCATAATCCACTCTTGTATAATATTACAAATTGTTATTTCACGAGTTGAGCCAGTGTCAAGTAGGTGACTGACACTTGATGCAAGAGAACATCCACAGCAGAGACAAACTGTCTTTGTTCATCAACAGATGGTCTTTGAAACAAGTCCTAGTAAGCTTGGTCATGGTCATGCTGTTTACCTGAAAGATAGAAAATGTATTTAATGTTAACAAATCATGATTACAGTATTGTGTCATTTTTCTAGGTATAAGGTTTAAAAAAATGTTTTATTAAAAATCAGATTGTTTCCGTTTTTTAAGTTGTAGATTTCTATTTTATATTTTCTTTTGTTCCAGATAACTCCTATGAAGTGAAAACAACTTCGTTAAGTGTTAAATAATGTTAATAATTAGTGTTAATAGTGCATTATAGTTCAGTGGATTACGTTAGTAGATGAAAATCGCAAGTAAAAATGTGATTACAACCATTCTATCTATTTCTGTGCTTAGTCCTATCTAAATTTATCATAATGTGAAGAATAATTTTCTTTCGATTGCTATTTTTAAACATTATGTAAAACTACTGAACAGTTTTATCAAAGTGGAACTTTTACATACAGGTACGGAACACGGAGGTACGGAGGCACAGAGGGTCGGAGGCACAAATGTGCAGAGCAGTGGGTAGGTACAGCAGCGACGATGTGACGGTGAGCTGCTGCTATGATAATGCAGCGAGCTCAATCAGGAAATAGGTAGCAGATCTGGTAAGGCAGGTAGGTAGATAGATAGATAGATAGAATAGATAGAATATTCTTTATTGTACACCAACTTACGTAGACACAAACACAATAAAACACAAGCAGGAACGACTAGCTCATCCCGCCATCGCTTTCGCGATCTGCCTCGACGCCACCACTTCACTGTGTCAAGCCTCATACATACATACCAGCCCATTACCGTCCCACTGCTGGGCACGGGCCTACTCAGAATGAGAAGATTAAGGCCTTAGTCCACCACGCTGGCCTAGTGCGGGTTGGTGGACTACACACACCATCGAGAGCTGTATAGAACACTCTAATATGTGCAGGTTTCCTCAAGATGTTTTCCTTCATCGTTAAAGCAAGTGATAATCAAATTCTGATGCGTACATGAGTTTGAAAAGTCAGTGGTGTGAGCCGGGTTTGAACTCAAACCCTCTTGCATGGAAGGCAAACGCTCAACCTCTAGGCTATCACAGCTTACCAGGCCTCCACTGTGTGGTAATTTTGACCCACAGCTCAGAAGGTATCCGACAGACATGGCCAGCCCAATCCCACTTTAATTTCGTGGCTTTATGAGCAACATCAATGATTTGTGTGTTGGAGCGTAGTGTTGTGTTTTGCGCAATGGAGTGGTGGAACCAAAAAAATCCTTTAACGTATAACATATTCGCCTCGCATAATGTTCCAAGAACAGCAATCCTGTAAGAAATGAAATGAAATTATTTATTCTGCAAATTGGATATTAAAATCACTTTTACAAGCACAGACGAAGTGCTGTGAACAATCTAGTGAAACCAAAAAAAATCACACAAATAAATTAGTATGAAATATCTTGAAATGTGCAGCGGATTTGTCTGGAGAGATGTAGAATATTCCTTTCAATGGTAGTACATGAATACATAGATATTGTATGTACACAGCTGTATACGTCTTACTGTAGTGCTAGAAGAGAAGCATTGAAATTTGCGACATGTGTCTAATAGCATAAGGTTGATAATAGAGTGACGGCACGCGGTTGTGGTGTTTCTTATATATTATAACTTTGTATTTACAAATAACCTTCAACCATTAAAATAAGATTGCTTTTCATGTACTTATGTAATTCTTCAAAATGTCAATAAAACGTCAACCGCGTTGCAAACATTTTAAATAACGAATATCAAAATGTGTCATGTCAGTATACTTACTACGCTCGAAACGTTCCCAAGAAATTGAACTAAAGTTAAAAATACCTGCAGCCTGCAGGCACCTAATATGAAAGATGTCACAAATGAAATTGCCAAAGTTCCATTAAAGCCCAGCCTATGGAAGTTATGAATAAAAGATGATGCTCACCATATACAATGTGTAAAATTATTATTTTTGAATATTTTTTTTATTGTGCTCATCCTTTCTCATTCTAAGGTTTTTTCCCTGGGCAGTCAGCACCGCTACCAACCTACTGACTGGCAAATCTTTTCCCCACGGCATGAGCTGTTATCATTATGTAGCTCATGTCGACACGATAGAAGAAGAAGATTCTAAGGTTTGAAAAATCGTAGATCGTAGCTAATTTGTTGTACAACAAAAAGATTAATCAGAATTATTTGTCTTTATTGGAAGAGATTACACAAAATTATATTCGAAGATTTAAAAATGAAATTCATTTAAGTAGGTACAATCGACCGCACGTTAGTGGAAATAGGTTGACCTTGACAGTGTCTTTATTCCGTAAGCAGTAAAGGCAGTTTTCATAATTCAAGTGTTACGACTGAGGTGCGGCTGACTGTACCTACCTACCTATAATTAATTATAAAATTTTATGGTCGCAGATTATTTTCATAATTTCAATAATAATTTTGAACTAGGAGCTGAAAGATGGAATTATTAACAAATTCAAATATGAATGTTCCCGTAACACTTAAAAAATATATAACTTAAGTAAATTACTACATAGTGGTTTTCCTCTTTCTCTGATAAAGTTATTGGTATTATTTTAAGACGTGTAATCGAATTCCAAATACCTAGTAATAAGTCTACATGTTTCAGTCTTATCCTGAAAGTTAATTAGACATGTTTTCGTGTAACCGGTCTGTTTTCATACCCGGATATCGGGTAGTATTATTTTGGTACCCGGGTATTAACTTTTCCCAAATAAAACTCCAGTTGATTAATCTATGTTTTTCTTATTTATTATATGTTTTATTTATTATATACCGATGGTGCGGGCGGGGTGACAATTATATAATCATTATCACCGAATGCTCTGCCCAATGCCAAAAATGTACCTAAACTAAAGACAAACAAACTGCAGAAACAAACTACATCGGCCGGCTATGGCAAATTTTTCACAGAGCTTTTAGCTACCACGTTTTCAAAAACTTTTACTTGCGCTATAAAATTTCTCAAAAAGCGTTTTTTCATAGAACATTATGAATTTACAATGATACCTGGGTCCCGGGTATGTACCTATTCTGGGAAATTTTACCCGGGTACGAAATTGTCTGTAAGCTTGGGTGTACCCGAGTAGAAAACCCTACTAGACACCAATACATAGGCACACCGCATAGTCCGCATACTCCAGACTAAATTATCGGCCGATAGTTGGGTGTAGTTGGCTAAAGTCCTGGGGGCCTAGTACCTACGAGGTTGACACTTATAAATAGTTTTATCGTTTTCGTCGACTTTCACACCTAAATCAGAAGGGTGCTACTGATTTATGAATGAAAGTTGTCGAATCTCGTGGTTACACTGGACATTACACCTTTGTAACTAAGAGGAAAACCATGTTCCTCTGTGGTAACACAATAAAGATGAGGCTCAGACAAAAAAAATCTTATACTGTTTACATTTGCTAGAAGTGGTACCCATGCTGCATCTTTGATGTTAACTTTGAACCAAATACACCTCTTATTCTGTTCAGACCACATTGTCACGGAATCTGTAAATAACACGAAGCAAAGAAACCTTGATTATATTGACAAATTTGGTAACAAAATAGCTACGTAGCAACTAATATTAAGCTAACATTTAGGTCGATGTCTAAATTATATTTTCTCAAAATAGTCTTACCATTTAACTGGTTTAAAAATTGACTAATTTCGCAAGGTTCCTCTTGGGAATCTACTGTTATACCATTATATCTGTCTGTAGCGCCTTTAAAAGTTATGGTGACCATTTTTGATAACTTTCTGGAATCTACAATTCAATACACATTTGATTTGAACTAATTAATAATGATTGTGTTCATAAAGGTATTATACTGATAGAAATGTCTTTGATTGTGTTACAATGAAAGATCCCTAGTATTGTTCCTTTTCCTTGATCCCGATTTAAAAAATTTCAGCATGTATAAGCCATCTTATAATGGTTTAGTTATCATTGATATTTGGATAGCACCCACAAGATAATTTAGGCAAGGACTTAACTTGTTAATAACTACGCCAGCGCTTGATTATCTCATTCATACCCTTAGTTTGTAGTGGAGAAATTCAGTGGGCATTGGGCTTTACACTTATAACGGTTATGTAGCGTTTTTTATACAAAATTTTCGTTTTAACCATTGGTTAAATGTTATTCTAGAATACTAATAATATATCCAGTTCATTAACTCTTCTCATTTTGAGAAGAGGGCCATGCCCAGCAGCGGGACAGTGATGGGCTATGTTATGTTATTCTATATTTTCTATAATACTAATAGAATCCAGTTGTATTTTTAGGAACCTGCAACCTGCATCCAACCAACAATCATGACCTCTACTTTGTATGCAACTTAATACAATAGAGGGGTCAAGCTGTATCGCTGGATCTACTCAACCGATTCAGATAAAACATACCCTATATTTTAAGTTAGACTAATACCAATACAAATGCTAAGTTTCATTACGATCCGTTCAGCCGTTTTCATGTGATGATGTAATAAACAGACAGACATAAATTTTTTAAACGATTGATTCGTGTTCTATAGCTTATTTCTAGTCCCCCTAGCCGGTTTTCGCGAAAAAAAACTCAATGTACAGACTTTTCGACCTTTACAGTTTTATTATAGTATAGATATTCCCACCGACCAACAGTGAAGAACTGAAGATAGTTGAAACTATACTCATTGTTATACTCTGCTACCACCACATGATGTTTCACAATTCAACATTTAAATGGATAAAAAACATGATCAATATTTATTTGGGAGGATAAGGATTTCAAAAAATATTTTTTAACTCTAATCATCACATCTTTTTCACTCACACAACTGCGATTTTAAAAGTTGAAAATTTTAAATGTATAACTAGTGGTGCCCCCGTTTTGTGTACTCTTATGCCAAACTGTATAGTTCAATTCAATGACATCTCATTATTATAATTTTGCTGATACTAAGTACCTAATAACTTTTACAACTACAGTTTAAAATAAATAAATGAAGAAATTGGTTAATATAATCCTAAAAAT
Source organism: Asteroscopus sphinx (assembly GCA_949699075.1). Taxonomy (NCBI): domain Eukaryota; kingdom Metazoa; phylum Arthropoda; class Insecta; order Lepidoptera; family Noctuidae; genus Asteroscopus; species Asteroscopus sphinx. The sequence continues at coordinate 22,916,327 of OX453024.1, forward strand.
CAAAATATAATTAATTTATAATAAAATATAATATTGTGATGTGATTGAATTGAACTCCATATACAGTTTGGCATAAAAGAGTACACAAGATGGGGGCACCACTAGTTATACATCCTGGATCTGCCCTTGCATCTAAATAAAATAATTATTTGATCTACATTCCTATTTTATTACATACCAAAAACAATTATTCATTAAATTATTATGAATGAAAGAATTCCAGTAATTGTTGATCTTTAGGTTTAAGAATGCATTCATCTTTCAAGTTGACCACCCAACCAGGCTCTAAGCCATAAAATATTTGTCTGGGATCTTTCCTTTCACACAACATATTGTAATTAGAATCATTTTCTATGTCAGGTAAACTATACCCATATTTTTGAGATAATTTTAGTCTTTCCTTTGATATTTCCTCTGGGTCAGCCAGATACCCACGTGTTTTAGCACTGGTATAGTATTCAATAGCATCAGATGGTGGAATCATTCTCCTTGGAATAGCTTGACCTGACTCAAAAAACTTTTTAGGGTTCTTGAGCAACATTAAGCTGTGTGGGTCATAATAGGCAGTTGTTATAACTCCACCATTTTTTTCAATAGCTGCAATGACTTGTTCACTTGCCCATTGTACTTCAATGTTTACCTTGGCTGCAAAAATATCCGCACCTTCGTCTGTAAGGTGAACCCCAAATTGTTTTAGGTCTGGAAAAAAATTGTATGTGCCTGACCTGATAATACTTGCAATATCTATAGGTTTAGATACATCCAAGCAGTCTTTATCAATTACAACCTGCAGTTGTTGTAAGGACATTCGAGTACTGGCCGGAGACTGCTGATAACGAGGTCTATATACATTGTCTAGTACAAGCTCTGCTTAGTATGGGACTAGATGGTGCTGTGTAAAATGTCCCAAAATATTTATTTATTTATCCGTTAACCTATATTGTTCTCACACAAATCTGACCACAATATTGTAACAAACAGTTATGGTTTGAAGAGTATCCAGCTCTTCTCCATAGGACTAACTTTTTAGGAGCCGTGCAACTAAATTCATATAGTTTCAAAAGTGTATGTGAATGCCTATTTGAAATAAAAACTTTTGAAACTATAATAATGAAGGTATAACAACCGATTTGTTTACCATTTTCAACTAGGGTAAGTAAACTAACAAAGATGGAAACACTATGTACATAAACCAATCTAAATACCATCAAAAGATTAAATCCTTCGTCGAGACCAAACTATCCAAGTACGTTCTAAATGCCAAAGAAAGCTAACGATAGTGGTGAGTGGCTTGAACTAGAGATTGTAGGATAAACGCGTTTCATGGCGAGGGGCAAAGGGCTAGGCATGTCGGGGCATTGCGGAGCCTCCCATTACCACAGATAATATAATACCCATTACTACTGTTTCGTAACTCACTGTTTCAACACAAACATTTAAGACTTCACTTTTTATTTGACATAATATTCTTGTGTCCTCTGTCTGAGCCCAAACATTTGAAATGTCTGCCAATGTTTGAAATAAGAATTATTATTATCGACACGATTATCATTGTTGATCGCTAGATCATTGTTACATGTACCATTATCTACTATAAATTTGGTATTTTCAGTTTTATCATTGGCCTCAATGTTGATAACATTTTCTATGTCAGATATAGCATAAACATGACAATTATCATATATTTTTGGAATATTTTTGGCATTTGCAATGTTAATTTCATTTTCAATTGCACTTTTAGTAGTGTTATACGTGTGCTTTTTATCTGTTGCGCTTTCGGTCGAGTTAAAAGTGTGGACATTTACTGTAGCACTTTTTGTAGTCTTGATAATGTCTTGTTGATCTTCATGAGATGTCAAATAAAAATCGTCATTGTTTCCTATACTCATATCTTCAGTAAAATCATCCAATGCACATGTTGTATTTGTCAATCCATGATTATTATCGTTATTTTGACAATTTTCTTCAGAATAACTTCTTATTTCATTTAAATTATCAAATTCGGCATTTTCTGCTTCAGAAGGTTCGGATATTTCTGAATAATCTAGCAAATCGAAATCAAGAGGCTCTCTGATTTGTATTTTCTTCTCGTATTCATCTATTACTTTAATATTTCTTATCATTGTCGGTCCAGCCGTTTCTCCTTTTTGTACAAACCTGTTTTCATGAGGCGTGTAGTTAAATTCTTCATTATCTTTCGTTTCATTTCTAGAAAATTGGTCTATATTTTTGATTGGTTTTGCCGCTTTTGGTACATCATTTACTTGGTTCATTACAACTTCATCATTTTCGGTAAAAGTTTGAGAATTATTCTTATATTTTTGATGAAGAATGCCACTCAAAATCTGTTCTCTATTAAAAAATCTTAACAATTTTGGTGCAGCTTCTTTATTTTCAATAAATTCTATGTTTCTGCTGTTTGCTTCCTTATCAAGTTCATTATTTTCAATAAGTTTTATCACTTTCGTTATATTTATACTTTTTATTTCAGAATCATCTTCCAAAGAATTTTTTGTAAGTAATATAGCTTTGCTATTATTTAATTTTAACATGTTCAGATCTTTACCAAATGTCCTTAGAACTTTGTAGTCTGAACGCTGTATTTTTAAATTTATAATTTAGGTACCTATTATTTAAGCTAATGCGATATAAATCATGTTATTCAAGTTGTTGGTTTAATAATTATTTCTAAGTTTTAAACTCTGTTCGCTATTTCGAGTTTACTAAGGTTCGATAGTCCGGCCGGCGGCGTGCATGCTTCAAAAAAAGTTGCTGTTTACGGGAGATAGGACTTTATGTGATAGTGGTAAGGGTTAAATTAGTATAAAAAGAAAAAAAAAGAAAAAAATAATATATATTATTATTATTATTTATTGTATAAAATAATTAAATTAATACAACGAGAGGTCGACCAGTGGTCGAAATTCGACCGTAATAAAAAAAAAGTTTGTGGACGGCCTCATGATCCACTCCATGTAATGACTGCGTCAACACAGCCACATGACTAGTGCTGCTTAATAGGCAAGGAGTGCTCTGAATTAAGTTCAAGATCGAGGTGACATGGGACCAAGCCGGCAAGAACGGTCTGAAGAAGTCGCAACCCGACCACTTCTTGGTGACGAAGCCCAAGGACGAACCCGTCCTTCTGGCGTTTTCGCCAGGGTGACAAATGACAAGGACCATGTTGTAGGGTTCACCGTGCTTACCACGGAACATACGGTGGGTTATAGCAACCGGGATCCCTATATCTACCAATACCAACCCCTACCTATTTAAATGTTTTTGTTTCATGAAATTTCAAAACGTTAAGAAGCTAGTTGCACCGTTTCAAAAGGTTGGTGAAAAGATCCCAAAAATCTCCATGGATACTGATTATATAATAGAATATCGCATAAAACCTTACACCTACCAATTATTTTCTCTATTCAATTCTAACAAAGAAGCTTATTTCGTTTACATAACTGATCGGTCGTTATTTTTGGCAAAAAAATCTGCAAAAATTCTAAGAATCGTAAATTGTTGTAATCGCTAAGTCACCTTGCTATGTTCGAGTGTTATTTTTTTGTAATTTTATTCACACTTGACACCTGTTTGACTGGCTGTGGTTTTTATTTTACATTTTAGGGTTCTGTACTATCATAGTTTGAACGATATTTTGAATCGACATTTTCATTTTCTATGTACGTTTTGTGTTTTTTAAGTTTCTACGTTGTGTTTGTTTTTTGCTAGGACCAAATACGAATCACGGCTCAAAAGTCATCATTGCGAGGCTATTATTGCAGTTCTGGAATATTGAATACAGGAACTCAAATATCTTTAGGTTAAAGAAAGAAGGAAATATATTTATTTTGACAAAACAATAAAAATGTAAATAAGTACATACATACATACATATTATCACGCCTGTTTCACATTGGGGTAGGCGAGACTATGGATTTCCACCTGCTACGATCCTGACACACCTCTTTCGCTTCATCTACGTCCATTAACCGCGTCATGCATGCTCGTCGGTTTAGAGAACTCTTAACCTGGCATTTTTTGAGAACGTCCGCGATTTAATCGCGATACATTCGCCGAGGTCATCCCCTTCCAACTCTTCCATCCACACTCGCTTCGTATACTAAATAATTAATACGAATAAAACATAACAACAGATCATTATTCTAAAAAAACCCACACAAAGCTAAGCTAATAGCAGCTAATAGTAGTAGCTTGTTCAGCTAGCTATACTTTGAATAAATATGGTAGGGTCCTTAAAACACCTTAGTCACTGCATTCTGTACATTTATATTGTAACAAATAGTTGCTTTGTGTTGGGTGAACCCAAACCCCAAAACCACAGAGGACTGCGTTTGAAATCATAACCTCCCAATTGCTAGTCAATGCTTGGACAATGCTTAAAGCTTAGGTTTTTATTCAGAGACGAATCTAAGCGTGAGCTCATGGTTCGGCCCCTCAGAAAGTATTGCGAAAAAAAGTTTTTATATATGGGAGACTGGCCAGTTATAATGTTTTTCGAAAATATGATTATTTATAAGTAAAAATAAGTAAGTTCCAATTTCAAAATTTCCCTCCACATTTTTTGCAAGTTAATTCAAAGTATTGTGTCTCACTGAAATATGGATCTGCGCCGGGAACATTTTAGAGCTATGATTTTATACGATTTCAAGTGTCGCCTGAAACCGGATGAATCGTACGATAGACTTCAAATGGCATTCATGGATGAAGGCCCTTCCAAGGCAACCGTGTATCGTTGGTATAACGAATTCAAGCGCGGTCGACCAACTTTGGGGATGACGAAAGAAGCGGTCGCCCTTTGACGGCTGTTACCGAAGAAAACGTGCTAGCAGTGAAAAATTTAATCCAAGACAATAGGCGAATTACATATCAGGAGATTCAACACATATTGAAGATTGGATCGGGAAGCGTTCACGAGATTCTACACAGCCATCTTCGCGTGAGGAGGATAGTATCACGCTGGGTGCCGCACAAACTCACCGATGCTCAGAAGCAGGCCCGGGTGGAATGGTGCCGTGATATGCTTAACAAATTTGAAGCAGGCTCGTCTCGGCGTGTTTACGACATCGTTACAGGTGATGAGTCCTGGATTTATCAATACGACCCAGAAACCAAGCGCCAGTCGACTGTTTGGGTGTTTCAAAATGAGCCAACACCTACCAAAGTGATTGGGATAAGGGCAGGAGGATGACGATGAGATGCAATTTAATTTGCAATAGTAGAATAGGTACCTATACTAGGGTGTCGCAAACCAATGGGCCAGGAGGAGGGATAGATGACATAATTTAAGCAAAATAAATACAATTTGTAATGTTGTAATTCCTTACTATAAGAAAAAAAATCTTAATTAAAACAATCTTTTTGGGTTTTTTGTGAATTTTTGTCTACTTTAATATTCAAATATTCTAGGTTCTGGTCTATGGGGGGGACAGCTGCCCCCTTGCTCCCCCTTGTAACGCCCATGTAGGTATAAAGTAGGTAAGTACCTACTCAAAATATGAATGTTCAAGGAATGATATCCCTTTATATTAACAATATTCTCTTCACGTTTATTATTATTTAGAACTATAGCGACATCTATGCACCCCATAACACAGGCATGTAAAACTTTCTATATAATCGTAAAATTACACAATACAACTCTGCGAATAAAAAATATAATCACACTTTTTTAAATTACTTGCTTGTCATAAGTCACACAAACTGAAATTAATTAATTTTCAGCATAACATAACTTTTCGTTTCTTCATCAAGATCTTCTAGGGAGTCGGAGCTTCACATAGGTATTTATTAGATTCAGCTCATCTTTCACTTGGTTATTGGCCAAGGGTCAGAGTTTCGCCTTAGGGACTAGCATTTGGTACCTACGAGCTAGTTGCATAAAATGCCAGTGTCACCAAAATCTAAAAAAGACAATAAAGACATTTTACTTTACCTATTAGGTAGGTACAACATATGCAATTACTTGCATCAATATTAACTTATATTACAGGCGATCTTACCTTTGTATCTGTATGAAAACCGCGATGTTTCCGCACGAATATTCTGTTTGATTAGCTAATTTATAGTTACGGCTACGGCTGTAACGATGTAAAATAAAAAATAAGTGGTAGGCATGTTTGTAGATGGGTCTTATCACCTCTATGTTGTTTGGAATCAGGTTGTTTATTGGTTTTATTTATCGACAGCTGATTTGTTGCGGGTCGATTAATTTTAAGTTAGAAGCTACCAATTATTTTGATTGTCAGGTAAATATTTTAGTTAATTAGCTAGTTAAATACTTCCTGTGGTGCATTATGAAGTTTTTAGTTATGTTCAACGCTGTCCGTCCGTCCGTCTGTCTGGGGTCACAGGGCTGTGTCTTTTGAACGGTGATAGGTAACCGGTTGAAATTTTCTCAGAATATGTGTTGCTATAAGGAGTATCACTAAAAATACTAAAAACAAAAAAAACAAAGTGGGTCCCCATACAAGAAATCTCAAAAAACATGCATTTTTTTCAACGTTTTTGTTCCTGCTCTTTCTTCAAAACGGTAATACATACCAGCATCAAAATTGGTCAGATTATAGTGCATATTATGTAGTTTAGCAACAAATACTAAAAATAGGGAAAACATAGACATATGTGGTGGTACCTGCGTAAGAAAGAGATGCAAAAAATCATATTTCGCGCACGGTGCGTTGATGTATTTTGATGAACTCTCGTAAATTAAATCAGTTTCCATGAGGTATTAGGTTGACGAGTGGTATGTACGGAACCCATACTGCGTGAGTTCGACTCGCAATTGACCGGTTTTTAATATGTTCCTCGTCTAAAAATTTTTAGACGAGATTTTATGTGCACCTACCGCATGTCGTCTTGGCCTAGAGCGATTGACCAATCTCGGTTGTTTAGCAGCTAGTTCTTCCTTCATGGTTTGCAATTGCTGACAATAGATATCTGCCGTAATCGTTTGGCCAGATTTTAGAAAGCTGTAGTGAACGACACCGGCGCTAGTCCACCAAACACTCACAAGTAACTTTTTCTGAGTCAATTTTCGTTTAGGGCAGGATTTGGCTGGGTCTCCATGGTTCAGCCATTGTGACGAGCGTTTCCGATTATCGTACAGTATCCACTTTTCATCACAAGTAATTTCTGGGCACGGGCCTCTTCTCAGAAGGATTCAGGCCTGAGTCCACTACGCTGGCCTACTGCGGGTTGGTGGACTAAACACCATCAAGAACTGTATGAAGCACTCTCAAGTGGGTAGGTTTCCTCACAATGTTTTCGTTCACCGTTAAAGTAAAAAGTGACAGTCAAATTCTGATTCGCACTTGAATTCGAAAAGCCAGAGGTGTGGGCCGGGTACGAACTCAGATCCCCCTGCAAGGATGGCAAGCATTCAACCACTAGGCTATACTTTAAATTACTAGGTTATAATGTTCATTCCGGGACCCATCTGAAAACCAGTGCTGCAACATTTCGGTGTTGTAGCATATGCTGAGATGGGGACCTTTTTAGTCTTTTACAGGCATAGTATTTTTAATTTTATTGTTGATGTGTTATTTTTTCTCTCGCCTGTAACAAGATTAAAATAATTATTTTATTTCTTTCTTTCATTTTGTTTGATTTATGTAAATGCAGTGATAACATTGTAGATATTAATGTAAAACCAAGTAGTTAAAAGCCTTAATTTTCCTTGCAGGTAATGTACAATCAAATAACAGTCCCTTCAACACTGAAGACGATGACTCCTGTGGCTAGGAAGATCCTGTGAATGCAAATCAAATCAATTAAACAAGAAAATGTAGAATTTTATTCTGATTATGTAATGCGGAATGTAATATGGTTTATTTATTTTGACATAGGAATCGTTTGTAAAATATTAACAAGTAATGAAACTTCCCGAAAGGTAGAAAAGCGTTTGTTATTTAATTATCTCACTGAATGACGTCCACGCTCGCTGGATTAACTAGAAATAAAAATATTTGACTATGTGCCTTACGTGCCGTTGCATGAAAACGTTTAATCAACAAAAAAATGTGTTAGCTTGACTAAAACAACGTACACCTTTATAATATTTCAGTTTATTCAAAACTCACGGACACCCACAGCTTTGTCCGCGTTGTTTGACGGTAGAAAGTATCAAGGTTTCAGGCTATCTGCACAAAGTTTTCATCAAATCCAGTACTGCGTGGACTAACTTACGGCCGTTTTCAATAATCTATCTTTCCACGATTTTCCCTACTAGGGATAGAAATTTGACACAAAATGTATGGAGCTTATGTCTAGGTCTATATCTAGTGGTACTTTGGATATAATTAATAGGTACCTATAGAATATAATATGCTTTATTTTATAGATACAGAGGAGCCTACATTGCGACTCAAGGCCCACTGCCAGATACAACTGAAGATTTCTGGCGTATGCTTTGGGAACATAATTCTACAATCATCGTAATGTTAACTAAATTGAAGGAGATGGGCCGAGTAAGTAGACCTACATTAATAATCTTTTTAATCTAGATATTAAAAAAAACTAAACTTTGTTTTAAAATTAAACTTTGTCTGATAACGCATTTTTTTAGGAAAAATGTCATCAGTACTGGCCGTCGGATCGTTCTGTACGCTACCAATGCTTCGTGGTTGACCCGATCGCTGAGTATAACATGCCTCAGTACATCTTGAGGGAATTCAAGGTATGTACTCACAAAGCAACATTTTCGTTCGGTTTGAATGGAGGATATACTTACGATTCAGTTTAATACATATTTATTATGTTTTTTAATGCTAGGGAGAAAGAAATGTTGATAAAAACAAATAAAAATGAAAAAATAAGACATAATTTTTGAATAACATACAGCAGGACAATGTCACCGATCAAAAAAAGGACAATAAAGCTAAGTCAAAATTAATATTATTAATAGATCCACAACTTTATGTCCACATTCAGGATGCTAAAACTGCAAAGAATGTATGGGACAACCTAGCACGGGCATTTGAAGACTCCGGTCTTACTAGACGAGTTGGTCTATTGAAGGATTTAATCAATACAAATTTAGAAACAAGTAACAGTATTGAGGATTACGTCAATAAAATTATGTCATCTGCACATAAGCTAAGGAACATAGGATTCCATGTTGACGATGAGTGGCTAGGAACACTAATGTTAGCGGGTTTGCCGAGTGTATATCAGCCTATGATTATGGGTATTGAGAATTCCGGTATTAAAATAAATGCAGATTTAATTAAAACAAAGTTACTACAAGAAGTAAATACTAACTCAGATGTTACTGCATTATATACAAATTCTAAAAAATCGAAAACAGCAGCTGCAATAATTTCCGTCCTCGGTGTAGTGAGTATCTGGTTTTAAAAGCACCAAATGCTTTTAACGGTTGGGTACTTGAAATGTTTAGGCATGATTTTGTGTTGCGTATTGTATATTGGGTTTATACACGTCAGGCCTATATTTCCCGGAGCAGCCAAATTGGAGTTCTTTTCTACATACATTTAAGTAACTAGCAGACGCCCGCGATTTCGCTCCCGTGGTGTTAGTAAAAAGCATGGTATGATAAGACATTTTACTATACCATGGTAAAAAGTATATTATGTATCTTGTGTATCGACATGATCTATTTGTGTAGCAAATTTCATTCAAATCCGTTCAGGACTTACAACGTGATTGAAGGACAAACAAACAAATAAATAAATAAACAAACATACATACTTTCGCAATTATAATATTAGTATGATAATATTATCAAGTCACATAAGCGAGCCAAATGACCTTTGCAGGACACTAATTCAAACTCAGAGCTGCTACTGAGAATTTCCTAACAAAAAACCCAACAATTTATATACATATATATTTTTCCATAATTTTTTTTCAGGTGACAAGCCCAGCAGTATCCTGGGCCGTCGTAAGACACTCTTTCGTAATCCGAGTGTCTTGCTTTGTGACTACCAGTGCAGTACGAGCAGACGTTGTGGACATCAATCTTAATAATATCGTAAGTACAACAAAGCTCCGCGGCGGGTATATTAACCTGATTTTACCGGGCGCAGGACCCGACCCGTCCTGCGCCCGACCCGCGCCCGCACTCTGTGTGGTTTGCGCTTAACTGAGCATTTTCCTCCCAAAGGCGAGTTACAGTGACCAATTTGGAAGTCGTTTAATCGCTTACGGGCACAAGTTTGTCGCTGCAATGATAAATAATCTAGCCAGGTGGGGTTTCAACGACACAAGTAAAACCGGTGGCTCATTTTGAAACACCCAAACAGTCGACTGGCGCTTGGTTTCTGGGTCGTATTGATAAATCCAGGACTCATCACCTGTAACGATGTCGTAAACATGCCGAGACGAGCCTGCTTCAAATTTGTTAAGCATATCACGGCACCATTCCACCCGGGCCTGCTTCTGAGCATCGGTGAGGTTGTGCGGCACCCAGCGTGATACTATCCTCCTCACGCGAAGATGGCTGTGTAGAATCTCGTGAACGCTTCCCGATCCAATCTTCAATATGTGTTGAATCTCCTGATGTGTAATTCGCCTATTGTCTTGGATTAAATTTTTCACTGCTAGCACGTTTTCTTCGGTAACAGCCGTCAAAGGGCGACCGCTTCTTTCGTCATCCCCCAAAGTTGGTCGACCGCGCTTGAATTCGTTATACCAACGATACACGGTTGCCTTGGAAGGGCCTTCATCCATGAATGCCATTTGAAGTCTATCGTACGATTCATCCGGTTTCAGGCGACACTTGAATCACTACATTCAATAATATCGCCCAATGACGCACGGAACATACTTTGGTTGTTCAGTTACTCAGAGGGATCATATAAACAAACGCTCAAAGTATGCTCCAAGCATCGTCTGATGATGTTGGTCGATATAACTAAACACAGCCCTTAATACATAGTCACTGTCAAGCTATCACAACCACTGCTGGAGATAAGTTTGAACAATTGTACACCTTTGGATTGAATCCTCGGTCACTTTCATTAAAATAATCTAAAGAAGAATAAAACTCTTTATCAACACACAGACATAGTGAGTGTAGTGTGCACAGTATTTACAACAAAATCTGAAAAACAAGGACGGATGAACATTCTTCCACCTCGGAATTGGAGTAACACTCTTGTGTCAGTCTTCTCATGACCATGAATACCTTTTTTTTAAAAATAAAGTGCCTGATTAAAGGATTATTCTGATAGGATAAATTAAGTAAATTATTTACCTTTATTATATTTTATAGAATTAAACTATATCTAGAAATATCAAAAATTACTGTGCATCTTACACTAAAATATAATAATTATATAAATTGAATTTCTAATTCTTAAAGAAAGTTTATTCTTTCTATTTTAAATTTTTTTTTTATTTAATTCCAATAAAATATTTTTTCTTTTTATTTTATTTTTTAGAACAATAATTTCAATCTCTTCTAATTCTTGATTTGGATGTTGAATTGGATTAGAAATTAATTTACTTAGATTTATCCCCCTAATTTCTAATTCTAACAATTTACTCAGAACTGAAGCTTCATTAAAATATTTTCTTACACAATCTATTGCATCTATTAATTTTCTATTTACAATTTTATTAAAAATAATTTTAATAAAAAATTTTGAAATAAATAATTTAATTTCCATTATAATAAATTCTTCTATACTTATAAAAATAGGTTCTGCCCCATTTCATTTTTGATTTCCTAATAACGCGGGACAGTAATTTACGAAATGCGTTCAGTTTTGAATTCACATATAAACAAATAGGCTTTGACGGGCCATGTACAGTCGAGGAATGAAAAGGTTCGTCACATTAAGGTCTATTTTAGCTTGTACTGGCAGATAACCATAATGACAGTTGTACGTAGCAGACCCACCTAATTATCTCTCGTTCGGAGTTTGAAAAGGTAACATGTACTCGCGACACGTTTAAAGTAGCGGTGGGCGATTATGAGATATACTAATGAAATCATTCGATTATGAAGATGTCTCGAGATATCTCGATTATAGCAGTTAGTAGTTACTAATTTAGTTAGTAATCGTGATCCCGAGTCAACGCAGATCAGAACGAGCGAAACACGAGGGTCGGTCAGGTACCTACACTAAAAATTAAAATTTAGTTGTGGTTAATTGCCATTGACTCGTTTTGTTGATTTAATAGAAATCTATCAGTAACAAAAATTAAATTATGTAAACTTACTGTTATGGCTCCACCAAAAAAGCCACTTTTTACAACAAGATTAGTAATTCAAATTTGTAGTATAAATACTCGACTCCCCTACTTTTTAGGGTTCCGAAGTCCTACAAGGAACCCTTATAGTTTCGTCATGTCCGTCCGTCTGTCCGTCTGTTCGTCTGTCCGTCTGTCCGTCTGTCCGTCTGTCCGTCTGTCCTAATCCTTTACAGCTTAATAACTTCTACAGTTATAAACATAAGTATATGAAATTTTGTTAAAAAATAGTCTGCATATAGATCTCAATCTTAAAAGAATAAAAAAATAGTTTTTACGTTTTTTAGGGGTGGCGCCCATACATGTGAAATGGGGAAAAAATAATTTTTTTCGCTGCACCCCATCGTGTGGGATATCATTGAATAGGTCTACTAAAATGAAGGTAATGTTTCATACACCACTTTTTTATCAGGTGTACCATCTGCGAAATATAGCCCGCCAAAGTGGCTTGCAATGTGTCCCCCCCCCTGCCATTTCTAAACTATGCAACGTAGAAACTTATAATATTTCACATTGATAGACCTTTATGAAAACTCTCTTTTAAAATTATTTCGAGTATAATGTGATTATAATTTTTTGAGTTATAGACAGAAAACCGAAAAATACTTAAAACGTCCTAGTTCAAAGGTCATTGACCTTAGAGAAAAATTATCATGGAAAATAATGCTCCTTTAGCTACTTTCTACTATATTCGTCAATATTAAAGTTAATGCTCATTTTTACACCAATACAAAGTCACAGTAACGTAAAAACACTAAATAAGAACAACACAAGGAGAAAATTAAACGAGCGCGGGAACTAAGACAATTAGAGGGCAACGCCCCCACCGCCCTTCGGCCGGCTCGCATCGAGTGCATTTCGTCAACGATCGGTCAATCTCGGTAATATTCGGGCCGTGCGGCGCACGAATCCAGGCTAGTTACTTCATAGTAAATGTACTATTTATCTTCCGTCTCACGCGCCAGGTGATGTAGCCCGGATTTCATAGAAGTTGTATGAGCGCTCTGCGTGCGCTCCGCGAAGCGCACGGGACTTTTTTGTTTGAGCGAAAATAAGTTTTACCTTCTTCAGTTTAGAGATTAAATTGATTTGTCGTTACTTTATAACTATTCGTAAGTATAAAGTAGGTGCGTAGTATTGATGTTTTAGATATTTTGTGATTCTTTTTAAAGGTATTATGAATTTATGAACTGGTAGTGCAGCGCACGAGTGCACTTAAGGTACAGCCGCCACTGGTTCCAACTGTCAAGTAGCACTGCAAGTTCTAAGCGTATTACAGAAGGTTCCTCAAGTACAGTCTGAAAAGACTGCGAATAGTTTTAGATTAAGTTTCTTGTATAAAATTCAATAAGTAATATTTTAAAACAAAACCTATTTACCTACTCTATGTTAACATTTCTGTTTGATGGCTATTTCTACTAATTGAAAAATATTTGAAGGGATTGGCGCTGATAGCCGAAACACAGGCTTTGCCTAGTTCGGCTACAGATGCTTTAATAATTTTTGTACAATGAAAACATTGCCTATGTATAATTTGAAACTATGTACTATTTTCGTAAATAAACGTTATTTATTATTTATTAAAGTTCCATTAAAGCCCAGCCTATGGCAGTTATGAATAAAAGATGACGTTTACCATATAAAATTCGATGAGGGCAATGTGTTGCAATCTATTTTAATCTATTTTAATAAACGGATAGTACTCCACAGAAGTTTAATTAATTAAAATATTAATTATTTTGAGGTTACGTTTTGCTTACAAAAATCATGTCAAACTAGTGGTTGCCTCGCAACTATACAGTTTTACTCTTCTATTCCTGTAGATGTAAAGGTGCTAAAAAGCGATTGGCTATCTTTAACAGTGGTGCCAACATAATTTTTCATAAAACCATAGAGTACTCACAAGGGATTTATCAAAAATATGAAGTCAAATGGAATATTATAGCCGCGCACATTATTATTGTGTTGATTAACTCTTTAAAATAAAAAAAATGTTTACTGTACTGTCCGCATAAAATGTTTACTGTACTGTCCGCATAAAATACGATGAATATAAGTAATGAAAAAATACGCGTATGTGAACTGAGGAGTGAGCACGGTTTAAGGTGCATGTGTGTGCGTGAGCGCTGGTTTGTACACGGAGGAGCACGGTTTTATTGGCTTCACTGTGATTGTTCGCAGCACTTCGTCTATATTTTTACTGTGTCTGTGCCCGTAAAAGAACAACAACATAACTTACCGCAGAACATTAGTTTTTCCAGGTTTTGGAAATCTATAAAATGATATTGGCAGTTGCGTCGAGCTCGAGCGATGAATATTTCTCACCACCGTCGTCACCACCAGCAGCACGACGGCGAGGAAGAGGCCGACCGCCGGCCAGCCTGGGACCTCGAGGCCCACCGGCCTCTGACAGGGTCCCCGCTCCCGGCGGAAGTGTGCAGCGCATGCGATGGACGTATGCAATGAACGAAAACGTCATGCGCGCATACTTTGGGGCTACAGAGGGAGGAACTAATCTGACCGCGTACCGTGGCCGGATGCTCTCTTTGTTTCAGGCTCTTGAACCGGCTGTTAATGTCTCGGCGCAACGATTGTCGGATCAGGTGCGTGTCATTCAACGGGATCATAGGTTGGATGATACTGCACTTGATCGGCTACGCTCTGAAATGCAGAGTAGCCATGTCATCCCTCCCACGCCGCAGCTCTCGACGCGGCCACAAGTAACCCCTGTAAATGCGTTGGGGTCTAATCAAGTTGACGAAGAGGAGGAGGACACAGCTATATCTGCAGATACCCAGTATAATGACATATTGAGAAGTACTTTGGAGGATGCACTTCGAGAATACCGATCGATACCGCCTAAATGTTTTGGGACATTTTTACACAGCACCATCTAGTCATATACTAAGCAGAGTTTGTGCTAAAGGTACCACTGGTACCAGAAAATGGAATGGAATGGAAATGGTACATACTTATAATATACAAAAAACACCCAGATCAAAACAAACAATTATATTCAACTCATAAATATTTGTATCCTGTGGGAATCGAACCCACGACCTTGTGATCAGCAGTCCGACACTCGAACTACTAGACGACAGACGTCGTCAAAATATCGGGAATTCACAGTAACGTAAACACAAAAGTTTCCAAAACTTCTAACATCACTTTAAAGCTTAATTTATTTAGCATCGATGGTTGAAGACCTCATCTTTGGTTATTTTTTATGATTAAAAAACTTTGAATAGTTTTTCAATTAATTACATAATTCATTAAGAGACTAAAGAACTTTCATCCATTTACGTTTACAATTTTATAATAGTTAAGATTACAAAAACGATTGACAAAAGTAATTTGGTCCTAAAATCACTAACCAAACTACTTACTTTTTACCGAGCCTTTAGCTCGTTTCGCCATCCTATATTATAAAAAATAAAAAAAAACACGGCTCATCCTCCGTCAGGAAGATGTCCGGACCTTTGGAAGGCTTGCCAGAGGACACAGGTCCAGCTAGCAGTCGCCCATTTGACAACATTAATCTATGATGGGATGGGGCACGAACCGAATACAGTCCACAGCTGCACTATATTACTTACCTTTAGTATTAACCGCGACATATTTGGAAAGTTGGACGGTCAGCAGCGGCAGGTATCATGTAACTAGGAGCATCACATACAACGTTACGTTCTGAGGCTCCCCGCAGGCACATTGTTATTACATTTAATATTATTTAACTTTAGTAGTAGCCGCGTTATATTTAGACAGTTGGACGGTCGGCAGCGGCAGGTATCATGCAACTAGGGGCATCACGTCCAACGTTACGTTCTGAGGCTCCCCGCTGGCATATTGTTATTACATTTAATATTATTTACCTTCAGTATTAGCCGCGATATATTTAGACAGTTGGACGGTCGGCAGCGGCAGGTATCATGCAACTAGGGGCATGACCAATGTTACGTTCTGAGGCTCCCCGATGGCACATTGTTATTACATTTAATATTATTTACCTTTAGTAGTAGCCGCGTTATATTTAGACAGTTGGACGGTCGGCAGCGGCAGGTATCATGCAACTAGGGGCATCACGTCCAACGTTACGTTCTGAGGCCCCCGCTGGCACATTGTTATTACATTTAATATTATTTACCTTTGGTATTAGTTGACCACGTGATCAGCAGTCCGACACTCGAACCACTAGACCACAAAGGTCGTCAAAGAAAGAAAATAAAAGAAAGAAAGAGAATATCATTCAATTTTTTAAGAACTACACTGCACCTTTTTGGTCACATAATCCCGCTACCATCAACACAAAAGCTGCCAACTGCTGCACATCTCTTAGACATAAACGTCCAGATCTTCGTGGAGAAGCCAGACAATGATATTCATTCGTTCCTCAGCAGTTGCACGAGACTAGACGAAAAAAGCGAACACGGTTTTTTGGCTTCACTATGACTGTCCCACGCTTAGCAGTCACGTTTGCGACCACTAGACCCACGAGGCAGTTAACTCCGTGTAAAATACCGATGTTCAGCCGCATCTGGTTGGACTGGAAGTCGACCCCAACTTATGTAGGGAAAGGTTTCGAGAAAGAAGATTACTACTATTTGTTTTTCGGCAAACAAAACAAACCTTTTCATCACCTGCACTCAATCCCAAAAGTATCCATTTCCGACAACATAATACCTCAATATCTATTGTTTGAAAATCTACAAGGGCTGTCACTTTGTCGCACCAAATATTCAAATAAGGCTGTTCCAAAAGCCGACTACATAATAAACAAAGTTTTTGTTCTGATGATAAAAAAAGAACTCCGTTTCAGGGTTGAACGTAGGAGAAGCGGTCGATTGCTTTTATCAAGATTGTTGGAAAACTATTGGACTTTTGTCGGTTAGTTGAAACTGGAAAATTGTTATAAAGGAATTTTTGCCGAGTTTTGTTTTTAAACAAAGAGAATGGTAAAGTTTAATTGCGTGATGTTATGTTATGTTATGAATATAGGTACGCGATGTAATCCGTTTAAACTTGTTTTATTATAATAGGTCCTATTTGCTAGCCTTTGTTAGCCACCAAACAATAACCACCAAAATGGTTCTACTGGCTTGATTTCAGCAACGATAAAAGGCTGCGTTTAGTACAGTTTAAGCGCGCCTGTGTTTGTGTTCGTGTACATTTTAGAGCTTTGTCGACGGGTAGGTTCGGCAATATGTTACCTGCCAAGATCTCCACATTCCTCGAAGACGATACCCA
Source organism: Asteroscopus sphinx (assembly GCA_949699075.1). NCBI lineage: Eukaryota > Metazoa > Arthropoda > Insecta > Lepidoptera > Noctuidae > Asteroscopus > Asteroscopus sphinx. The sequence continues at coordinate 22,933,805 of OX453024.1, forward strand.
TAGCTCGCGGTCACCTTTTGATCGAAGCTCAACCAAGATAGGCCCAGGTAGTTCCTTTCCCTTATCCTGTTTCTTTTTGTAAAAAGAAACACGTCGGGCACTCACTAGATGCTGACAATCGACCTTCAGCTTGATTGCAACTTCTTTGACGACGTCTATAATATTCTGGTGGGGAGACTCAGGAACACCGGCTATTTCTAAGGTGGAAGCCAGGAGCTTTTGATCAACCTCTTGCATTCGTCTTTTCGGGATAAAAAGTAGCTTATCTGCTAATCTAGGGTATGATCTATCCGTATGCCAAATTTCATTCCAATCCATCTTCCAGCTTCAGCGTGTGGTGCTGTGTAAAAATGTCCCGAAGATATTTATTTATTATTATTATTATAGCGTCCTATCCGATACGTATACAACGTTTATAGTACAAATGATCAAACAAAGTTTGCCATGTTTTATTTACACAAACAAAAAGAAGCCCAAGAATCGGGAAACGCCAATATTTCTCCCATGAGAATATTAGTTCCTACATTCAAATTTCCACTTAATCACAATGTCTATAAAGTTGCCTTTCCGACCGCTCTTTTCCCCATGAGAATTATATAAAGCTCAACAGATAAGCGTTTAATCAGTTTGAGTACTGTTACTGGTACTTGCAACAAGACATTGAAGGTATCAATTTAAGTATCGAAAATGAACATAGAACTAAAGGAGATTTTATCAAATGCTTACTGGACAAAGACATAATATCTAAGCAGTGTTAATTACAATTTTAACTGTTACAGACAAACAAATTAATTATTACATGTATTATTAAATTATGATAAAACATTCAAAATCTGAAATGGAAAAAAGACTATCGGATCTCCGAGTGGTTTGTCGCAAGAAACAGATTTACGGCAAAAAATTATTTGCATGTTCCTTTTTCGAGATGTGTCACAAGCCACCAATAGGATTGCGTTAGATATAGAAAGTGGAGATGCCAATATGACATCAAATAAAACCACGTATAGAGTATCACGTTCTCTGTTCGTACACCAAAAATCAATCAAATCTAGTTAATAATTTAGCCACAGGAAATTAATTTAATTAATCTTGAATGTAGGACCATTTTTCAAGGCAAAGATCGTTAGGTCAAAGACCTATGCGAGTCCTTACGATTTTAAACTCTATTTCTCAATGGTTACAGATGATTACAAACGGTTTTGCATAATATTTCTTTTTTAGTGCCGTGTTAAATCGACATGGAGTTTTCAATGTAACAGTATTATAATTTGTTCTACCGTTTTTGGGATCATTTCTGTGGCGGTAATTGCCTTTTAATTGTGATTTTGTGTGATAAGCAGAGGTGAATGTGTCAATTGGCTGAAAAGATTTTGTTTAAATTTTTTGTGGGATCTCTGGATATTCAGATGGCTTCTTATTATGGGTGTGTTAAGAAGAAATTTTGAGGAACCATTTTGGATCTATCCAGTATTTATCTACAAACTAAGCCATTGTGAAGATAGAAGCTCTTGTTTCTAAAAATCACTTGGCTCTCTACGTATAAGTTTCAGTTTTCCATAGTAAATAGGATTGCCAATTTGCCACTAACCCACACAATTTTTTACATGATTATGATGCTTGGGGGAGGCCTATGTTCAGCAGTGGACGTCTTTCAGCTGAAATGATGGTGATGATGATGATATGGAATTTTAGTCGCATCTTCAGTCCCCTTCTTTAAAATAAGCATGTGTTGTTGACACACGCAAACTCAAATACAAAATGAAAATTATTGTATTTTTTTTAAATTATTAGAATTTTTGCTCAGAATTCATGTATTATACATGTAGCTCAACACAAAACTAGTCGGGCACACCCGATGGATTTACGCGAGTGAAACCGTTTATATTAATTATTATTATGAGCTCTTTACATGTAACTTTATTTTGCAGAGAAAACGACGAAGACATCGGTATGGGCGATGTTGATGATAGGGTAAGTTTTGACTATACAACAACGAGTTATTGAAATACCTGAAAACCTCGTAACGGGTCATTGTACTTATCAGTATGAACAACTTTTACTATTGGACCAACCCTGAGTAATCAAGCGTTAGTGTTTGAGCGAAACCGTTGACGCTTACGATCGCCATCGGTAATCTTTATCAGTACAAGTAGTAGTTGTAGTCTACAATATAAATTTCAACAAATAGAAATGTGTCGCGAATAAGTGAGAATAACAAATAAAACAAACTATCCTCATGGAAGACCTACTTATATAAAATGCATGTTACGCGATAATAACGTAATTGTGTAGTACCTTGCATGGTTCCCTTGTTTGGAGACTGCTGCTGCAAGAAAATGATAGAAATCAAGGAATCAGTTAAGGAAATCGACAACAGCTTCTGTATAACCGCATACGCCAATTAAAACAGATCGCCCACAGTGGTAATATTCCCTTCTTGGCTTCTTGGTAATCAGAGGCCTATGTTCAACAGTAGACTTACTAAGACGCCTGCCATTTTAATCTTCCTGTGACCACGAACGCTGCAAATTATTCGAAACCAATTTTAATACCTAGGTAATATACGCTATGTAATTCGGCTAAACTTTGTTTTATTATCTTATATATATAATAATTATAATTCAACAAAAATTTTGAACCTAACTCAAAATATTGTGAACTGTCAAATAATAACACATTACTGTCGAGGCCTGAAATGAAGCAATTTACGGCCGAGTAATATTGGAAGTACGAGGCGCAAGCCGAGTCCTTTTTAACTAAACGAGGCCGTTAATTGCTATTTCGGCCGAGACTTGTATAGTACTTTTCTCTCATTTGCGAGGAAACACAACACAAATTAATTCAATTTCTCTATCGCTCTAAGGTTTGCTGTAAGAAAACTCATTTTTGAGTTAAGCTCGCCGATGTACATAAGCTTTCCTATTGTAATATTAATGTGTATTTGTGTGTACAATAAAGTATCATAAAACAGTATCACATTTTCATTCATTCATCCCCCAAAGTTGGTCGACCGCGCTTGAATTCGTTATACCAACGATACACGGTTGCCTTGGAAGGGCCTTCATCCATGAATGCCATTTGAAGTCTATCGTACGATTCATCCGGTTTCAGGCGACACTTAAACGTTGTTTTTTAAAAAAAAAAACGAAAAGAAATAACCAAAATAAATAAATATTGTAGGTAAATAATTTACGATAAATCTTACATTATCATCGTGGTAATTAAATACTAGTACCTACCTAAATTCTAATCTAATTAATTAGTAGGTACGTAACATTGATTCTTTGAGCGCTCGGACATCCAATGAATATCTGGATAGCTGGATGTTATTATGACGTGTACACTAGACAGTGGGCAGTTACGACTTTGGTGACTGGTCGCACCATTTACTTAGGTATATTAGTTATATTTCAAATCAATGGGTCGCATCCGCTTCTATTCCATTCTATTCTTTCATAGAGTTTGGCCTATACTTTGTGGGAAACAAAACGGCTTTACAAATCTTGAGTCAACCCTTAACTTTATGTTTGAATCGATTAAAAATAGATTTCCCTTATTAAGCAGCTGGTTGTACACACGGCTACACATCAAGCTGTACGTTTCCAGTATAAGCTGACCTCGCATTGTATAGGTTTTATTTGAAACGCGAGGTCAGCTTATACTGGAAAAGTACAGCTTGATGTGTAGCCGTGTGTACATCAAGGAGCACGGTTTTTGTTGGCTTCACTATGGTTGTTCGCAGCACTTAGTCTATATTTTTACTATGTCTGTGATGTGAAACAACATATTATCATCTTTGCTAAACGGTCAGTTTAGGTACTGATAAAATTGGCACGTAATTTGGGCAGCCTCCAAGCCTGGAGAATTTCACACACTTCTTCCATCACAAACAGGAGTATAAAACCACTACGACGGCTCTAAAATCTATCCTTTTCTAATGTTTTTAGTTAGAAAGGGACATATCTAATTATACTTACTTACTTTAGTTTAGTTTGTAAACAACAGAACCAGCACCATTGCAAATTTCTTATCCAAATCCAATCGCGATTTCTTTGTCATTGTTTGTCAAAATATTTTCATGTTATTTGTGGTTAATAGCAGAAATGTTCTGCAGCAAAAGATATAGACAAAACAATCCAATTAAAAGTAAATCGTGATGATCTCGGAAATTCGGAACTTTAAAAACCTAGTTAAGTGATGTCTCCTCTACTCCGACGGACTTGAATGGACTTTTAAAAGTGTACAGAAAAGATAACGGAGAGGTATAGTCAGTACAATAAGACAATTATTACAGCGCATCTTCCGGCGACGAAAATTGTATCCCTTTGAGCTGATTTTTTATTTTTGGGAATAAAAAGAAGTCACACGGTGCTAGATCAGGGCTGTAAGGAGGGTGACCCAGGAGTTTGACTGGCGTGCTGTCCAGGAAGTCCCTCGTTTTGAGTGCGGTGTGCGCAGGTACATTATTTCCCACGCCCCCAGCCAAGGGTCGGGGTGGTTTTTAGTCGGTAAGAGTCCGACACTGGCTCCGCCTTCCCCGGGCGGAGTGCGTGCATGAGGATTTTCCCCACAGAAATAAATAAATATATGGTGACAATTGATCGTACGGCGCACCATGGGCTTTAAGCCCCGCTACAAACCTGCTGACTGCCTAATTATTTTCTCACGACATGAGCTATTATCGTTGTGTAGCTCATGTCGACACGATATAAGAAGATATGGTGACAATTTGCATATAAAAAATATAAATTTTGGAAAGTTTGTTGCAGTGTTTTCCGTAATGCCATGAAATACTCATAGTGCCATGATTATGGTGCACGTGATGTCCCGCGCCAGCCCACAAATTGCTGCTTAACCACGTGACCAGCACTGATGAGCGAGTTGCTACGACACGCGGACTAGACTAAGGCTTGTTCGAATAAATACATGCTTTGTTACGGTGTTCATTCTTCTGGACTTTGAGTATGTTGGATCTGACGTTATGGCTAATTAATTATCCCAGTTTAATTTTCATCTCATCAGTGTCATAAAAGGTGACCGATGTTTTCATCAGGAGACAATTCAATACCATCTACGGGAGAACTAATAACAACTATATTTTGTCCTCAATTCTCTAGGTGTGTGTGCGACTCGTCGCACTCTTCACTGGCAGACTTCTGCATATGCTGAGTAGCTTTAAGGTCTTCTTCTTCTTTTTCTTGCGTGTCAATGGTTCACACTTTTTCCATTTTCAGCCGAAAGACGTCCACTGTTGGACATAGGCCTCCCCCAAGCATCGCCACAACGACCGGTCCTGTGCCTTCCGCATCCAGTGGATTCCCGTGACCTTCACCAGGTCGTCGGTCCACCTTGTGGGGGGCCTACCCACGCTGCGCCTTCCAGTACGCGGTCGCCACTCCAGAACTTTACTGCCCCATCGGCCATCCGTTCTGCGAGCAATGTGCCCCGCCCACTGCCACTTAAGTTTGGCAATTCTTCGGACTATGTCGGTTACTTTCGTTCTTCTGCGAATCTCCTCATTTCTGATTCGATCACGCAGGGACACTCCGAGCATAGCCCTCTCCATTGCCCTTTGAGTGACTTTGAGCCTTCTTATCAGGCCCATTGTGAGCGACAACGTTTCAGTACCGTAAGTAATTACTGGCAACACACACTGGTCAAAGACTTTCGTCTTGAGACACTGCGGTATTTTGGACGAGAAGATATTGCGTAGCTTCCCGAACGCTGCCCAACCGAGTCGGATTCGACGATTGACCTCTTTCTCGAAGTTGGACTTACCTAGCTGGACAGTTTGTCCTAGGTATACATAATCGTCAACAACTTCGAGTGTAGATTCTCCGATGCTTACGGGAATGGGTGCTATATGGGAATTCGACATAACCTTTGTCTTGTCCATATTCATTTTAAGACCCACTCTATCGGAAGCTCTACTGAGGTCATCGAGCATTATACCGAGGTCCTCCATGGTCTCAGCCATGACTACTATGTCGTCGGCAAACCGAAGGTGAGTGATGTACTCGCCGTTTATGTTAATGCCTAGCCTATTCCAGTCCAGAACCTTGAAGACATCCTCCAATGCAGCAGTGAAGAGTTTCGGAGAGATCACATCTCCCTGTCTCACACCTCGCTGCAGAAGGATAGGTTTCGAGGCTTGGTCCTGTAATCGGACTGACATAGTGGCGTTTTCATACAAAGACTTTAACACTTCGATGTACCGATAGTCAATCTGGCACCGTTGAAGAGACTGTAGTACCGCCCAAGTCTCGATTCACGAAATTCACCAGATTGATCCCCAAACGTTCTCATACCTGCCGCGCTTAGAGAGACTGTAAGTATGTCATAATTTTCATTCTACCTTTTCACCGCCACGGCATCGTAAAGGTTTTCGTGCCCTCAGCGCCACGTCTTCTATAGAAGACAAATTTTGTAATGGACGTTAGAACAATGTTATAAAGTCGTGGCACTGAGGGCACAAAATCGTTTATCTTCTATAGGTGTCATTGGCGGTGAAACGGTACTGTACTGTGGTAAGGCACTGGAATTACTAAACCAGAGTCTAGCCTAGCATGAGTTTTTGCGATATCGTGTAGCTAACGACAAATTTTATATGGGAATTTTACCAGCGCCACGTGTGCTAATTTGGAACTACACAAGTCCCGTACCTCAATCAACTCAGCCTATCGCAGTCCACTGCTGGACATAGGCCTCTCCCAAATTGCGCCACAACACTCGGTCCTCTGCCTTCCGCATCCAGTCCCCCCCAGCTACTTTCATAAATTAACTTTAATCAAATGTGTTTTATAGCTTTTGTTTCTGCAGTTAAAAACAGCACAACAAAGCATTTTTGAGGGTTTTTGTTACAGTATTTACAGAAACAAGTCATAAAGCGTACTGAGAAAGGCTTTGAAATGCCCTGCACTACGATGCAGTGTTGGCACGCGCGCCCTGCCCACTTTTCCATTCTATCTATTTCTGTGGCTACGCCTATGATGGATGCAATGAATTTTCGACTCACAAGCAGTGAAAAATTTTATGTCTAAAAGAACCTTTTTTTTGAAACGGAGAATTCGCCTGTCACATATCACGCAAAATAGAACATCTACAAACAAAATTATTAAATATATACCAACGTTGTACGGGCTCTGACACAAATCAACACACTACAGAAAGTCGGTAACACTGCCGGTAAAAACAGCGCAAGCGCATATAAAAATTCTAAACGGAAAGTTTTCTATTGGTTCAGTTAATAAACAAGAGGCAAGTTAATTGTTCTTATGTATGTGTATTGTGTAAGTCAATTTCAGAAAACAACCACGTTAAAAAGTATGTTTATGAATGCGTTATGAAAGTTTAGAGTCGCGTTTGAAAATGTTGGAACGCTAAAGCCCTGTCCACATTGTTCGATATGCAAGTACCTACTACATTTTAATAGAAACTGGAAACTTTTATAACTCAGTCATACTCATAAGTAGATATACTTTCAAGGCAGGAAAAGTAATAAGTGGCTTTGTTCAATGATGTCATTTTTGCACGAAAGATCTTTAAATAAAACAGGCTCGATTCTACTTCTGAAGATGTAGGTAGCAGTGATGTATTGTCTCGTGTAGTAGAGACAAGCCTATTATTTAAACATATGTCCAGTTTTTTTTTTTTTTATGTCCAGTATAGTATAATGTTACACGATTCTGTAAAGTTAGTTAAAAAATCCAACCCAATAATAGTTTGCCTTACCCATGTCTGGTTGTTTGTCATCGTTTTTTATTTCTGCTCTATTATAAAAGACAAATTTTTTTCAAAAAGTTTAGCAGATTTTAGCATTTTTTGGAGGTGCAGCTCTAGCAGTATCATCAATCCGGCTGGCCCGTAGCTGTCTACGGGCTGGCCACACAACAAGATGAACCATAGACTAGTATATGTATTTGGAAGAACAAAGTAGAGATGGGTAAATCCGGGGATAATTCGGAGTTGGATCTGGATGTACATCCAGCTCTTAAGATGTACAATCCAGGTTCCGTGTCCGTCGGACTCATATGGGTCCGGCTTTTCTAACCATGATCATCATAACCATGGAACTGCAATGCAAAAATATAATAAAGCTGTGATTCAATAACCCGAACTGGGGCCTTACTCCCGACTGGATCGGGTTCTGTATCATCATCATTTCAGCCGAAAGACGTCCACTGCTGGGACATAAGCCTCCCCCAAGCATCGCCACAACGACCGGTCCTGTGCCTTCCGCATCCAGCGGATTCCCGCGACCTTCACCAGGTCCACCTTGTGGTTCTGTATCAATTGAATTTAAATTCATGTTAGTGTCAATTCGTACTGCATTTCTCTAGGAATTGAAATTAGCTCAATAGCTGATAGTGTCACTTGTCAAAAATGTTGTGGTAAATATACAGTTCCCCTGTGTACATACATGAACTTTCCTATTTCAACTACTTTTATGTTAAGTATAATATGTGTACATAAAAAAATAAGAACATTTCTGCCGAGTAAAACTGACAATCTGGAATGTAGGTATTATTTAACTATTTTGAATTCTTCAAATAAAATTATCTATTTTTTTTATAGTAAAGATTAACATTGTTATTAATATTATGTTGATTTCCTGATTGGGACTTTGATAGGCAGTACCAATACTCCTGTGACGTAGGTTCTTTAAAATATTAAATATTGTAAAGAATGCAATGTCCTAATAAAGCTTAATTTTCAGGATACCAATATACGCAACGATATTTGAGAACGATGCGGAATAATAATTATTTTATTATTTTTAACGCATTTACGCATGCGAAGCAAAATCTAAAGATTTCAATTGTGGAAAGAAAAAATCGCGCACGAGCAGGATTCGAACCTGCGACTCCTGGCTCAGTACGCCAGTGCTTTAGCCACTAGTTATATTCGATTCGATACCACGAGCAGTGTTTACGGTAGCTTAGTGGCTAAAGCACTGGCGCACTGAGCCAGGAGTCGCAGGTTTGAATCCTGCTCGTGAGCGATTTTTTCTTTCCACAATTTAAATCTGTAGGTATTAATATTTTTCTTTATATTTTACCTTGGCAGGAAGAAAACGGTTGCAATTGTAAAATTTTCATATTTTCAGATGATAGATTCAGATGAACACTTGAAATTAATATATTATATCATAGACTTAAATCTAGTTCATAATAAGATTTAATATAAAGGTTGTCTGTAGGTTGTTCTAAAATTCCATTTTGAATTATCTAGATACAAAAAGTTTCTATAACTTTAGAATGCGTACCTCTATCGCAATCGAGTATTAAATTGATACTTTTCCAAAACATATTAGTACGTATAATTTGTATAAAATCGTGTTTTTAGATCGTGTTATCTAGTTTTGATTTATTTAAAACTTGTGTATACGTACCTACTAAAGAAACAATAGGTGTCTTTTTGATCGTTAAATAAAATTTATATGTATTTTTTGCAGGTGTCCACTCATCTACACTATACAACGTGTATCAGAAATGCGTGGTCATATTTGAAGAGCTTATTCAGGGGATGCTATCGAACAACTTTTACTATGGGACCAACCCTGAAATCGCGAAAGAAAAAACAGCTGATCCTTACATTTTATCAAGCGACATCGATGATTTAGTAGGGATCAGCTGATATTTTATCTCGCGATTTCAGGGGTGGTCCCATAGTAAATGTTGTTCTATGCTATGGCCTGAATGAGCTCTTAAAATATGACTACGCATTTCTGATACACGTTGTACAAATGATATCAGTTTGAACCACAGTTTAACAAAACTGTGGTTTGAACACTGCACAGTGATTGATTATAAAGTATTATCTATTATAACATAACATAACAGCACGCCTGTATTTCCCCGAAGGGGTAGGCAGAGGTGTAATAGTACACGCACATTTCGCCAGTTATGTTATAAGTCCCATGTAATAGGGGGCGAGCCTATTGCCATTGACCGGGCACAAATCTAGACTCCGGGCTGCTACTGAGAATTTCCTAATGAAAAAACCCAATAACACTTTGCCCGACCCGGGAATCGAACCCAGGACCCCACGCTCAGCAGTCGCGCTTGCAACCACTAGACCAACGAGGCAGTATTATCTATTATATCTATGTATAATCATACCTACTTTTACACCATAACTACCCATAATCGGTTCCCATTCTTCTAGTGCATCCAAAGGTTGTCTAGAAGAGTTTAGTGTTTATATTTACATTAAAGAATATATTAAATAAATAAAAAAAATTATTAACAAAAACAAAAAACCCGACTGCCTATGTACCTATGAACTATTACCTATGTAATTGACCAAAAACATACGTACTTAGCCTCCGACTGCGTGTTGATAAGTCTTTTTTTTATATCTTTTCTGTTACTTCGTCGCGTCGCTTACTCGCTTTGATGGATTTTAACGCGCCGAACATGACCGATCACAGCGCGAGAACTCCCGAATGCAGTTTCGGTTTCGGTCGTAGTTTCCGCAGGTTTGCCGCCGAAACCGAAGCTCTTTTTTGCCGAAACTCGAATGAAACCGAAACCGAACTTTCGGTCGGACACTAATTTCAAGTGGCGACGTACATTAGTGAAATTTCATAGATGTGTGACAGATATCGGTGGACTGTTATGAGGCGTCTATGGGGTGTATTGCCGATGATAGTCAATGATACATCACTACTCAGTCACCCCCGGGTCGTGACTATAAATTATGTTTCACATCTGTGCGGTTACTCTTGAAAATAATTCCAGTACCAATCCTTGTCCAATGTCATAAAGTGACAAGAAGTTTAGTAGCAGTAGAGCTCTTTTGTGAAAAAGCTTGTCCCGGGAAGTACTACCACCATACCTACTTCTCCACCAAATAGTGGTACTTGCATTGTTGTGTTTCGGTCTGAAGGGTACGGGTGCCGGTGAAATTACAATCACATGAGACTTTCCATCTTCATGTCTCAGTTTGCGAACCGACTTGCGGTACCATTTAGGCAACAGCTTTTGTATTGCAGTTGTTATGGGCAAAGGTAACCACCCTACAATATAAAAAAATGGGTATTTTTGATTAAAAATCACTACATAGTATAAAACAAAGTCGCTTCCCGCTGTCTGTGACATAAGCTCCATACAAAATATGTCAAATTTCTATCTCTAGTAGGGCTAATCGTGGATAGATTGGATATTAATTTTGGCCGTAAAACCACACGGTGGCCATCCTCAGCACAAAATAGAGAAGCTCGGGGAATTCAATTGGACCGCGCCGGAGCCCCTTTAGTGCTACGCCTTTGGCACGTCCCGAGAAAACAATATCGTTTCGTTTTCAGGTGGAATTCGTGTGCTATGTTGTTGAATTGAAGTTTATAATTACCGTATTGGAATAAGACCAATACGCTCCTTTTATACACAAGCATGAGTTATAAATAATATAAAAATTATATAAATTCAGAGCCTTTTCTAGCAACAAGTATATTTCAAAAATACTTTTGTAATATCAAAAAATTGATTCTCGTGATTTGTAAGATTCGAATGTGTCCTCAGCCTCAGAGATGACGTTAAATATTTTTCTTTTCACAGTGTACTGTAGCCAAGTTGGAAACTGTTTAGTGGTCTCGCACATACTTTCAAAGAACGAATCTAAGGGATGTTTATTGCTCTCTCCGTATCGACTACTGTTTCGGTCATCCATATCAATCATTATCTCTCCTATTTCATTTTCAATTTTTCTTTTTCTGAACTTGTGTTCACTTTGCACGGATGTGTCCAGTTTATCAGTGTCACATTCGACTGTGAAGTTTAGCGTGTCCGTATTTGAAGTAGAGGGTTGAGTTACTAGGAACGAGTCTGACGGGGATGGTGATGACTCTTTGTTTTCATCACTCGAAGTTGCTAGACTCTGTCTTCTTTTTCTTGTTTTCATGTATGGTAGAAGAAATGCCATTATTTCAGCATACTTCCACTTGTTGATGTATGTGTCTTCCCCGTTGGCCGATGCTCTGGCTCTTTTTAATGAATCTCTATGACTATCTCGCAGTTTCTTCCACTCAGCTTTTGCAGTCTTAACTGGAAATAATATAAACAGTTGTTTCATTAAAAAAAAAATACCAATCATATTAGGTATGTCGCTCATGAGACTAATACTTTACACTATAAATAACTTCACTTGTAAGGTGGCCCATACACATACAATATAATTGTGCAATATTTGCAATTGCACAATGATATTGACCATTTAGGGGTGAGATTGAAAGACAAATGAAGGTTGAGATTATAATGAAGGTTGCAATATTAATATTGCACCTAACAATATCCAGTTCCTTAACTCTTCTCATTCCAAGAAGAGGGCCATGCCCAGCAGCGGGACAGTGATGGGCTATGTTATGTTATTCTATATTTTCTATAATACTAATAGAATCCAGTTGTATTTTTAGGAACCTGCAACCTGCATAGAACCAACAATCATGACCCCTACTTTATTTGCAACTTAATACAATAGAATAAAGGATAAACATGTTACCCTTGATTGCCAACTATGTACTATATTATTTTCCTTTATAGGTATGTAGAAAATAAAACAAACCGTTAAAAAACAATTATTTATTTCTTTAACCGATGTTGAGAGTGAATCAATTATAGGTCCTTGGGTGTGAGAGCCATGTGGGCCAGTACAGTTTGTTAACTCTTGTAAAGGTTTCCTTCTTAATGACTGATAACCTGAAACAAGTATAAAAATATAAATACTTAAGTAATATTTTTATAAAATCACTGCTGAAAGGGGGAGTGGGCCATAATTCATGTAGCCCCAGTGATGAATGACTCACATTTTAGTTTCTGTATTGCATCACTATTATAATCATTAAAATATATTTTTGCGAAGGTTGGTTCCTATTCCGCACTTAAGCAAAACATTACAGAGTGATGGTATAACAAACAGACAAAAAAATTACAGGCAATCTTATTTATTTTTATTGCCTTTTTCTTTAAAAAATATGTTTATTTTATTAAAAATTTCTTCCCCGGTAGTGTTTGTGGGCAGCGGTGAACACATAAGCATGTCTTCTTCAAAAGAACGTTCATATGGATATCTCACGATAACCAGCAAGATAGCCAGACCAGTGACATCAGTTGACTCATCCATTTGCAAGGCGAATCGTGTTTTTTGTAGACGTGCAACTAGTTCTTGTTTGACGTAGCTTGCCAGATCATAGATTCGCCGTGAAACAGTATCGTTTGATAGCGGTACAGTAGAAAGATGCTTTGCAGATTTTTCATCGAGCATACATTTTGTTATGTCTAACACACATGGCTTTATTAAATTCTCAGCGATAGTGTGCGCTTCACCTGCTTGTGCAATGCGATAGCTAACTAAATATGATACCTCCGTGGCCTTTTCATTGATAGTTTGTGTTACATGCATCATATTTTTTTGACTTTCCAATAACTGTTCTTTTTTACGAACAAAAAAGTCTTTATTCTTGTCTTTAGACTCGGGGTGTACAGTTTCTAAATGTCTGCGTAATTTGGCAGGTGCCATGGAACTATTAGGAAGCAGTTTACTACATAACATGCAGAGAGGTGAGCCGTTGGAATCAACAAATCCGAAACTGATATATGATTCATCATACTTCCTTTTTTTCGTCTTTGAAACCGTGGAGCTTGACGTCGTGGCATCATCGTCTGGATCGGTAATTGCTGTATTCTCCGCGCGTACTGCTTTTGAACATTCAGCGTCATTAGAAGATGTCGTTGCAACACGTTTAACACCTTTAAGCCAACGTTCCATTCTTCTTTATTAATAATGTTACACGTCAGGATGGTAGGGTCAAAATAATGCACAATCGTTACTGCGTTTATGAGACAAAGTTTAGTCCAAAGAAGAAATGTACAAAACTGATACAATCAGAATACAGCGGGCAGTAGAACTTACAAGAAGGCAGCAGGCTAGCCAGCTTGTAAGTAGGTAGGTACGAACTTATCGCTCCGAACGCTAATCGTCAACTGACTGACGAGGCGCGACTTTTTTTATATAATAGCGCTTTTATACTTAGTCCTAGACTCGAACTCGAACATTCTCAAAAATACTCGAGTCGGCGCCTTTGATAAACAAAAAGCGGAAATAAAATTATAAATACAAAAAAATGCGTTGTAAACAATCTCGACTTTATGCTTTTGAAGATAGAGCCGAAAGTCGCTTGTTCACAACTATAGCGTCTAATTCAGAGGCGGCTTTTGTAAATTACAGAAGCAGGTGTAAAACATTTTTCTCACGCAAGTCTCAAGTTAAACATCCAGAATCAGCGGTTTCAAACGAAGAAATAAAGCTCAAGGACCCGTATTTACCATTATAATTTCTAGCGGGCGACAAGCCGCAATTGATCTCTCTAAGCCGTGAGTTACCGATGCAATGCAAGCCGCAAGAACACACCGTAAAACGTTATGGTTTAATTTTGAAACTTTCTTGTAGACGTAGTGTCGATTGTAAAAAACCGGTATAAGTTGACGCTGTTTTGTGTGAAACCTACATACTAAGCCAGGTCCGGTTATAATGGTTTCGTTATCATTGATATATGTGGTTGACTATGCCTACCTGCCGATATTTTCGTGCTGGTTTTCCTTGTTTAAATTTGAAGGAATGATTGTGAAGAAACTTGCACACCTGAGAGTGCTCCGTACAGTTCTTGATGGTATGTGTAGTCCGTCGACCCGCACTAGGCCACTGTGGTGCACTAAGGCCTAAATCCTTCTCATTTTGAAAAGAATGGGACAGTAAAAGGCCGGGTTTGTTTCTTACTCTAAGCTATGCCAATCATGTTTTTTTTGTACTTTTATTGAATTTTACTTTGTAAATGATAACAAAAAACATACTGCGATCCTTAATCATTATTCAATAAATGGTTTTTTTTACCGATCTCGTTTTCGGTGAAGACCAGACAGTCTTGAAAATAATCATTTAAATAGTCATCTAGAATTTAATTTCGCTTCGATGCCTTTAAATTTTTTTATCCGGCAACTTAGATATCATATTTTCCAGCGGGCGACAAGCGTTCATTTAACTCTCTACGCCAAGCCCAATGTAAACCGCCGTCACACGCTGTAAGACGATTATGGTTTAATTTTGAAACTTTCTTGTTGCTGTACCTCCCGATATTTTGTATTGGCTTGGTTTTTATTGCTGTAAAAGCAGGTCATTGATGTTTATTACATTATCAGATGAGTTTTCGATGAAAACCGATGGCCCGGCCCCCTTCAAATGCTTCTATTTTTTTTATTAGAGCGGTACATTGAAAATGTAGTAAGTACAAATGCTTCTGAAGAGGAGTACATTCGGATAATACATATCTCGCGACCTAAAGCCACCGGGGCCGGGCCAGCCTGACGCACGTTTCGTCCGCGCGCGATACTTTTCTATTTTCAAAGTTATGAAAAAAAAATGTGCAATCAGTCTTTATAGTGATTAATATCTTGTAACGATTTAAATTGTGGAAAGAAAAAATCGCTCACGAGCAGGATTCGAACCTGCGACTCCTGGCTCATTACGCCAGTGTTTTAGCCACTAAGCTACCGTGAACACTGCTCGTGGTAACGAAATTCTCATCCACTTGGTACATCTTTGGGTGACGTCAGCGATATCTTATTAAGAAACAGTGTTTCTTAACCGACTCGACTAACTTTGCAGTTAATTCAAAGTCGTATAGATATGCCTACCCTTGCTAATTATTTATTATTTTTAACGGATTTTACGCATGCGAAACGAAATCTAACGATTTAAATTTTATGTTTATGTTTTCTCTGTAAATGAATTTGTAAGTAATTCTTTTGAGAAAATAAAGATCTTTAACCGTATTTTGTGCTTGGCATATCCCATTTTCAGAATATCTTAGTAATAAAGAATAACAAAATCTCTTCCAGTCGGTCTCATTCAGTCCTCTTTCTCCTGGCTACAATCAGTGGCAGATATATGCAACGCCAACCTTGGAACCCCATACGACCGATGTCACAAGGTACTGCAAGATCACATCACTGACTGTAAGAATCTGTCCGATCCTGACCTCAAGATGATCTGTAGTGTTGCTTACATGGCCCAAGCTGCTTGCTATTCTGTGAAGCCTTTCAAAGCATTTTGTTACGTAACCGATTTTATGGATGAAGCTATTCTGGCTAGCGTTAAAAGAAGTAAGTTTGGTAATGTCTAGGCATCAAATTACTCGATATTTATAGCTTTATTAACTACTTAATTTACCGATCGTGCTTAGGCGTTTAAACCTTCCTCTGTTCAAGTCCATAGGAATACTAGAAAAAAAAAACAAACAAACTGATGCGTGACGCCTTTCCTAATTCACTATCAGGAAAGGTCCGATGCTGTTCTGTGCAAAATAAATGTTGCCGAACTTAAAACTGGACATACTCGTAGTTCGCACTAGACGTGTGAAGCCCTATCCAGTGTCGCAACCACAGAAATTGGTAGATAGAATAGTTGTAATTACAATTTTACTTGCGATTCATGCGTAGCAACTTTCAGCAAAACCACGCCTCCCATGTTGACGTCATTATTTTTTTTAAATTAACTTTAATCAAATTTACTTTACAGCTTTTGTTTCTGCAGTTAGAAACAGCGCAATAAGGCATTTTTCAGGGTTTTTGTTACAGTTAAATACTGTAACAGAAACAAGTCAAGGCGTACTGAGAAAGGTTTTGAAATGCCCTGCACTATGGTGCAGAGTTGGCATGCGCGCCCCGCCCACTTTTCCATTCTATCTATCTATTTCTGTGGTCGCAACATTGGACAATCTCACTTCTCGCACAATAGCCTACAACATCTGGTTCAGAATACCAGTCGCTGTAACCACTACATTTAACGGTAAGAAAATGGCTCAATTTCGAATATTACATAAGATATGCTGCGGGCAACGCAGTCATAATGAATCAACCCAACTTAAAATAACTTTATTTAAAATGCGAACCGATGATTCAAAGTATGTAATAGTGAGATGAATATTGGGCCGAAAATAGGACCCTGCGAAAATCTAAATAAAACTCACAAACAAAGAAAAATGAAACGTTTCCATTTGGATACATACAAGTACTTCTGGTATAGTCAATCTTCAAAAGAAACAAAAATTCATAGATATAATTGAATCTTTCCCTCCTTCTGAATTTCAGCTTCTTTACATTTAAAACACGGTGAAACAATACCCATGGTAACCAATGGACTTGGTTAATAAAGCGACTTGTAATCAAAATCAAACCATAATAACGCTGATTTGTCCATTGTTTTTCTGAGCCACATTTATGGTGAGCTAACTCCAATATTTATTTATAACTTTTTTCCTTTTCAATAACTAGGGAAGTGAACTGCATTAATTATTATCGTATAGGTACCTCGATTTAATGCGGAAATAATGACAATTCAAGCTTATAATTAATTAAATGTGTTTGTTGAGCAGTTATATAAAATATCAGCATTCTAGATACAATTTTGCAATACTCAAACTCGGTAGGTACCTAATAAGTCGCTTTATACAAGTTTTTCACCTTTATTTATTAATAGTGTATGTACGTACACAAAACAATACCTTCACGAATGGAGACATAATAATAACTATTTTTTATTTATTTAGAACAAAGGTACTGCTTATTTTACTAGAAATTTCTACCAGTAGACCAGAATTTCTTTAATAGAAATAGATTAATTAGGCTCGGTAATTTAAAATTGAATAAGTTGATGATTAAGAAAGTCAGGCTTTTACTCTTAAAAACGATAAGACCAATAAAAACTGGATGGGTTTTATTTGCTTGTATTTTTTTTTCATATTTGCCCTGACTTTAAATAAGTATGTAAATAAGCAATTTGTACATGGAAATATTGCTTTTATATGAAACCGTGTCAACGTTAATGAAATCTAGACATAAACGATCTGATGAGGTTTGAATGTTATAGGTAAACAAGTTTTCTTCAAAAGCCTTTTGTAAGTTTTATAAGTAACATAGATCATTAGTGGCTACCTCTCTGATGTCTTTGTAAGATAAATTCGTCTCAATTTATTTCTATTGGATAAACAAAGTAATAACATAGAAAAAGTTAATCAGTGAACTTTTCTTTTGTATCAAATAAATATTAACATAAGTAATTTAATTCTATTACCTACCTAATAGCATTTTTAGTATAGGGGCTATTACCTATTATTATGTAACATCGTTACAAATCTGAATTTCCTGGTACATAGTAGGTAAATCATTATCGTCATCATTTCAGCCGAAAGACGTCCACTGCTGGACATAGGCCTCCCCCAAGCATCGCCACAACGACCGGGCCTGTGCCTTCCGCATCCAGCGGATTCCCACGACATTCACCAGGTCGTCGGTCCACCTTGTGGGGGGCCTACCCACGCTGCGCCTTCCAGTACCTACGCGGTCGCCACTCCAGAACTTTACTGCCCCATCGGCCATCCGTTCTGCGAGCAATTTGCCCCGCCCACTGCCACTTAAGTTTGGCAATTCTTCGGGCTATGTCGGTTACTTTCGTAACAAAAATAGTAGTAATCTATACATATAATAAAATCGTAGAGATGAAAAAACTGTACATTGAATATTTTTTGAAAAAAATCACTGTTGCGCATTCTAGGAACGATACTGATGCCAAAACTACAATTTTTAGAATTTCTGTCTGTTTGTCTGTTTGTCTGTTTGTCTGTTTATCTGTTTGTATGTTTGAGCATGACGCCAAGACTACTGAACAGAATTAGTTGAAATTTGGCAAAAAAGTTGGTTACAGACCGGGTCAGGTTATAGGCTACAAATCATCACGCTTTTGTACATGGGAGGTGAGTAGAGTCACAAATTGTCTGCAAAGTTATGATTTACAGCTAATATATTGAAATGTTATAATTTATAGACTAAAAAAGACTAAAATAATTCGTTATCAGAACGCCAAAATTAATATTTAAAGAAATAACCATCACGCTATATATAAAGGGAGCTAAACGACAGATATTAACAATGAAAATGCTTATTTCGTAGTTTCCCGTAAATAATTACTCATCCTGGTGGCTTGGCGTGTGGATCACGGTTGTGTTGTTCTAAGATCGAATCTCAGCCTCAATATTAGTTTTTTTTTTTTGCATTTTTTATTTAAAAAAAAGCAACTTCAACTTTCTTCAAAATTAAGTTATTTAGCAACAACGTCCGCTAAAGAGCGGATTATTAATTTATAATACAATTAATGATCACGCTATTTAGTATGAGGGGTGAGCAATAGTGCATTGTGTTGATTATTTTCTGCTTCCGTATTTATTTTTATTTATTTTACTTTCTACCACAAACAGTAGTTATCTAACAGTAGTTGATTAAAGTATTGTCTGCTAAAAAGTGCTTTACCTATTTAACAGTGAAAAAAATATTGAAATCGGTGCAAAAAGTGCCATTGAACCACTTATTTTACTAACTGCTGAGCCCCAGAACCAAAAAAAAAGCGTGAAAATTTATTTGTATTGTTATCCTTAACCTATGGAAAATATTACCAATTTACGACTACGTCTCCCGCTTACTTAGTTTTGTAAAATAATTAATTTAATTTAAAATACTTCTTTCCTAACCAGATGGCGTTAACGTCGAATTAGATCGCGCTATGGTTTCGTTCACAAAATTTGATGTTATTGGTAGAGAAACAGGGGTTACCCTTTTTTGTCTTTGTGTTTGCTTCTTCGACTGTCTTGAAATACTTAGTACCTACGAATTGCGATATTTTACACCATACCAATTGGCGATTCTTACGGACCTATGTTGATATAATGAACGCGTTTTGAATAGCTGTCTTTGTTCACTTCAAGACATGGTCGTTTCGATCGGCTGCAATTCATTGGGTGAGTACGGTTTACCGATTCCCCAATCTGTAGCACATCATCCCGGCGTTAATCGTGAATACGCCACCGAAACTGACTATAATCCGGGCGCAATGTTTGTCATTGTTAACGACCACGTCGAAAACTTCATCTCAGAGCAGAGACAGCTATTCGAAATTATCCTGCAGAGCGTTGAACTCTGCCAAGGGAAAATGTTTTTTTGGATGCTCCTGGAGGAACAGGCAAAACCTTTCTTACTTCAGGCATCCTTGCAGAGGTCAGAAGGCGAGGAAAAATAGCCCTCAACACTGCTCCCTGGTGGCAAAACTGCGCACACAATGTTTAAGATTCCCACAGACTTGGAGAGCAACGAGACGCCCGTTTGCGCAGTTTCACGAAACAGTGACAAGCCCGCTGTTCTACGAGACTGCTCTCTAATTGTATGGGATGAATGCACGATTACGAACAGAAAGGCAGTGGAGGCTGTTGACCGAACCCTGCAAGACATCCGCAGGAACCACAACATCATGGGTGGGGTAACAGTTCTCTGTAGCGGCGATTTTTGGCAGACGCTGCCTGTGGTGACGCGAGGTACTAGGGCTGATGAGGTGAATGCTTCGTTAAAACACTCTATTCATATACAAATTTCCTAACCCTATAATTGATGTTGTAGCTTTTTATTATCCCTCAATAAATAAAATAAAATATTCTCTGGCCGCAAGTTCACAGATTGTGCTTGACGGTCAACATGAGAGCACGGCTTGGCGGGAATTCACATGCTCAAAAATTCACTGATGTCCTTTTAAACATTGGAGTAGGAACTTATCCAGAGGAGAGTGGCCAGGTGGACCTACCGGAAACGCTCTGTAGAGTAATTCCTATGGTAGAGGATCTAATTCGTTCTGTTCATGGGGACATCAGCCAAATCTCGCACCAGCAGAATTCTTGGTTCTGTGAGAGGGCCATTTTAACACCAAAAAATGACCAAGCCGCTGCCATCAACGATAGTATTCTGTCAGAAATTTAAGGGAATGAAGTGGTTTATACTTCTATAAACACCGTTATAGATCTAGATGACGCTACTCACTACCCAGTAGAATTCCTTAACTCTCTCTCTGCAAGTGGACTTCCTGCCCATCTTATCAAACTTAAAGTCGGTGTCCCGTTTATGCTTTTGCGGAACTTAACATCGCCTAAGCTGTGTAACGGGACCCGACTCAAAGTCATATCCTTGCAGAGGCACATTAGAGAGGCAGAGATTCCCACTGGGTGTGCCGCTAGCGAGATGGTGTTTATTCCACGTATACCACTGATTACCCACAATTACCCTTTCCAATTTAAACCATTTATTTTGCCACACATACACAAAATATACAATTCAAGCGCATACAGTTTCCTGTGAGTCTGTGCTTCGCGATGACCATCAATAAGTCGCAGGGGCAGACACTGAAGGCGACCTCAGGACCAGCTGCTTCTCACATGGACAACTGTACGTCGCTTGCTCTCGCGTCACCAGCCCTGACACTCTGTATATTTTGGCTGCTGAAGGTAAAACCTCGAATATAGTTTAGAGAAGTTTTGTAAAAAAGCGTTTTATTGTATACATTCATATCATTCTGTATTATTTTTGTAAATTCTGCTCAAAATTTGTTTGTTTGTGGCCTAGGTTCTAGGTTTACGTTTTAGTCTTTGACTTTGTGCCCAGCGCCTTAACAAAAAAATAATGGCAAAAAAATAATTATTGCTATCATTTGTCCATTATCTTTGAAATTTGACTCATTTGAAAGTTTACCTTATGATAACGTGAGCAAAGCCACGGGTACAGCTAGTAATAAATAATAGTAGTAGTAATAGTAATAGTAGTAGTAGTATTGGTTAGTAGGTAAATACTTGAGGAATAATGTAATAAAAACTAACATACACTATAAGAACATAAAAAAAGAGTAATTTGAGTAGCAGTGGCTATGTAAAGTAAATAATGCTTTCATAAAATAAAATTACTTTCAGCGCCTCAAGCGTTCTTAGTCATTATAACTAATTGAATGTTTCTTTTACTTCTTTGGTTAATATTCTCTGTCCCCTAAACTGTACAGACTGTATAGTTTTTTAAAATAAAAACTTATTTAAAATCATTTTAGTGATTGCAAGCTTATTGGGTACGTAAGAAATAAAATATGTTGTTTGTAATCCACTAACAATCAGTATTAACAAAATGTCATCCTCTCCAAGGGGCCTCGGTCTGTAAATAATATAGCCATCTATCTAAAGACTAACCAGATGTACCGATCCATGTGGTAGTTATTCATAACCAAGCATTTCGCATGATGTACTATTTTATATTCTTTATTGTACATACACCAATTGAATACAAAGACAGTAGTTTACAGGAAGCCCTCGTGTGGGGTATTATTGAATAGGTCTACTAAAATGAAGGTAATGTTTCATACATAACTTTTTTATCAGGTGTACCATCTGCGAAATACAGCTCGCCAAATTGGCTTGCAATGTGTCCCCCCCCCCCGCCATTTCTAAGCTTTGCAACGTAGAAACTTATAATATTCCACATTGATAGACCTTTATAAAAACTGTCTTTTAAAATTATTTTGAGTGTAATGTGATTATAAATTTTTGAGTTATAGTGAAAAAACTGCAAAATACTTTCATTAGACTGTTCATTGACCTTAATGGTTCATTGACCTTAGAGAAAAATTATCTTAGCAAATAATGCTCCTTTAGTTACTACCTATTTAAAAAAATCACAAAAAGTAACTTGCCTGTAAAAGACTAAAAAAGGCCCCCATCTCAGCATATGCTACAACACCGAAATTTTGCAGCGCTGGTTTTCGGATGGGTCCCGATAGTGAGGCCACGGGTAGATACAAGCAAATAAATATAATTACAATAAACCTAAGATGTGTGTATGTATATGTGACAATTAGTGCTTACAAAATAAAATAAACATCACTTTACACATACTACTACACACATTTTATGTACAGTCACAACCCGCGAAAGTTGAGCCACTTGCTTACCTTCTTAACTTGGCCGTGTTATACAAATCGGGCAAAGTCGACTATACTCGTTCGATTGATCCGTTCGTTCGATCACAGGTTCGATTTTCAAACAGGGCCGAATTAAGAATGTTAGCAAGTGGCTCAATTCAATTCAATTCAATTCAAAACTTTATTCCTGAACAAAGTAGGTACATAAACACACACTCCCGTGTTGTGACTGTACTTTAGAGACACGTCTAGCTAAGAAGACACAGCATTATTACAACGTGTATCAGAAACGCTTGGTCACATTTGAAGAGCTCGTTCGAGAAGTGCTACCGAACATCTTTTCTTATGGGGCCAATCATGATAATTATCGCAAAACAGCTGTTCCCTACAAAATCATCGATGTTGCTCGACTAAATGTATGGATTAGCATTAGTAATTGTATGATTACGTATTAGCGTTAAAATCTTTTCCCACTAATAGGTACTATAAACGTGTAATTTTGTGAAGATGTATGGATGTTTGTTACTCTTTCTTATATGGATTTTAATTAAATTTGGCATACAGTTAGAACATAACCCGGATTAAGATATAGGCTAATTTTTATTACGGGAAGATGAATACTTCCTGAGGGATGCGCGATAAACGACATCCACGCGGGTAAAGCCGTGGGCACAGGCTAAAATTAATTGTAGCCAGACAGTTAAAAGTGGCTATCTGAAAGTAGTTTTAACACGCATAATTATATGCACGAAAGTCTGTAAACTGGTATTCTTAATACTATACTTAGGTTATCATAGCGACGTCGATTCAACAGGTATGTAACTGCATATTTCGGGACCGTTGTATAGCCGAGCGCATATCAATGGTATCTAAATCATACTGGGTGTAAGGGAAACGCTCCCGAAACTGAAAGGCTATTTTTTTTTTTTTTTTATAGTATAGGATGGCGAAACGAGCTAAAGGCCCACCTGATGTTAAGCGGTTACCTTTGCCCATGACAACCGCGAAAACCTAAGAAATTATTATAAGGAAAGATTTGTTTGTTTGTTTGTATTGGATAAACTCTGAAACTACTGAACTATCATCAAAATCCTCCGAGCCTTTTCCCAAATATATTGGGGTCGGCTTCCAATCTAGCCAGATGCGACTGAACATCAGTATTTTACACGGAGCGACTGTCATCAGACCCCCACAAACCCAGTTACTGGGTAATACTGACATTCGGAGGTTAGACCAGTTGTCAGACTTTCAGGATTCTGACTACCTGTAACGACTGCCATAGATATTCGTATGACAACCGAGACCGACAGCTTAACGTGCTCTCCGAGGCACTTCGACATTACTGAGCAAGGCGATATCTGCCATTTTTTATAAACGTGTAACTCGCACTTTTTAGGGTTCCGTACTAAATGGGTTCCCAACGGGACCTTATTATTCTCGCTACGCTGATTGTCCGTCCGCCCGTTCGTCCGTCTGTCTGTCACAGGGCTATATAATCTTTTGAACGGTAATAGGTAGCCGTTTGAAAATTTCTCAGAATATGTGTTACTATGACAAATACTAAAAAAAGTAAAAAAGTCTAAAACCTCTAAAAACATGATTTTTTTTCTCAAAGTTTTTGTTCCTGCCCTTTCTTCAAAACTGTAATACATACCAGCGTAAAATTTGTTTTGAATATAGTGCATACTATGTTATTTAGCAACAAATAATAAAAATAGGGTAAACATAGATATATGTGGTGGTATCTGCGTAAGAAATAGATGCAAATATCCATATTTCGCGCACGTTACGTTGTCAATGTCTTTTGATGAACTCTCATAAATTAAAGCAGTTTCTAAAGGGTATCAGGTCGATGGGTGGTACGGAACCCTTACTGCGTGAGTCCAACTCGCACTTGGCTGGTTTAATGTTTATGATTCACTTCACCACCGTTATTTTAACCATAATTAATATAACTGTTACAAACACTCTGTTTTGTTTTTGTACATAGGCTACCATATTTGCAAGTGCTTAAATAATAATAATAATAAATATTTTTTGGGACATTTTTACACGGCACCATCTAGTCCCAAACTAAGCAGAGCTTGTGCTATGGGTACTAGACAATGGATATAATACTTGTATACTTTTTTTTTGTAAATACATACTTATAATACATAAGAAACGTAAATATTAACATAAACATAATTATCTTTATTTTCTTTCGGCTAAGTACTCCTCTCCTTGAATACATTTCAGTAAAGAGTTCCCATAACAATATCGATTAATAGAAAGAAAATCACGAAGTATTGATTTGTAACAGCGCCTAAAAAAATACTAGAGCAATATTATTAATCTGAGAATATTAGGTACCTCCTACGATGAAAGAACCTTACCTCCCCAGTAGTATTATATTCTTTTTGCCCAATAGTTTGTAAAGAAAATAATATAGATGACTTATATGAGTTTATTTAGACTCTTTAGAGTTTTAGAGATAATATTATTGTATAAATATCAATAGAAAAACTAAGAAAGGGGTTTGCCTTTGAGTTTCTATTTTGTATAAATATAATTTTCATTACCATTCATGGTCTATCATTATTGAAAAAAAAACGAAAATCCGATTATTTTATGAGTAGTATTAGTGGTTATAAGTATCTGAAACTAGATGGCGTTCAAAACGTTGAATTTAAATATTTTTAAATAGAAAGTTAAACTACTAAGGTAGGTATTTTATTAACTGAATTGTTTAATTTTAGCATTTGTTACATAAAAGTCGTTATTCTTATAATCTAAGTTATTCTTTAATTTTATTTTGAAAACCTTTCCTGCATGTATGGACACCCTATAAAAGAGACAAAAGGCTCCCCAATCATCGAACCGAATTTTAGTCAGCCGTCCGATTTCCAGCTTGATATATAAGTTCCTTGCTCGAATCATATTAGTTTCGCAAATACCGTCAACAGGAATAAAAAAAATAGCCGCCGTATTCAGCATGCATAGACAGTAATAATTATTAATAAAAAAAAAAGTTTTACTTACAGTAAACGTAGGCAGGAAGATGTGAAAGGTGCAGGGCAATGAGAACAGAGACAGCAGGAACGTCATGAGCATCTGCCAGCGGCCGTACTTGCCGATCACGGCGGACACCACGTCTGCGCTATCGTCTTCCACGGGCGACACTGCCCGGCTCTTCTCTTTGGTCGTTCCCTGGGTTGGGATTACTGGAAATAAAGATAATATAAGATTTAGAAGAAGAAATTATGAGACCTAAAGCTGTGTCTTGAACACAGAACAATAAAAAAGGTAAGAAAGGACATGACCTTTAAAATAGGGTCGGTTTTTGATTTTTGCAAATGGTGTGCATTTTTCACGAATAGCTAGACAATTTTCTGTGTAGTGAATATATGACGTGTCTTAAATATACTATGAGATAATGACCAGCCAAAAATACACTTGGCCGATTTTTCTAATTTATTCAAAATAGATAACGCTTCATCATCGTCATAATCATAACATAACCAGCCTATTATTATCTGGGCAAAGGATTATTCTCATAATGAGAAGAGTTTCTTAAAATAATATAGGTAAGTATAGTTTTCTGTAGGAATCATGATGAAAATTTCACGCCATCATAACAGAATTCTTCTGCAAAAATAAGCCGACATTAAAATGTTGCAAGAAATTCCATAGATAACAACTGTACAATGTACAACTTTGAAATTTTCAGCAAGAATATTGTGCTAGACGTTTTAAATTTGTTCGTTCAAGAAATTAAATGAAACAACAAGAAATCAGATGGCAGTCTAGTCTCTTGTTACAACATGAAAATTAATACTAAGCATGTTTCAGGAAAGTTTCAGAAGTACAAAGAACTAACAAAGGTCAATGTATTGTGTCAATGTATTGTGTAAACGTTTTATTGTATTTTCGTTCTTTTATTGCACTTTTTACAGTAGTCTTAGAACTCTTATCATATATGTATACAGTCATGAGAATCGATGTTTTAAAAACTACATTATAAGAAATTGGTACCAGTTAAACTTTAGCCTCAGCCTCATTTCTACATTCACTCGATCGCTCAACGGCTTGCTGGTAGAAAACTCATTTTTGAGATAAGCTCACCTTGGTACAAGTAATTTCTGTCTATAATATAACGTTGTATTTTTCTAGTGTACAGTCGACTGCATCAGTGGTAACACTTGAATTAGAAAATCGCCCTTACTGCTTACGAAATAAAGGCGCTGTCAATGTCAAACTGTTACCACTGACGTGCGGTGCGTTCGACCGTACAATAAAGAATACAAGTTACTTCATTCAATTTTTTCAATACTTTTGGGACATTTTTACACAACACCATTAAGTCCCAAACTAAGCAAAGCTTGTGCTATGGGTAATAGACAATGGATATAATACTTATATACTTTTTTTTTGTAAATACATACCTATAATACATAAACACCCAGACCAACACAAACACTTATGTTCATCACACAAATATTTGTGTCCTGTGGGAATCGAACCCACGACCTCGTGATAAGCAGTCCGGCACCCGAACCACTAGACCACAGAGGTCGTCAATGTTTTATTTGATAAATTAAGAAGTCTAACGTCGAGGTCCATCTGAAATGCCTCTTGGAATTTAAATACAAGCACAATTTTATATGAATCAGTACAAGAGCCTTTGTGTAAACAGAATTTTCAGATATTAATTTTGTCATACATTAATATGAAATTTCATTGTCGTCAGCTTGCCATTTACTCTGCGAATCCACAAAAAACATTTTAGATATTCATCTTGATATTATCAAATAATACGAACTATATAAGGTCCTACATTATTAATCCGAAATATTTGAAGTGGTGAATCTACTCATCATTATTAACAACGTTTATGTCCCTACATTTGTGTTCACTTAAATCGATAAAAATGTAGGGACCATCTGATTATTTTTTCGGTCTAATAATGTAGGACCTTATATATTGGGTTGTCTTAGTCGTATAGTACGTAACACCTGTCATATGTCGCTATCCTAATGGAACCGACAAAAAGGGGAGTATTCATCATCATCCTCCTGCCCTTATCCCAATATATTTGGGGTCGGCGCAGCATGTCTTTTTCTTCCATACATCTCTATCAGCCGTCATCTCCGTGTTCACAAAAAGGGGAGTGTTCGTTAGAATTAATATCTGAAATAGGTACACAATAGACTTGGGTTGGTAGTCACAGTGAAATTACCTTTACTCAATAGATCGTTTCTGTTCTAAATGCGTCACAGGCACACGGCAACGGCCTGGGGAATCTACTGTAATTGGGTCAGAGTTGACCGACACAGAGAGTCTATTAATAGACTTATCAATCGACCAATCACTCTAATGGATGGAAAACAAACTTAATTCGATCAAGATATAATTAATTCCACAATTTGTAAGCAAATGTTGAAATTATCAACGAATTTAAACAATTTCTTAGGTTTTCGCGATCACTACACATTATAATAAAACAAGTTTAACCGTATTACATCGCGTATATTATTAAAATTGGTTTTCCTGACGTTTCGAAAGCGTTCGTGGTTGCAGGAAGACTAAGGTGACAAGCGTCTTTACAGATATTTACAAAAAAACTACCGTTCAATTTTTTATTAATTTAATTCGGAAAGTTTACGTTTCGGAACGTCGTATAAATACATCATACATATTATTACCGTCAGGAAAACTATACTATAATAATATACGCGATGTAATCCGGTTGAACTTATTTTATTATAATTGTAATATAATTATTGTATTTGCATATTGCTGTACATAATCAGACCATTAAAATACCGTCCTACTTAAGTGATAAAAATAATTTTCTTGCGATATTGAGAATAATAATTACATTAGCAATTTTTCTACATTATAAATTATTCCGTGCAGATAATACTCATAATTATGTACATGAGGTGGCGGAGAGGGTTCGAGAGGCGTTGACCTCTCTTCCCATCCGCAGGAGACGACCTGGGCGTCGCAGGAGGGCGTATGCCGACCTCCAGCCACCCTAGATGTGGGCCTGCGGGCGGCGGACTCGGGGTGGCCCGCCGCCCGACCAGTCAAGGCCCGTGACGGTGGCGCGTAGTGTTCCGCGCGCGCCAGTCAAGAGGAGGGTGTGGCCGATGTGGCTGCCGCACGGGGAGAAGGGGCTCGCCTTCTAATGGCGAGCCGGGACCTACCGGGGATGGTTGGGAGAGTAAAAGTTTCCCACGCCCCCGGCCAAGGGTCGTTAGAGGAACACCGTGGTGGTTTTTAGTCGGTAAGAGTCCGACACTGGCTCCGCCTACCCCAGGCGGAGTGCGTCCATGAGGATTTTCCCCACGGAAAAAAAAAAAAAAAAAAAAAAGGTTAGGTTCCTGGGGGGTGCTGGCCAGAAAACCTCCACGTGTGCCTAACGGCTGCTTGTCCTTCTGGACACGTCTAGAGGGATCGGCAGTTGTTTGGCCGGTGCATCCTGGGCACAGGCAATAGAATCCTGTCGAGGGATTAACCTTCGGGGGATTTTATTGCCTGTGGCGAATATTCTGGCGCGGGAGGGGTCCGTTGTGGGCCAGTAGGGAGTTGCTCCACGTGTCCCTCTGATATCAGCAGAGGGCACAGTGGAGGAGCAGGGGCGGGCCCGGTGTGCACTCACCCTGCCACTGGGCAGGCAGCGGAGGGACTGTCTTTCCCTGCCCCCGTCGATCTCGTAACCCCAGGAGTGCCCGCTGAGTAGTGTTCTCGCGCCTCTTGGGACCGAGGGTCTTGGCTTCACCGCCCGGACCGCGAGGAAGAAAACCTCTATAAAAAATTACGGGAGGTAGGGCCTGCGAGCAGCAGACTCGGGGTAGTCTGCTGCCCGACCAGCAGCTGGCGTAGCTGGCACAGCCGGCGTAGTTGGCACAGCTGGTAAAGGCCCATGAGATGAGGTGGCGTGCAGTGTTCCGTGTGCGCCACCTAGGAGGGTGCGGCTGACGTTAGGCCGCACGGGGAGAAGGGGCTCGCCTGCTTGTGGCGGGCCAGGACCTGTCGGGGGTGGTTGTGTGAATACTCACGGGTTCCCACGCCCCCGGCTAAGGTAGTTGAAGGAACACCGTGGTGGTTTTAGTCGGTAAGAGTCCGACACTGGCTCCGCCTACCCCGGGCGGAGTGCGTCCATGAGGATTTCCCCACGGCAAAAAAAAAAAAAAAAAAAAAAGGTTAGGTTCCTGGAGGCGAAGGTGCTCGCGTCACTCTATCGGTGGCGTGAGGACGTGAGGTCGCGGGGCGAGCGACCGATGCAGCGAGAGATCGAGCTGCGTCGGTCGCAGCTCCGCGAGGTCCTGGTGGCTGAGTGGCGGGACAGGCTTTTGCGCCCTTCCGCCGGTCTCGCTACCGTCGGGGCGATCCGACCAGTGCTCGACGAATGGTTCGGGAGGAGGCACGGCTCCCTGACGTTTCGGGCGACGCAGGTGCTTTCGGGGCATGGATGCTTCGGGAAGTACCTGTGTCGCATAAACAGGGGTCGACCCCACCGCCCCAGCAACCGCGTCGTTCTTCAGGAGAGAGTAAAAAGGTTACTCCGCCTGCTTCTAGCATTGTGACCAGAAATGGAGCCCGCAAGGCCAAGATACAGACTCGTGCAATGTCCGCCGGCGCTAAGGTAATCCATTATTAATGTAATGAGGCACCGCCTACTTAAAGGACCGTGAACTGATGTCATCATACATAGTATAGTAAGTAATCTTACACAGCTAACTCCTTATTGAGCAGTTCTTCATGGCCATAAAATAGAATAAATTTAATGTAAACAATAATAAAATTACAGCATCAGTATAATTAAAGACAATGACATGGAAAACAAAGACATTGTTATTTATGTAAAACAAACTATATGCTAAAATGGAAATTATACCCAGAAAACTGCACTTCTGTTTGAAACTTCAAACCACAGGACTATTGCCACTTCATAAATCTCATATTTGAACTTCTGATAATATATCTAGTTGTAAAGATAATGCTTGTTATCTTTAGAATTATATCAATGATAATAGAGTATTTGAATAATAAATTACAGACAAACATACAAATGTGTTTCAGCACAATAGGTACACAATCTTGTAGAGCTATTGTTGTTTTATTCAATGTCAATGCAAAAGTAATTGTGTTCTATAATAATGTCGAGATTTATTTAAACTATTTGAAAATGTGAGTATTTCTATGTAATTTATTTATCCGCTTTACAAAATAATAACTCCATATTCAACACCAAATAAATATATAAAGATATTTTTAAAGATATAATTATCTTAATTCTGAAAGTACAGAGCACCCGTCTTACTTTCAAAATTAAGATAATTTTGAAAGACTCCCTCCCTACTTGTAATACTTACTATTATTATTAGTATATTAATTACTTTATTATTAAATAATATTAAAAGAAATAAGAAGCTAAAATCCTTATAATTAATACTAAGTATTACATAAAAATAATATCGATAAAATAATATTTTATCGATATTATATTGTGTTGAATCTAAATCTGTCTCGTCTCTAACCCTACAAAGTTTGAAGTTTCTATGACATAATGACATTGTCAGGGCCAACCGGATCGCTGTACCCCGCTTCCTCATACCTCAGCTAGTGGCAGAATTGTTTGTACGCATTAAATTCAACAATATCCGTCTAGGGGCTGTGTTGTCGCTGATTGCTACACCCGATTGGGTAGGCTGTTGATACCTACATTTATGTACAAAGTTTGAGCAATAAATGTCTTTGTCTTTGAAACACATAAAAAAAAATGCGTTACGTAATACTTGAACGTTACCTTAGTACCTGTTGATTGCCGTGATTGACTTCATAGTTTGTACATACTATTGCTACACCCGATTGGGTAGGCTGTTGATACCTACATTTATGTACAAAGTTTGAGCAATAAATGTCTTTGTCTTTGAAACACATAAAAAAAATTCATTCAAATTATTGAATGAAATAATAATAATAATTGTAATTATTTTATGAGCGTTAGCTCAGGAGAGATGAGCTCGATGTCTTTCTAGACAACTGGCAGGAGGCGGCACAGAACCGCGATAAGTGGAGAGTACTCCACTACCGGGGTGCAGTCCGGGACCGCAACACAAAAATTTCCTATTGCCCGTTAGCTCCGGTTCGATGGACCAATGTTTGATCTGAGATACTCCTTCTCTATGTGTGTGTATACTTGTAGAAAATAAAACTGCAGTATACTGCTCTGTCGGAATATATTTGATTATTTGAACTTAAACAATTTCATGACTTATTCATTTTCATGGAACGAAACCATAGTGTGATCTATTTCGATCCCAACGCCATCTATTGGTAACAGAGGAACTAAAACATGAACGATATGGCTTGTTTGATTTTCTATGTGGCTCGTTAACAAGTAGGATAAGTCTGATGTGTAACTTAAGCTGACTGGACAAGAAAACTTGCTAAAATAACATAAACTCAAAAGTTACACTAAAGTACAAATTCATAAGCACACGCAGAATTCAATAACGTTTTTTTATTTGTAACCTCAACATTTTAATACCAAAATTTAAATACCATTTATAGGGTTCCGTAGTCCTACAAGGAACCCTTATAGTTTCGTCATGTCCGTCCGTCTGTCCGTCTGTCCTAATCCTTTACAGCTTAATAACTTCTACAGTTATAAACATAAGTAAATGAAATTTTGTTAAAAAATAGTATAGATATAGATCTCAATTTTAAAAGAATAAAAAAATCATGATTACGTATTTTAGGGGTCATACATGTGAAATGGGGATGAAAATATTTTTTTCGCTGCACCCCCTCGTGTGGGGTATCATTGAATAGGTCTACTAAAATGAAGGTAATGTTTCATACACCACTTTTTACTCAACTCCATCACAACCTTCCTCAAAGGCCCTGATTCACGGCAATCATATAGGATTACACTCCTATCACTTGCACATGATGCTAGCAAGTTATGTTCTACCTGAAAACAATGATTGAATAAAACTTATTAGAATTTGTACCTACTAATTAAAATAAAGTTTATGATTATTTTATAAGTCAATTTGTATCTAGCATGTCTATTTCAGACATTCGATTTTTATTCAAATGGAAAGCCTGAATAAAAGAAAAGAATACCTGATTAAAAGAAACATGATGAAGACTGTCCACTCCCCATTTGAATATTTTCACAGGTTCGTTTCTTGTATTCTCCCATAACTGACAATGTTCACCACATGTTGCAAATATGGGTTTATTTCTGTGATGTGTCACACCTGTGACTACAGACATACTGAGCAAAGTGCTTACAGGTTCCTCTTCATCAGGAGACTGTACTTCTGACTTCCATGTTTTTATAGTTTTGTCATCACCAACACTGGTGAATGTGTCACCCTTGGGTGTGTAACAGAGCGCACGAACCCAACCTTCGTGTGCCACAAAATTTCTTGTACATTTTCTTATAGCCAAGTCCCACAAACGAATTTCACCATCAAATGCTCCACTAGCTAGAACTGCTAACCTGCTGGGATGTTTGGCGATACTTGAAACACCGTCTCGGTGTCCATCAAGATTACCGATAAAGGGTTTAGCAAAAACTCTTTCAAGTTTAACAGCATTCATTGCGCGCACATATTCACGCGGCGCTTCTAAAGGATGCAAACTTGGATCATAATTCCTTGGTACTGAAACATTGAAATTGTAAATATGACAACAAACAGGCCCGTAACCTGTACGAAAACTTAAGATTTTATCAAAACTTAGTAAACTCACGTTTGTGGATATCCCTTTTCGTAGCACGCAAATAATCATCTGGATTGCGACTAATTATGGGTACTAGACAATGGATATAATACTTAGGTATATACTTTTTTTTAAACCTTTAGATACCACTTAATAGCTCGTTATTCATGATTTTATTTAACGTCAATTAGTTGTAACACCTTTGGGGAACACCCAGTACTTTGGGGAAAATCTAGTGAATGTTTTATTGTTAGAATTGCAGTCTTTCCCAGAATATTGTCATTGTAATAAAATACGAAATTGAAATTACATAAACCATAAATATTGTGAGAAATTACGATCTAGTTGTTATAAATTTAAGTAGTTATAGGGGCTCTAGAAATATATTTTTGAACCTTAATGAATACAAAATATTGTAATAAAAGATTTTATACGATTTCAAGTGTCGCCTGAAACCGGATGAATCGTACGATAGACTTCAAATGGCATTCATGGATGAAGGCCCTTCCAAGGCAACCGTGTATCGTTGGTATAACGAATTCAAGCGCGGTCGACCAACTTTGGGGGATGACGAAAGAAGCGGTCGCCCTTTGACGGCTGTTACCGAAGAAAACGTGCTAGCAGTGAAAAATTTAATCCAAGACAATAGGCGAATTACATATCAGGAGATTCAACACATATTGAAGATTGGATCGGGAAGCGTTCACGAGATTCTACACAGCCATCTTCGCGTGAGGAGGATAGTATCACGCTGGGTGCCGCACAACCTCACCGATGCTCAGAAGCAGGCCCGGGTGGAATGGTGCCGTGATATGCTTAACAAATTTGAAGCAGGCTCGTCTCGGCGTGTTTACGACATCGTTACAGGTGATGAGTCCTGGATTTATCAATACGACCCAGAAACCAAGCGCCAGTCGACTGTTTGGGTGTTTCAAAATGAGCCAACGCCTACCAAAGTGAAGCGATCTAGAAGCGGGGGTAAGATTTTGATCGCTAGCTTTTTTAATTTGACTGGCCACTTGGTATCAATTCCCTTACGGGATCAAAGAAGCATTAATGCCGAATGGTATACTACCAAATGTTTGCCAGAAGTTTTCTCTGTTATAAGCAACAAGCGACCAAACACAGGGCTCCGCGGGCTACTGCTCCACCACGACAATGCACCTGCGCACACCGCACTCAAAACGAGGGACTTCCTGGACAGCACGCCAGTCAAACTCCTGGGTCACCCTCCTTACAGCCCTGATCTAGCACCGTGTGACTTCTTTTTATTCCCAAAAATAAAAAATCAGCTCAAAGGGATACAATTTTCGTCGCCGGAAGATGCGCTGGCTGCGTTCGAGCAGGCTGTAAACGAGGTGTCTGCGGCGGACTGGAAAAAGTGTTTTGAAAACTGGTTTAGGCGCATGAATCTTTGTATAGAGGCTGGTGGAAAGTACTTTGAAAAGATTTGATAAAAATATATGTACGTATAGAACAATTTTTTTTTAGTTTCGCAAAACTTTCTGAGTGTCCCACGTACATTGCAAGATGTTGAGTGAATGTGCAGTTCACTATGTTCTACCAATTAAGGCATACAAAATTATATTATAGTAGATATGACAATCCAAAGTTCTGCCAAAAACGCGATTTTAAACGATAAAATTTTTCAATGTATGACTAGTGGCGCCACCCTGAATTTTGTGTACTCTTTGGTGCCAAATTGTACGACTGCTAAAAAAAAGGATTGGAAACTCCTTGGTTGGGTCGAAGTGGCATTAAAAACTCCTTAGTTGGGCTGAAGTGTGCGGTTATGGAAAAAAAAAAATTACCGCATTGTTTTGTTCAGCAAACTGTATCGTAATGAAACTTTTTAAATTCATTACAGGTGCATGTGCGTAAATACCTAAAAGCGATGCAATAAGAGCCACTTTACGAGCAAGTCAATTTTATTAAAAACAAACAAAACGAATAAATTCTGTAACAACATTATTTTTCAACACACTTGCTCGTAAAGTGGCTCTTATTGCATCGCTTTTAGGTTCATAATGTGGCTTATAACGCACGCGTGCTTTTTTCATTATATTATCGCACTAGTGATTTTTACTTTACAGTTTATTTTTACACGTGTTGCGAATGTTCAATGTATCACAATCATACTACTAGGTCGGATCGGAATAATGTGCGTACATTGACGTACATTGACCACGTTTTTGTAAGATGTTTTTTATTACTATTATTAGAACCAGTATCAAATTAAAATGGCTGCCTTATTAATAATTTAGTGGAAAAAATACCGTTGCGTGACGCATTCCAGAAATATTGACTTCTGTTAGAACATTCGAGATAGTCAAGCTCTTGTCTTGGTTCTGTATTTATCGTTATTATTTAGTCTGTCGAACTATACCGATGATTCTGAAGCCTTGTTGATTCGAATCATTAGTTTGCCAATAATTAATCGATGGAAGCAAATAGTCTGCCAATTGATGATATGCATAAATGCGATCAAAATGATGGGCAAAGATGATTTTCACGTAGTGCGTGGTCGTCGTTGAGGCAGAATAATTTGGCAAAATTGTCTAGATTGTTTTTGTAGGGTTGGCCAGAGACACCAATTCCTCTGCTAGGCAAATGCCTTCGTGATTTCCAGAGCTTTTGGTCTTAAGCTAAAGAATGAAGTTACACTCACATTATCGCCTTCAACTTTTAATTTAGCCTTCCCCTTCCCTTTGGTCGGCTTCTTGGACTTGTCCATTTTCTCAGATTTCTGCTTCTCGATGTACAGGTTGTCCACAGTCAGCTTTATCCTTTTAATATCTCCTGATGGCACTGGAATGAGAACATTTTGTTTAATTATATTATATGCAAAGTGATTACATTACTGTTTGGCATAATTTAAGTTAAATAGTGAAAATGGATTGTAAAAAGAATTTCATTACGATGGAGAGTCAAGTTGAGAGAGACAGTTCTGGCACAGAGTGGAATTCTTAGTGGCCCGTTTATTTAGAACTCAAATCAAGTCTCTTCAAGATTTCTCTCGAGTTTCTCTGCTTTTGGAACATGGTGATACCTGAAGGCAGTAGAGGCTGGTAGGTGAACTGATATAATTGGTTAAAAGCTGTATAAATTTCTTAAATAAAAGTTAAAGGTGCATTAAGAAAGCCTTGAGATGAGAATTAGGTACAGTCAACTGCATGACAGTGGTAACAATTGGATTAGAAAATCGGCCTTATCGCTTACGTAATAATGGCACTGTCAATGTCAAACTGTTTCCACGGATGTGCAGTCGACCGTACCTGACCATTACCAAGTTAATAAACCTTGCTTCCAACCCCCAAGAAGTGACTCAATGTTAAGATTTTTTTTCGACTTAAACTTACATTGAACAACAATATTCCTGATAAACTCATCGATGAATGCTGGGAACTCCTCCTTGGCTTTGTGCAGGCATATCTTCTTAGTGAGAGCTTCGGCAAACTCGGTGAATTCAGCCTTTGTTGTTGGGTTGAACCCGTCGACCTTGCAGGCAGCGTTGGCTGCTTCCGATATACCTGAAAATTTAATAGAAATATTTTATTAATAAGAGTATTTACTAGCTTCTGCCTGTGATTTCTTCAATGCAAACTGATCCTGCAAACTATAATAGAAATGTGCATATTATGTTTTTGTACAAAATTTAACCAATCAAACCCCTTGCTGCTGCCAGATGCCAATTATGGACCCTTAATTTTGTACTGTTACATAAGTGTACTTTGTCTTAGCTTGCACAAACTGATAGTATGTTCTGAGCATTATAATTATAGACTGTTAGGACCACAACAATAATTAATTAACCCTCACACTCACTCACCCACACAACACACTCACTCACTCACTGTCCCATGACAAGATTAATGGCGGTACACTTACCAAAAGTCTCCAAGGCAAGCCTCAAGTCAGACTCCTCTTGGAGTTTCTGCGCGCGCAGCTTCTCTGCTAGCTTCTGTTCAGGGGTCAGTTCTTCTACCTTCTCTACAGATACTCGCTCAGCCTTCTCGCGTTCTAGACGCTGGAATGTACAAAAAAAGGTTCATAGTTCGGTTCACAAAAAAATTCATGCACAAGTGCCTCGAAAATGGCCAGTCTTTATCTGCTTCCTAGTGTTTTATCTGGCAATACAAAGTCCCCTCTCAGCAACTAATTTTTATGGACATCAGGAGTGGGAGGCAAGGTCAAAAGGTTGTGAGGTCATAATCACAACATCATAAATATGACACACCATGGCAAACAGTTTGATAAACCAAAGGATGATACTGCTCAATTCTGTAATCACATAAATGTCACAAATGCGTAAAATCAAAAAATTCTAAGGGTTCCACGATAATGTGCGGCCAGACGTACTCGAAAAGTAACAGTAATTACATTAGACAGGTCTTATAATGATCAATAATGCTTTAGGGAAATAAAACCTACAATCTGACCTAGGTTCATTCATACAAAACCAACTGGACAAGAGTCTAGACCACTGTTGTTCAATCTTTTCCATAGCGCGACCCCTTCAATAAAAAGAAATGCCCGCAACCCCCTCGCTCTTTGCGGTGGCGGTAGTGGTGGTAAGGCTTTTTAATAAACATAATATAAAGAACTATAAAACTTTTAATTTCTAATCGACTGCGAGCCCCCTGTACAGCGTCAGCGTCACAGGAGGTCGTGATCCACAGTTTGAAAAGCACTTGTCTAGACCATAGAAATATAAATTAAACTACTAATTACAAGGTCTTATTAAGACGTAAAATACAATGACCACATTTCGCATTACTCTTTCTACAAAGCAGTTCCATTGAATGTCCTAAAAATTTACCTCATTGTTTGAAAGGCCGCTCAGCTCGCCGCCCGCGGGCGCCGGGGGCACATCGGTCCAGTAGTGTTAGTGTGATGCTCGAACAAACAATTTTATATAATTTTGTAATAGTTAAGATAAGATAAGATAAAAAGTAGCCTATATGTTAATCCAGGTTAAGTTCTATCTGTATGCCAAATTTCATTAAAATCCATTTAGTAGTTTTTGTGTGAAAGAGGAACAAACATCCATCCATCCATACTTACAAACTTTTACATTTATAATATTAGTAGTAGGATAGGATAGGATTTTTGGAACAAAAAATTTTGACATTCTGTCTCCATAATAATTTGTCATCTTCCGTTGAACTAGTTTTTTATCTCTAACTCTTCTTGTATTATATTTATTTTTAACTTTTACTTTATACTCGTCACTTCGTAGATTACCACTTTGAATATTTACCATTATTAAAGTAAAGACCTTTATAAGAAACAAACACCGACCCAAACAAATTCCGTAAGTATGGATCATTGGTGATTTCATTAAACAATACAGTTATCCTTTTCGACACAGCTTGGTTAAGTAGTATATATAGTTC
Organism: Asteroscopus sphinx; assembly: GCA_949699075.1. Taxonomy (NCBI): domain Eukaryota; kingdom Metazoa; phylum Arthropoda; class Insecta; order Lepidoptera; family Noctuidae; genus Asteroscopus; species Asteroscopus sphinx. Next base: position 22,972,747 of record OX453024.1, read on the forward strand.
GAGTAATGTAACTGTGCCCCTCTGAAGTTAGGCTTTCCGAACGGCCGCGCAGGTACAGTCTCATAAAGAAGTGTTATTGTGCACAAATATAAAAGGAAAATAATCACGAATCCGAAATAATTATGGCACCGACTGTCTTTTGCACCGAGCAAGCGGGACGAGTTTGTGAGATAGCACGCGAAAATCGCGCTCCCCTGATCGTGCATGCGCCCCGCCGTTTTTATCGTAAAATTTACTACTGCGCAGTAACTTGCGTACAACTTCAAAGGGGCAGAAGTAATATTACCCGTACTGTACAAAGCACAATGTCTTTGTCAAATCATGTATGTTTGTAGCTGTATTCGCAATATGTTAAGTTTTAACTTTTATTGTATGACGGCTAACGCACTTGCAATGTATCTAGGTGTTTTGAATTTTTTAAATTTGGTATGCGCTGCAGTCGTTTTTATTTTAACTAAATATTACTTTAGTAACGCCTTTTTGTAATATTCCAAGTGTCAATCTACAACTATTATAATTAATCACTAAAAAAGTATTTATTTGCAGAACTGACTGTTGATGGTGATCTACCTATTTTCATTTAAGTTTTTCTTGCATCATCTTTTTTGTCTTATTTTAAATTCCTGCAAAATTAAAAGAGACTGCAGCGTGCCCATATTTAACCCTAATATAAGCAATCATATCTACCTACTTTATAAAAATAATCATTCATCTTTTGTTACAAATGAAAATCAAAAATATAGAAAAAACACAATTTGTAAAGATTATATAAATATAATCTGTAGTAAGTTGAAATAATAAGGAATATATTTTAATAGCAATACCAGATGCCTTGGAACTGGGTAGTTGTAGCATAACACCAATTAGAACATACTTTAATACTGTTATTTACATAGATATTTTTGAAGTTGAGATTATGTCCAATGCAAGGAATAAACACAAAGCAATGTACCTCCTTTTGTATGCGTAGTTAATTTGACAAACTAATAAAAAAGTAATATAATTATATCTATTTTGTTTTATTTATTTTTTCTTAGTGGCCTTTCTTCAGTATTTGTGTAGTATCCCCTAGTAGTCTGTGTATTTGTGTAACTAATTACGTTGGCAGGTGTGGTGGAAAAAGTGTTTTGAAAACTGGTTTAGGCGCATGAATCTTTGTATAGAGGCTGGTGGAAAGTACTTTGAAAAGATTTGATAAAAATATATGTACGTATAGAACAATTTTTTTTAGTTTCGCAAAACTTTCTGAGTGTCCCACGTATAATGCAGACAGCCATGCAGGTGTTCCTCATCTCTTATTCATTTACATCAAGTCAACATTTAGTACCTACTTCACAAATTACTTAAACTACTCTGAACTTTCTCCCAATTAAAAAACAGAATGCATTCTCATTATTTCGTATTAGAACAGTAAATTATTTTAGTAGTTCTCTTAAGTTACGTGTAGTAGAGTCTTTACAACGACAAGTTGCGGTATTGTTAAACTTTAATGCACTTTGGCACTTCACTCAAAGGAGTTACTCGTACTTTAGTTTGCAGTACTTTCACTACCAATTGCTCATTTTATTTATACTCAAAGCAACCAGATGCTTTTAAATTATTAACTTGATGTCGAAGTATGGTATCATGACGGCGTAAATGTACTTTATCGAACATCAGGTTTTTCTTAAACGGGACAGTACAAGATGGAACAGAGCCCCTAGCATAAGTTTTTGCGGTAACTTTTAGTTAACGCTATCATGTTGTTATGGATTTTTGTATGGTAGTGTTAAGTTTCAAATAGGTACTCGTTGGCGCTGGTAAAATTCTCATAACTATAAAGAATCATGACGAAAATTGTATCAAAAAAAATTAAGAATAGTTGAAGGCCGCGCTGCACACAACCGCCGCCCAGGTGGCGTATATACAACGTGTATAGCATAGAACTACTTTAACTATGGGACCAACCGTGAAATCGCGAAAAAAATATCAGCTGTTCCCTACTAAATCATCGATGTCGCTCGACAAAATGTAAGGATCAGCCGATTTATTTTTCGCGATTTCAGGGTTGGTCCCTATAAGGTCAGAGCTAGTGCTGAAAGCTCTACTTGTGGGTCTGGAGCCAATCTGTGGCATTTCTAAATGCACCACTAAAGTCCACCTTAAAAACTGGGGAGCTAACCAAAGCTTTAGTCTTTTGGAAAAATCCCCAGGCAAATAATACTCGAAAGCGCTTTTAGTAGGCTTTAGAAAAAGTTTACGATTGAAAAAGAAAACTAAGATGTGCTATTTACACTTTCGCAAGATAGTGCCATTGATCTTCTGTTATTTATGAAAACTGTTAAATTAGCAGATTTTTTTTAACAACATTATTGGTAGGTATGAAGTCAAGGACGTCTGGCAGTAACTTTTTACGATTAAAGCAGCCCCTACTAAAAAGTTGTACGCGCACAAGACCGGTAGTTATTTGAGACAGTATGTTAGCACTATAAAAATATCGTATCAAAAAGGAACCAAAAGTAAGTAACAAGATATTTTAACATTTTAATTGTAAATAAGTATGCTCGTGTCACGGGAGTCAGCCAAGAGAGAGTCAGTCGCTTTACTTGCACTTGACAAAAATAACTTTTTACATTATAGCTTTTTATTCATGTTATCTTGAAGTTGTTTACGCTATGCCTGGGTAATCCCAGTCAAGCCCTGGAATTACCCAGTTCAAAGTAAGTGCATCCACTTGGACCTAGCATTAACTCGCTTTCTTTATAAAAACGTGTTTAAAAAAATCTGTTTCATAAAATTATTGCTAAACTTCTTCCAATTTATCATGCGTGAACTCACTAGGCGTTAGAATGGTACGCCACTGGTCAAATTTCTTTGTCCAATGTGACTGATCAAAGAAATTGGATCATCAATCATCATCATTTACTCAGCCTATCGCAGTACACTGCTGGACATAGGCCTCTCCCAAGTTGCGCCACAACACTCTGTCCTCTGCCTTCCGCATCCAGTCCCCCCAGCTACATTCATCAGGTCGTCGGTCTACCTGGCCGGGGGGCGCCCTACACTGCGTTTGCCGATTCGCGGTCTCCACTCAAGGACTCGTCTGCTCCAGCGGCCATCGGTCCCTCGACAGACATGGCTAGCCCACTGCCACTTCAGCTTACTGATCCTACAAGCTATGTCGGTCACTCCGGTTCTTCTCCGGTCTCGTTTAGCCGCCGTGATCCTGACGGTCTTCAACCCTGGATAAGGCACGAGGTCCTCCAGACATCACCCAGTAGTGACTTGCTGATTCTTTATAATGTTGAATTGTTGCCCTGTCACGGTAGCCAATTTAATGTCCTCTTGTGAGACATTTGCGACTTTGTATTTTGGTTTAAATGAAACCCGAGTATTTTGAATTGAAACATATAATTGATAAAAACGTGTGAATAAAGATTGAGAATACTAAAGCATCAATGCATAACATTGAATGTTTTTCAAAGGAATATAATGCTGTAGTAGGTAGATAAAAAAAAACTAATTTTAATTTGACGAGATTTCTTTCTTTTCGTAGAGATACGTAAGGATACCACTCATTTGGAAAAACTCTCCAATAAAAATAAACAAATTATTATTAAATCATTATTAATTGTAAATTGGAAGTGATAACTTTTAATAATGATTTAATAATAAAACAAAGTTTAACCGGATTAAATCGCGTATATTATTTAAAATGGTTTCCCTGACGTTTCCAAAGCTTTGCAGCATTTCGTGGTCGCAGGTAGACTAAGATGACAATCGTCTTTACAGATATTTCTAAAGCCTCCCTCAAGCATCGCCACAACGACCGGTCCTGCGCTTTCCGCATCCAGTGGATTCCCGCGACCTTCACCTGGTCGTCGATCCATCTTGTGGGGGGCCTACCCACGGGCTAGGGGACGGGGCACGGGCATACCTTCGGGCTATGTCGGTTACCTTCGGTCTCCTGCGAATCTCCTCATTTCTGATTCGATCACGCGGGTAATTCTTAAAATTTACCAAATGAAGTTATTTTTATGTTCAGCTACCGCATGTCGTATTGGTGTGGCAATAAATCATTTTTCTTTCTTTCTTTCTTTTTCATGTTCAATTTATCGTAACCCAAATGGTCTTTCAAAGTAAAATACATAATCCAGAGATACAACACGATCCTAATTAAAGCAAAAATTTGATTAGGTAACTATGGATAAATAATTTAACATTCTTAAAATTTTATAATTTCGAAGTTTCCAAAGAAAAATCTTTTCTCAAACACAATTATATAAGAAAATCTTCAGATGAAGCGAGCAAAGCTAATTACATTTATCAAACTCCAAGTCTAAATAAAGTATCGTGTTATGTCAAGATGACGTTTAGGAGCGATCACGACTTTTACACATGCACGACGCACGCGACGAAACCTAGTCAATAATCTTAAACGAAATCCAAAATTAATCACTTCACTCTAAAAACCAAAGCACACATTTAAAATTAAATTAGAACACAGAAAACAACATAAAACCAAACAAAACATCGACATAACACGACACAGTGTATAGTCTGTTTTTTCTCTCTTGTCTTATTTAGTAAACAATCTTGGCATGGCTCTTTATTCAAATAACTACTGATAGAACATACGCCATTGTTCCATAGGGACAATGCCGCCCCCACCTTGCCGTCAATTTTGCTGCCGTCCGTGTAGATCTGCACCTCTTGTGTGCAGTGATTTGCAAGTTCTGCCTTTATCAAAATAGGTTTTAGTTTTAACTTTAAACTTTTAGAAACATTTTGATAATGGAATTGATGTTTTTCTTAATCTTAATTACCTATATAATATTACCGAGATTATACATGTATACTACTTTTCCACTATTAGACTTGATGAATATTGTTTTTGAGACAACATCTACAGAAAAAATAAAAGTATTCAAAGGGAATGAAAGTAAAATGAACATAAACTGTTGTTCTTAAATTATTCCAACAACAATCTCGCGTGAAAGCAAAGTATTTTGACCTCTTGACAAATATAAAACATTATTTCTTTCATAGTCGTAAAATGAGTAGACTAGAATTAAATAATCATTGTTAATACTGTCAGCGATGACACATTGAAATAGCTGATGTGATTTTTCTGTATCATTAAATAGAAACATTGTTTAGATGCCAAATAGTTCGCGAGAGCGATAAAACAAAGCGCCTGGCAAACGACCAAGTCGCGCAAAGCGACACGAGTGGATGGGCGCGCGATTTGCAACGCGAACACTGGTTACTAGCGTCGTCCTGAAGCCATGTCGCCTCATGCAGTCATGCCTCGCACGCCATGCTTAGCTCAGAGGTGGATTTTGAATTTGAAATTTAAATGGGACCAACTTCGAGATATACCCTATCCATTTAAAAAAGAATCATCAAAATCGGAGTACTCTGTAAAAAGTTATGCGTGGTCATACATATAAAAAAAAAACTAAAAAAGATACGTGTCGAATTGAGAAACTCTTCCTTTTTTTCGTCGGTTAAAAATAACACTCAATTTTGTAACTGTCGTTGATTTAAGGGCAGTGGGAGTTAAAGTTTACGACCCTTAAATTTAAAATCGAAGTGGCCGCTACCAAGAGATTTATTAGTTAGTTTGTTGCCACCAAGCTGCTCGCAAACCTCAGCACGACGCAGAGTTTCAGAGTGGACCCGGGACATAAGCGTTGGGTCCTTGGCACATGTCTCACGCAGTTTAGCAAATGCTTTCAGAATACGACTTCGCACCTCTTCTGCACTTTTACACTCATACAAAAGCGCTTTAGCTTTCACATAATTCCAAACGAAAAATTCTGAAACCGTGGCGGTGACGTTTTTATACGTAGTACTGGCATTATTCGCGTTATATACAACCTTATTCTTAGTTCATACTAAACCTCTTTAATGGGTCATTGTACTCATCATTATGAATAACTTTTATAATGGAACTAACCCTGAAATCGTGAAAAAAAAACAGCTGATCCCTATATTTTGTCAATTTATGTGACCACAAATGTAAGGATCAGCTGATATTTTTTGTCGATTTCAGGGTTGGTCTTATAGTAAAAGTTGTTCATAATGATGAGTACAATGACCCCTTAAGAGTATTAGTATGAACTAAGAATAAGGTTTTTATAACGCGAATAATAATGCATAATTTATGCAAGGTTTTAAGCAACAAAAGGTAGGAACACTTGTGTGGAAAGAAATGGTGTGACCCGTTACTGTTATAGAAAGGTTTTAACTTTTATGTAAAAATCTAAAAAATAAGTGAAGAAAAACAGACATATTTCATATCATAGACAAAATACGACGTCTGTGGTATAGTGGTTCGAGTGTCGGACTGCTAATCACGAGGTCGTGGGTTCGATTCCCACAGGACACAAATATTTGTGTGATGAACATAAGTGTTTGTGTTGGTCTGGGTGTTTCTTATGTATTATAAGTATGTATTTACAAAAAAAAAAGTATATAAGTATTATATCCATTGTCTAGTACCCATAGTACAAGCTTTGCTTAGTTTGGGACTAGATGGTGCTGTGTAAAAATGTCCCAAAAATATTTATTATTATTATTATTAATTTATGGAACAGCAGATTTTTGCCATCATTCTGAGAACGTTTGAAGTGATAATTATATATTAATTAAAATGAGCTCCATACATTGTGTTTATAACATCATAACATCACGCCTGTATTTCCCCGAAGGGGAAGCAGGGGTGTATAATACACCCACATTTCGCCAGTTATGTTATTATATATGTTATTGTGTTTATATTAACACTTTATGTCATTAAAATACATTTTAATTAAGGAACCGTTATACAAAGACGCCTTTCGCTAATTAATCACACGCCGATAGCGTAAGCCAATTTTAGCCACTGTTTTAGACTATGTTTGACTTGAAAACTGTCAGGTCCATCCATCAGAAGCTATGCTTAATTATTTAGATAAAATTGTATTGTAATCACCACGTACACACGGCTACACATCAACCTGTACACAACCAGTAAAGGCTGACCTCGCGTTGTAAAGAAAACCTATACAATGCGAGGTCAGCTTATACAGGAAATGTACAGCTTGATGTGTAGCCGTGTGTACCGTATGTCCAATTAGTTTGTCGTTCCGCATGGTATTCGTTATTTTCGTGTTCCTTCTCGAGTTTATTGTACCGGTTTATGAAAATTGTATTCGTATGTTCAGTAGTGGAAAACTAGCTGAACCGTCTGGGGAAGTACTACCACCGTACCTTCTTCTCCGCCAAATAGTGATACTTGCATTGCTGTGTTTCGGTCTGAAGGGTACGGGTGCCGGTGAAATTACAATCACATGAGACTTTCCATCTTCATGTCGAACGACGACGACAAAACGTCCTTATTTTTTACTTCGTCCTATTTAAGACCTTTGAAATTACTTCTTAATGCCGTCTTGATTGGTAAGATTTGATGAGAATTTAAAAGGAACTTAAAGGGGAACTTCGTTAAGGCCTACTGTAGTCTTGTTCTAATTTTACATTCTATTAAGAATGTAGAACAGAACTATGGACTATATTAGGTCTTAAAAGTCTCTGGGGAAATATTAAAGAAACTCGCTACAACTTCAAACAATGAGCTTGATTTGTGTGATGAAAACGTGCTAAGTACAGTCAACCGCACGTCAAAGGTAACAGTTGAATAACGAAAAAAATATCGGGACGATCTGAATAACTAAGAAAATTTAGGCCTCAGAGGGTCAGAATAGCCTATCTGTATTTTTTCAATATTGAGTTTATTATCTTATGTGTCGTGAATTCGTGATTAAAGGGCATAGAGCCAGAATGGCCTAAAAGTGATTCTATAATTTTCAATAGATGGCAGCACAAATATTCTTTTGCACTCTTTGCCGTTGTTAAAACTTATAGTTTTATAGTGCCAAAGTGACCTAATTACCGAAGTTACAGATGAATCAAAATTGAATATTCAAATTTTCCTTGTTACTGAAAAGTCCACTCTGGCTCTCATTGCCTCAATTAAACTTTAAAAGTATAGATATGTCATACCCTAACAAAACAAACGAAAAAAATGTTTCGTACGCTGCGGCAGCACAATACACAGAAATGAGTACAAAGTAAGTTGGTCACATCCAGTTACTTTCGCGTCACAATTGGAACACTTTTTGTACACACACGATGGCATTTTAGTTTTTTTTTGTCACCGGTCACGCTCGGCGCAGGTGCTGCATTGAATTTGCAACCGTCCCTTACTAACACACGGCAAATTGAGCGTGCGAGAACAGAGCGGAATAGCGCTGTTTTGATGTTTTTTTAAATTTTTGCTAATATCTCAGCAAATAAACATGTAAATAAAAATCTGGTACACCATAATCTAGATATGTACAAGATGTATCTTATTCGCATATAAACCCTTTTTATTTCAAGTTTTTTCATGATTGCTATCTTTGAATCCTATCCTATCCTACTAATATTATAAATGTGAAAGTTAGAATGCTTGTTTGTCCTGAACTATGTCATCGATTGACTCATAATAATAATGTCCTCCCAGCCGAATTTCGGTCACGGCGGCCAACCTCAACGGAGACTAGCCATCTGTGCAGACATATTATAGTGCACATGTGTGTGCGCAAATACAGGTGCATTCTCTATTCCCAAACTCTCATAATTCTATGGGACACACAGGGCTCACATAACACATCGGATATACAACGGTAGCGAAGCAGCGGGCGATCTTTTGTCTGTTGTATTGATTTTAAAAGTAATTAAATCGTTTTATACAACCCTCATCATCATCAACATCATTTCAGCCGAAAGACGTCCACTGCTGGACATAGGCCTGTCCAAGCATATGTTGGGGTATATTCCATAATCACCACGCTTGGCAGGCGGGTTGGCGATCGCAGTTGGTTGGTTAAATACTCAGAGAACGCTGCTGCCCATCCTCTGGTGAATCCCTTAGTCGCCTTTTACGACACCATGAGAAGATATAGGGTGATGCAATTATTTACGTCCGGCAACACACGGAACGTATAACCCTACAAAGGACTAAACCTTGTCAATAAGATTGCTTGGAACACCCCGCTTCATACACTTTTACGTTCAAAAACCCACACATCAATACAAATTTACATAAACGTTTATTAAACATTCAAAAAAATAAATTGATTGCCCTAGGAACGGCCTGAATGGATTCCACTGCGTCCGGCGAGCCATTTGCGAGATGGAAACGATCCCCGAACCTCGGAAAATATACCACAAACTTTTAAAAATGGTTTTCAGGTAATATAAAATGACATTTTTAATGAAATTATGTTTTTAGCTGATGCCGTTGAAACGCTCAAATGAAATTACGAGCGAATTTTACGCCAAAATGGACATTGGTGTTCGGAAATTACAACGTAGGTCTGGTTGGAACAAAAGTTAAAGATTCAGTTTAAACATTGTATATGGGAATTCGATTTTTGTAATTGACTTATTGTTATTCACAGACATAGTAATTGTCTGTGTTGTTATTAGAAAATGTTAGTTTCATGGAACATGGAAAGAAATTGTAAAAAGTTGGTCCTATGGAGAAGAGTACAAGGTGGACTGACGACCTGGTGAAGGTCGCGGGAATCCGCTGGATTCGGAAGGCTCAGGACCGGTAGTTGTGGCGATGCTTGGGGGAGGCCTATGTCTAGCAGTGGACGTCTTTCGGCTGAAATGATGATGATGATGATGATGGAGAAGAGACGGCAAGAAACTCCATGGATGTACTCTTTTCAAATAATAATAGTACAATCACAGTCTAAGGAACTCTAGCTCTGCTCTTACAATGATATGTTACATGATTAATTGGAAAGAATTGTGTGATCTTGTCAATCGATTTTAAACTAACTTCCAGATGAGCTAGAGACTTGAAACTTTAAACATAGCTCAGAATTTGTATCCGCTTTTCAATAATTCAAATACGAATAAATAAAAACCGGCCAAGTGTGAGTCGGACTCACGCAGTAAGGGTTCCGTACCACCCATCGACCTGATCCCCATAGAAATTGATTGAATTTACGAGAGTTTATAGGAAGACATGAACGATCGTACGTGAAATGTGAATTTTTGCATCTCTTTCTTCCGTAGGTACCACCACATATGTCCTGTTTTTAGTATTTGTCGTGATACACCTCATATCAACACATATTCTGTGAACATTTAAACTGGTTATCTATTACCGTTACAAAGATACAGCCCTGTGACAGACAGACAGACGGATGGACGGACGGACGTCCCGTTTGCACCCTATGGATACAGAACCCTAAAAACTAAACAAAGAGAAGGCAAAATACGTTTTTGCTCTTCTAATAAATAGTTTTAAAAAAATACACTAAGCTAAAATTAAAATAAATGTCATAAAACACACTAGAGGCTTCTCCAGTCAAATTTCAGATTTCCATAATATTTTACCTAGTCAGGAAGTGGTCGTTTTGTTTCGTTTGCCGGTCAAATTTCACTTCGGAAACGGAAACATTTCGAACGTTTGTGAATCAGGCCACAGGTCTAATTACAAACGAATCAAATCTAATATTAATCATTGCTTTTTTAGTTTTTTGCAAACAGCGCCACCTAGCGCTAAATTTAAGAAGCAGATGAATTTAAGAAGAATTTAATAAATTTAGCGCTAGGTGGCGCTGTTACTTTGTGTTATCAATATAACACAAAGTTTCTTTTTGTGATTTTTTTAAATAGAAAGTAACTAAAGGAGTATTATTTGCTAAGATCATTTTTATCTAAGGTCGATGACCTATGAACTAGGACGTCTTAAGTATTTTTCAGTTTTCTCACTATAACTCAAAAATTTATAATCACATTATACTCGAAATAATTTTAAATGAGAGTTTTTATAAAAGTCTATCAACGTGGAAGATTACAGGTTTCTACGTTGCATAGTTTGGAAATGGCAAGGGGGACACACATTGTAAGCCACTTTGGTGGGCTATATTTCGCAGATGGTTGATGATTTACCTGATAAAAAAATGATGTATGAAACATTACCTTAATTTTAGTAGACCTATTCAATGATACCCCACACGAGGGGGCGCAGCGAAAAAAAAAATTTCATCCCCATGTCACATGTATGGGCGCCACCCCTAAAATACGTTATCAAGATTTTTTTATTCTTTTAAAATTGAGATCTATATCTAAACCATTTTTTAACAAAATTTCATTTACTTATGTTTATAACTGTAGATGTTATTAAGCTGTAAAGGATTAGGACAGACGGATAGACGGACGGACATGATGAAACTATAAGGGTTCCTTGTAGGACTACGGAACCCTAAAAATCAAGTAGAAATAATTCAAAGAAAATTTGTTAACCACCTTAACTATCGTCTCCGAAAACCTCCGATGTCCTATGAAAATAGTTGTCGGACACATGATCTGCTAACACTTGATGAAAGGCGTAAAGTACTAGATATGTATTTGCTATACGATATACTTAATGGACGCCTGGATAGCCCGGAACTCCGGCGCGACTAACTAGTTGCGCAGGTAACTTTTAACACTCCCCGACGGCGCACTCGTCACACGCCAATGTTACACGTGCCTCGGCACTCGACTAATTACGCCCAAAATTGTGTACTGACCCGTATTGCTCGAATTTATAACACAGATTTTTATATTTAACTGTACTAAACCTACATTTAAAACACAGATAAGGAAAACGATAAATGAAGGCAAATAGCAAGCAACCCAGCTGTTATTATTCGGCATCATAAAGGTACTCTAACAATAAATTGACTAAATTTTAAACTTAAGAGCGTAGGTATGCTCGGTCCGTGGGCTGTTTTGCCCAAAAACGTAACTTTTCAAATCTGATTATTCATCAACCACTTATCTTACGAACATATCAATTACTAATAATTTTAGGAAATGTTATTGTCTAAATAGTAGATAGTTTATTTTGTTCGATTATTAGAGTATTTGTAAAATCTATCAAGATAACTGAACAGAGGTTTTCTTAATTTCACTTTCAGCGTCAATTATAGAGCTGTTTTATTGAAATTAGTTATAGCTTTTGAGCATAGGTAGCTTAACTGAAATAAAATGAATTTATTTATTCTGCAATTTGGATGTTTAAATGACCTTTACATGCTGATTTTTTTTAAATAGATAGCATTGGCATTTTTAATTTGACTGTCTCTGAGAAGAAATTATAAAACAAACTCAGGGATCAGTCTTTTTTAGAATCCAATTAAACAAATAATTTGACTCTAAATGTCAGCATAAGTTTGATAAGTAGGTAAACACATTAAAATTTAATAATAAAATTGTCACAAGTTCATAAGAATGAAAAAATTAACAATTGCTTTTGGAAGTAACTTCTTAGAAAACATAACATGTGTCTAGTGTTTCCTCAGTTAAGTGACTTCGAATGCTACGTGCCAGGTATCCTGCGGCAGAAAATGCCCGTACCGCAGGATCCGCTTCTACACTTGTCGGTACGACATGACAGGCACTGCTGGACAACTGCGTTTTAGATGGTCATGGAATGTGCTTCTCTGCAATCCCGCAAATCTAGCAGTCGACTGCATGACAGTGGTAACACTCGAATTAGAAATCCACCCTTATTGCTTACGGAATAAAGACGCTGTCAATGTCAAACTGTTATAGTTCCCGGCACGAGACGTGAGCACAAACTGTACCTGCTTGGTAGTGTCTGTCGTCACCGTATTCTAGTATTCCCTTTTCTACGTATATTCAATTATGCATTATCATATTATTAAGCCAATACAAGTTTCTGGTCTGTTGTACTGTGAACAGAAATTCGACCACTTAAGCAGTGGAATCTGGGCTCACGACTCGTGCCGGCAACCGGCAACTATACCACTGATGTGCGCTTGACTGTACAAAGGCTTAGCTTATCTCAAAATTGAATTTTCACAGAAAAACCAGTGATAGAGAGTAAAAATTGACTTTTATTATTTTACTTATTAACTGTTTAGCGACGATATTTTCTGTTGCTAGAAAGCTTTACCAAAATTGGTAGACCGTTTATTTGAGTGACTGTACCTACAGATTTCTTCAATATCAACACATTGGAATGGTCGACATTAGCTACATAATGATAAATAATAGCTCATGCCGTGGGGAACAGATTAGCTTAGCTATTAGCTGGGCTTATCGGCAAAACTCATAGTCACTAGGTAGGAATTTTACCGTATTCGGAGTAGTAGATTTGTGATTTGATTATTATCATCATAAGATTCATAGGTGATGCTTAGCTAATTGAAGGTCTCTCTTTAATTTTCCGTTTATCACGCCTATGCATGCTCTTCACTACCTTACCTTTACTCGTATCCTTACGTTGCTTTTCAGTACCAAAAATTAATAATACAATGTAGGTAGGTAACGTTAAAAAATACAACTTCCTGTCCTTTTCTTACTTGACTATGTAGGAATATGCTTTGATGTCCTATACGGGTGGTCTGAGTATTGTTGCATTTCTCATAATTCTAGCAAGTCCTATAACAACATGTGACCTATCTAGAATGCTATGTAACATAAGTAGGTACTTACTAAAGAACAATTTGGCGACCGTATTAAATTAAATAGTAACGTTTTTTCCTCATAAAGAAGCTACTTCATATGAGTTGATGACTTACCTATATTAAGTAAATAAACGAGCTCATTTTTTATTCAAATGTGTGCTTACACAGCAATGTTTGTTTTCTTTGGTATTGACCACCATTTATAGTAACTAGTAACTAGACGTCGAGCTGATATGGTACTCAATATTTATTTATTTATTTTATCAATATTTATGTTTAATTGGAACCTGCTATAAAAAGTACTTGCTTATATAAGGTCCTACATTATCAATCCGAAAAAATGTAACACTATTAGCTGAGGTTCTTTTATGAGATGAATGTATTTATCATAACAAACAACTTTTACTATAAAAGTAACCCTAAAAATGGCAAAAAACAGCTGTTTCATACAATTTCATCGATGCTGCTATTCAAAATGTATAAAAAAGCTGGGTTTTTTTTTAGCTTATAATGTGTAGCCTCTGTATTGAACTATAAATTAACTAGGACCTTATTAACCATGGCCGTTGCCTATTATTTCTTTATAAAGAACAAAAAAAAACTTATTATTATAATTTGACATCATTGCCCGCTCCAAGTGGTTGATGAATAATCAGATTTGAAAAGTTAAGTTTTTGGGCAAAACAGCCCACGGACCGAGCATACGCTCTTAAGTACAGAAATGTAGGAAACAGTTCTTTCAAAATTCTAAGACTTTTTACTGGTCTATAATTAGTTCCGAAAAGTAAATTCAACATCTAATTGAAGCATCTCCTAACTCGATTTTCTTGACTATTTATTTATTTATAATTTATGTACACACAATAACATATGAAAGGAGATAGCATTAAAATTATTGCTTTGCAAAGCAATCCACGCCTTGCCTGGTCGTGTGCTGTGAGCAGGCTGGGTTCAATAAGCGCTAGATATTAACCTGGATATTACTGTTTAACTCCATATCTTCACATACAAATACATCTATCTATGAACACTAAACAATTACCACGTACTGTATGTATAACTCAGTAGTCGAGCGCCCACTCGTTGTCTTGAAGGAAAGCGTCCACCACCTCCTTCATGGTGAAGTTGGGGATCAGCTGGTCTGCTGTGAGCTTCACGCGGGTCACTGGGTCGAAATGGCCGACGCGCTGCGAATAGTTTGATAACTTTTAACTGAGGAACAAATGTGACGTCTTGACAGATTTTCTATACTACAACTAACAAAATGTCCAATTTATTCCTCAGTTAAAAGTTAACTGGCTATTGAAAGACAGAACCTTAATGTGGTAAATACATATAGGTGTCAAGTACATTTACCATAATTGGCATGCAAATAAACTTTAACAAGGCTATTTGAACTTAGAGCCGAGTTACAAATGTTTCTTTCAGCAGATACAGTTTCTTTTAATTTGAAAGACCGTTTGTATGATAAAACTTGGTTGTTCCGATTGTCTTTTATGGCGGATATCTTTCAAAAACTGAACGAATTGAATTTATCATTCCAAGGTAAACAGACAACAGTGTTCCAGGCCTATAACAAAATAACTGCCTTCAAAAGAAAATTAGATTTTTGGATTATTTGCGTTGGTAAGAGAGAAATAGAAAGCTTTACGTCACTCAGTGAGTTTGTTAGCGATAACGACTCGGAAATGTTTCAAGATGATGTGTTTGAAGAATTGGTCCAATATCTCACTTCGATGCGCGCATCTTTTGTAAAGTATTTTCCCGAAGAACATAATACAAAAATGAAGCTGAATTCATGGATTCATAAGGCGACGATATGTACTACGTACTAAATGCGCTGTTTATGGTTCCGGAACCACACTGTCATCTGTCATTAGTTTACTCGACAGCTGTCTCGCGAACACAATGTAAATTTTATCGAAGGTTGCGTCAACTGAATTTGGAACATGCTGCTCATACTGGGTGTCTGGGAAACGCTTTCGAAAACGAAGATAGGTGATAGTGCTGGTGATTACTGATACGAAACCACAAAAAAAATGCAACTCTTGCACATTGCATTTTTCATACATAACCAGCTTTGGGTAGTTAAATAAAGCTGATTTGCAAAAAAACCCCATTTATTTACTTAATTTTTTTAAAGCTAGGGGTGAACGTCATCCGCTCTCATACGCAGTCCGTTTCGTAGCGAGCGTAGGTAGGTTAGGTACGCGCGGCATTGATCCCGAGTTTTGTACGCTTTACATTTCGGGTTTGTAAAATACCAAATCACTAAAACAATGAGTATAAGGCTAATGGTTATTGGTATTCGATTGTGTTTAGGTAGTATAATAATAGCCTTTCAGTCTCGGGAGCGTTTCCCTGACACCCAGTATGAGATCGCGTGTCTATTTATTGACATCGTTGGGCCTATCACCCGTTTCCGGCTTGACGTATATTTCTGGCACAGCCTGTATAATGTCATTTTATATTTCAAAGACGAATTCCTTTTCATTAGAGAATTACATTCTCGATAAAACTTACTTGGTATTCTTATAAGCTCTGCCAAGGTGTATGGCGGCGCGAGCGGTACTCATGCCCACCTCCATAATGTTTTCCAGAAGATTCTTGCCGATGTCCAAGTCATCGATGCTATCTTGACGAGGATTCAACCGCTTTCTGGAAATGTATAAGTCGGTGTTAATAACTTAAAGAAAGAAAGAAGTATTTTTTTTAGTCTCGTTACAGGCGAAAACAAAAACATAGATTCAAACAAAAAACAATAAAATTAAAAATTAAATGGCCATAAAAGACCAAAACAGGCCTGATCTCAGCATATGCTGCAACATAGAAATTTTGCAGCCCTGGTTTTGGATGGGTCCCAATAGTACCACGGGCAGTCAGGAGCAAATACATAATAAATGAAAATAGATGAATTATAAATACGACTGCTGAGCGTGGGGTCCTGGGTTCGATTCCCGGGCCCGGCCCGGGCAAAGTGTTATCGGGTTTTTTCATTAGGAAATTCTTAGTAGCAGCCCGGAGTCTGGATTTGTGCCCGGTCAATGGCAATAGGCTCGCCCCCTGTTACATGGGACTATAACATAACTGGCGAAATGTGGGTTTACTATTACACCTCTGCCTACCCCTTCGGGGAAATACAGGCGAGATGTTATGTTATCTTATAAATACATGTTGATCTGTATTCGTGCCATATTTAAGGAGGTGACTATACCACTGATACTGAACACGAATCAATAAAAATATCAATACCCAAAAATAATAATTTTATTAGATACCAATTTATAAACAAAACAAATTCCCCTGTGTGTAGCGTGCGACTTAAAAACGATGCGTGCGAGACCACCAAAAACATGGGCAGAATTTTCTGCTCTTTGACAAAGGTGTCTCAATTCTCTTCATCATTTCAGCCAAAAGACGTCCACTGCTGGACATAGGCCTCCCCCAAGCATCGCCACAACGACCGGTCCTGTGCCTTCCGCATCCAGCGGATTCCCGCGACCTTCACCAGGTCGTCGGTCCACCTTGTGGGGGGCCTACCCACGCTGCGCCTTCCAGTACGCGGTCGCCACTCCAGAACTTTACTGCCCCATCGGCCATCCGCTCTGCGAGCAATGTGCCCCGCCCACTGCCACTTAAGTTTGGCAATTCTTCGGGCTATGTTGGTTACTTTCGTTCTCATAATTTAATAATAAAATAAAATACTATACTACTACTATAAAATAACAACAAAAATAAATTCTATAAATCCTAATACATAAATACTATATGCATATATACATATAAATAATAAGCAACGGTAAAGTAATTAAAAACGACCACATACAGGAGAAGAAACATGTATGTTTATATATAGTATAAATATTGTTTTAGTGGTAATTTATTTCTCATCTTGTTTTGTGTCGTGAATCAATATTGCACCTGCCTTGTCATCTCTGTATCACCCTAAGGTTGACTGGGAGAGAATGCCTAAGGCATTAAGTCCGCCTATGTACACATGTTGCATGAAGTTTAAATAAATAAATAAATAAATAAATATAGTTATATTATTTTTACTGATGGGGGCGCCACTTGGCTCACGAATCTATAGTTAAAAACTATCATTTAATTTTAACACTTGACCATCGTTGTAGAATTTGAGCATAGAGATAACATAATTATAATTTAATTATTAACACATTGATGAATGGTTTCCTTTTTTTTTCCATCTTGAATTGTTGATCTTAATAAGTAGCCTTCTTTCTGATTACTTCTGTTTTAAATTCAATTGGATAGCAATTACTTAGGTCATTGCTCTTAGTATTTTTTTAAGGTTCGCTTTGCGTGACTGGTTGCAATATTCTCGTTCTATCTATTAACTAAGACTAATGAGAATAAATAGTAGGCTCGGTAGTTTAATGAATGATCGACCCTAGCATTGAAAGTTCATGTTGAATCATTGGGGTATTGTCTTCATCTGTAAATATCACGAGTTGCTGACTCACTTAAACCGGCCGGCGACTTGGCCGATCGAGTTGTTGAATCTGTTCTTCATCAAGACGTGGCCACAGCCACAGACACAGCTTTATAAAGAAGAATGTTGAGGATTTTTTGTCAATAGCTTTTTTAAGACTCTGCCTCAATCGTGTGTTAGAATGCTTTATGATGATTTCAGTTATTAGTTTATCGCATAAAATGTTGTATGTTGTTAGGGTTGCCAACTGTTTTTCGGGAAAAAATAGTATCTTCAGGTCAAAACATGGTAAATTAGTATATTGGAAGAAAATATAGTATAAATTTATATTTTTTTCTTGAAAGTAGTAGCACGAGCGAATAGAGCCCAATTTTTTTCAGTTTTTTGCGAAAACACGATGACCATTTCAAAAGTCGACCGGACCAAATCCCTTTTAATTATTAAGTACTAACATAGGTTAAGTTATATGTTACTTACACATTGAATCCATTGTTATCTTAAATAAATAAATAAATTATCCTATAATTTTTTATTTATTATAGAAATCAAAATTACAAGATGCGGCAATATTTGAGGAATTTGCAACAAATAAAATGCACATTAGGCAACAATATTTCAAATTGATACTCATCGGTATTCTGCTACGACATCGCACCTGGCTTACGGCCAAAAACAATATCACTATATATGGATGGATGTACATAATTTTAAATCGATTTGCCCCACTAGAGATAGAAATTTGACATAAGTTCCATATAAGTTATGTCAAATTTCTATCTCTAGTGGGGCAAATCGTGGATACATACATAAGATATTAATTGTGAATGTTAGTCCTTACGTCATAGTGTTCTACACGTTTGCGGAAAATTTCTCGAAAAACTATTAATGTCAATTTTTTATACAATTCCACGAAAACATTGTCCGAACGATTTCGCGAATGGTAAATTCCCAAAATGGACCAATTTATCGAATAACCAAGAACAACTTTTTAACGCTGTCGTGTTGTTGGCATAAGGAGTGCGTTAGTGAAGTTTTACTTCAGTCGTGTAGTCTAAAGCACACTCGTTTTTTTATGATTAAAATAAACTAACCGAGAAAGCTACTGCTACGTTAAGCAAACTTTTGGAGTCGTATGATTTAGTGTTTGATATTTCGAATAATGTACCGTACTTCCGCTTCTCCCTGTCTGTTGCTAAAAAAGTCCAGTCTTTTTGGATGGAGTCCAGCTCCGCCATCTCCGTCTGGGCCTGCCGCGTTGTCGTCTGCCATGTAAAGTGACCCATTGAGTTGTTAGTTTGGTCCAGGATGTTTTGGCAAGTAACACCAATTTAATATTTTTTTGTAATGTGGAACAGTAGGTGCAGTGGCAACCGGCCGGGAGTGAATATCTACGCTAGCCTAAAGTTCAGTTCCTAGGTCAAACAAAGTGCCACTCTCTTTCTTATCAATCTGTAGGTACCTACCTATCGCTACGTATATAGGGATATACCCATGATTGGATTAGTTCTATATAAGTGGTGATAAGATTGCTTCCTCTCCAATAAATGTAACAATTAATATGTTTTTTTTATATATATTATAGGATGGCGAAGCGAGCTAAAGGCCCACCTGGTGTTAAGCGCTTACCTTTGCCCGTAACAATTACAATACCACCTAGGTTGTTGCCTTAATGATACCGCAAGTCGGTTCACCAAATTGAGACATGAAGATGAAAAGTCTCATGTGATTGTAATGTCACCGGCACCCGTACCCTTCACACCGAAACATTGCTATGTTGCAAGCATTACTGTTTGGCGCCAGAAGTAGGTACGGTGGTACTACTTCCCCGGACGAGCTCCTTCACAAGGAACTATACTACTACTAGGTACTGGTATAGACGAAACTAATTTATTATCCTACTAATATTATAAAATATGCGAAAGTATGGATGTTTGTTCGTCCTTCAATCACGCCTTCCTTTTGCAGCTGAACGGATTTGAAACTTTATGGCAAAATCAGTTACACTTATTTATTAAAACGGAAGCGAAACAAAATTGTTATCTTATTAGAACATATTTTACAAAGTGCTCCAAAATGCATCCATCATTATTATTACCACAAAGTTTTAACATTTTTCTTTCCGCGAATTCAACCAACGACTCATTTAAAACTATCCCGATAGCTACTCAATTATTAATTGCCTTCTCAAATGCGTTTAATCATAATAGTACTCAGTGTATCCCAACCTTATAATGGTAGCACAATTGTGGTGACACAGAAATTGTTTAACTGGTGATACAAAAGTAACATAAACGTATCACAATTGTGAGGTAGCACAGTGAGTAAATATTGATTACCCCGAAACTATGTTGTAAATCATATTGAAAAAAATTTGATAAAAATAGTCTTATCATTGTTATGATCAATGGGAAGTAGCAAGACAGCTCCAACACAAGTAATTTTGTAACTTACTGGAGCTGCCTCAATTTATGTTTGAACACTTATGTATGAGATACAATAAAAAATTTTTTTTTTTTTTTTTAATAATACAGTCGAGAAAAGAAAAGGTTCGTGTATCTGACGTGTCTTGTACACACGGCTACACATCAAGCTGTACAAAACCAGTAAAGGCTGACCTCGCGTTGTAAGGAAAACCTATACAATGCGAGGTCAGCTTATACTGGAAATGTACAGCTTGATACGCATGCGAAGCGAATTCTAAAAGTGGCTTGCGAGCCAGGAGTCGCAGGTTCGAATCCTGCTCGTGAGCGATTTTTTCTTTCCACAATTTATATCTTTATACTCGTTACTTGAGTTCTGAAGTAAATGTTAGGAAATAATAGCATTGCATTTTTTGATATTTTAATTTATAGGTGAAAATCAATAGCCTGAATTTTTCCAGACAATAAGAACGCTATCCAATTTCTCCTAAATAAAAATAGCTGTATAAAATAAATAGTAAACAAAGTAATATTTCACAGCGTATTAAGTATGCATTTAAATTAGGGAAATGCACCAAAAGTAATTTTTAGTGTTCTAAAACGTATTAACTATTTGTGTTCTCAGTAGAGAACCGGTAAGATTAATAAAATTGTTAACAGTTATTTTCATTAGACTTACATGATTCTTAATATTATGTAAACATCTATTTGTAATAAAAATAATTGCTATCGTCTACAAAATTAAATAATCGAATGGTATATAGAATGATATAAAAGCAATAGAAAATTGCAAATGAAAGCAAGCGTCTCCATTCTATTACTAAAACGATAAAACAAGTTACCACTTCCACATCCCACTGGGTCCCAAAGTCTTGATTGGGTGACGTTGTTCGCGAAACAATTTAGTGTCCCAAAAAGCCTTGCACTCCCTTTGCTACACTCTGACCCCCTGGCAGTATTATATTATCTGTGCCCCTGGGGAATATCTTGATCAGAGAAGGGGCTTTATAGCGGCAAACTTTGGCGAGAATTCCACGGAGTGGTACTTAATACCAATCAATATTTGAATGCCATTGAATACAACTAATTATTGTGTTGATTAAATAAGTAAAAAGTTTGATGAATAATTATGTATTCCAATAATTGTCCATGAAAATTTCACACCAATCCTTCACCAATCCTAAAAAGAGTTCATATCTTTTAAACAGCTGGACAGATTTTCATCAAAAATGCACTCATCAGTAATGAATCCATCACCAAAATAAATCTTAATATTCTGGAATCTAAGAATGATACCTTATTTGAATAAAAAGTATTTTATAGACTATTTACTATTACTCTAGTAATTTATTTGAGAAGTATTAAAAAGTCCCAAGCTAACTGACGCAGTCAAAGAAAACATGCTCGCCAGAAATAAAGTCGTAAAGTACCGGAACGATTTCAATCGATGTTCTGGGTGTATATCGAGTTATAAATGCACAGAAAGTATCGATGGAGTACCGATTGAGAAAAGCGTTTCGCCTTTATCGGCGATAGTGGTCGCGTGTAAGATTTTTTCTTGGTCGGCGCACGTGGCGAGTGACGTAACGTCATTATATAGGAAAATCATTGAGGTGTTTGGATATCTTTTGAGCTGATAATATAATGACTAAACATCATTGGGTAAATGAAATATAGGTACGCGTATTGGAGATAAGAAAGAATTAATCAAAAACCTTAACTAAAAATTAAAAAATAATCATTGTATGTATTTTAAAATCTTAACTTAAACAACATTTTTAAGGCGGCGCGTGGTTGACCCTTTGCGTCATGTAATGTACAGTCGAGCGCAATATCTATAGTAAAAACAGTTTATGTGAACGTACATGAAAATCACGCGCCGCCTTCAAAATGTTGTTTAAGTTAAGATTTTAAAATACATACAATGATTATTTTTTAATTTTTAGTTAAGGTTTTTGAAGTCGGTTTTATTTTTTGTTAAAAAGTTTTTATTTCATACTTTTTAGTTGAGGGGTGATTCATAAATGTTTATATAACCAATTTGAGAATATATTTTTATTAACCTTTGCTATCCCACTGCTGGGCAAAGGTCTCGCTCATGTTCTTCCAAACGTCCAATCACTATCGTGACAAAAAAACACGCATATCGGCCAAGAATTCTCATAATGAGGAACCAATGAGCAGATCATCTAGATACGCAAAGCTAAAATAAACTGATTTATTGAAGCTGGTTAAAAAACTACTTAACCTAAGTCAATAAAATTTATATGGGACCACCGCGCGGACTTTCTCTACTAAATAAAAAAACAACCACGTAAATCGGCCCAAAAATCTCGGAGTAATCGGTGTACATACATGAAAAAAAAAAAAAAAAAAAAAAAAAAAAAACCCGCGGAATACATAACCTCCTCCTTTTTTTGAAGTCGGTTAAAAAGTAGTGATATTTTCACTCGAACAAATTGCCCGAAATGCGAGTTTGTCGATTACGAGACATCGATTTGTTTCGCGCTCTATCGCAAGCACGGCACGTTTTTCTCATTAATACAGGACCCTGTGAGCAGTATTTTTCTAGCATCTGCAGACCCATCGACGAGAACAAAAAAATATGCTTTTGAGAGTCTAGAATAATAACAGATGCTTACGACAAAAAATCAGTAAAAACAACCCACGAGAAATAAGATTCTACAAAACAAATATTTCAGGGAAATGATGGAAAAAAAGTGATGGGCTTCTACTGTCTAATATGCTCTAAGACTCTAAGTCTAAGGCACAGAAATAGATAGAGTAGAATGGATGTAATCACAATTTTACTTGCGATTCATGCGTGGCAACTTTCGAACAAACTACGCCTTACATAATGACGTCATTAATTTTCAAAAATTTACTTTAATCAAATGTACTTTACAGCTTTTGTTTCTGCAGTTAGAAACAGCACAATAAGGCATTTTTGCCGGTTTTTGTTACAGTATTTACAGAAAGTTGAAAGATTCTGCTGAATATGTTTTATCGGTTTACTTGTTCAACCCATACTCTGTTTTGAATTGTGCTGGTATGACTACAACTGTTATACAGAACTTGTTGGTGGCTACGGCTCTGTGGGGTGCTTCGAGTGGCCAGAGAATAGTTGCATGTATGTTCATAGCCCTAGCCACGCACCAGGCACTCTACCCATTGTTACTGATTGTACCAATTGCTATACTGTTGGCTGATGTCAACAAAGGATGCACCAAATGCTCTTATATCAGAACATTACTAGTGTTTGTATTGAGCTGGGGATTCCTCATATATTTATCAGCGTACATAATGGATGGATCTTATAATTATGTTAACAACACATATGGATTTATGTAAGTAATAAGAATGTTTTAATCAATTATCTGGTAGGACTTTGGATTCATTGACGTCGAATTAAGGGGGGGCGTGGGTGGGGGGGGGGGGGGTAGTGGGGGAGGGGTAGAATCCCCCCTGTGAAGGAAAAATTGCGGAACACCCCCCCTTCCGTTTTTATTTTTTTGGATTCTAATCTTACTTGAATTTTCTGTCGGTAACATCGATTTCAGGGGGGGAAAGAGGTAAGGGGAAAACGAAACCACCTTTCTGAGTTATGGCTTCCTGATGCTTAACTGTAACCTGTTAATTTGCTTAATTTTAACCAAACCTCAACATGCACACTTGACTCTTAAATATTGTAGAAAATAGAAATCAGCTGATGGACCCCATGTTTTCATTATTTAAACACATTGATACATCGCCTTGATGCTATTAACGTTATCTTTACACGAAAGAAGAATATTTTCCTCGTGTAAATAATGCAAAGCCAATTTTCCTAGAAAAATTCAACTCCTATTTTCCTAAATATATTCGAGAATCTCCAAAAATATAAGAAATGCCAGAATTTTCCTTGACTTCATAACAATATCCACTCGAATATGGTATATATACTTACTTAGAGAAATTTGCAAAACAGTACACCTATTTTGGGTATTGTTTTTTCCAATGAAAGCATGGATTCGCAGAATTCCGACAACCGTTGCATTGGTAACATGAATACAGAAATTCTTCAACCGTAAAAGCTGTACTTTCAACTTGTTTATTATCAACATAAAAGATAAATCAAAATCTTTTAATCGAAGCCGAATCGCAGCAAAGATATTAAAACAACATCCCTAAGAAAATTTATCGGCTGTAAAGGACGAAATCTCTAAAAGCCATGACGTTTATGATGTCATAAACAGTTTATGGTGGTCAGTAGACTGAGCTATATTGTGGTGTGCTGCTTTTACATGTGTGTTAATGTGCTGTGTATCTTTTAATTAAAATAAGATGTTAATTTACTTTTAATGGCATAGATACTTACTATTTCTACAGGGATGTATGATGTGTCAACGTAGTATGTCATTGAAATCCGTAGCTAGTAAAGTAATCAAATAATTAGAAAGAAAGTAAGCATTTATTTTGACACGCACAGATTGCAATCACGATAAATAATAATTACAATAAAAAATCTTAACCACAGATTAGGTACACAGAACGAAAATAATGCCAAAAAGGGTCTAAAATAAGTACAACTTACGCGCGCCTATGTGGGTGTCGGCGAAAATTGTAGGTACCTACCCGCGGCTTGCGGATATTAGAATGAAACTATCACTCTATGTCTTATTCTTATTACTCAAAGCTGAAAGTTTTAGCTTCTTCGTTCTTGCAAAATTATCATTTAATTATAAAACCCTGCGTAGGTAAATCACCTGATAATATGTGCTTTCTGTCAAGATAAACCATCATACAATCTCGTTATGGTAGAGAAAATAAAATTCTTGTTTACAAGTAAGTACTCGAGATTGTAGTTTACACAGTACTTAAGAATAAAGGGTACATAAAAAGCAGCATACATAATGCTAGTTTCGTTATTCTATACTATTATTAAAAGCTGTACACATTAAAGTATAATTGTGTTATATTTACATAAGAGTATTCAGCCGATACGTTACCTAATAACAATTTGTTAATACAAATAAACAGCTCTTTTGTGAGATACTAATCAGTACATCAATCTAAATCATTACTGCGTATAATGTGCATAGACTAGATAAATGAGCAAAAACTCAACCTAATTGTCTAAAGAAGTTTCACACTTGTCTATGAAAATGAGTCATGAAAGCAAATCACGCAGCCTGTTTTAGTATGCTGAACTTTTTTTAAATGGTTGAACCAGAATCACGCCGCGTGCCGGCGTGGCGCCGCGCCCCGGTTATTTAAATCCGCTGTTTATGAAAAAACTATATGTGTTAAGCCAATTATTTTTTTCACCTATAATTTGTTGGATATTTTAACTAATCGGGGTGTATCGGGATGTTGGTAAAGAAAGAATAAAGTTGTATAAAGTCAAATTAATATAACGATATAAATTGTGCAAAGAAAAAATCACTCACGAGCAGGATTCGAACCTGCGTTTCCTGGCTCAGTACGCCAATGCTTTAGCCACTAAGCTACCGTGAACACTGCTCGTGGTATCGTATTTAACTTCCACTTAGTACGTCTCTGAGTGACGTCAAATTAAAATATCATAACTTACGCAGCACAAAGTTCGCAGCCTTCTTTGCCGATAGTTGCGTCTTGCTGATTGCGTGGAGTCACCTCGTCTGTCAGTTGTTCTAGCCCCGACTTTATTGCTGCCAGGCTTTCGGTCATAGGCAACGTCAAATTGCCGGGCAACACCTCTGTACTATTTGATACTCTCTTCTCTTCGTTCAGACGAAGATTCGGGGAATATCTCCTCTTAAAAATACAATGAATCCTTTTTGTTGTAAATGTTATTTTTACTAGGAAACATCGCGAGGTTTATCTTAACATTTCATTCAAGGGTTTCCTGAAGGCGAAAAGTGGATTTTCATGTAACAATAGTTAAACTGAAATAAAATCTCACTTACTATCTTTACAGTTATAAAACACAAAGAAATCATCAACAAATAGGGCAATATAAATTTTAACACTCTCTTCACATTTAATAAATAAACACGGTTCATACTGAGACTTGAAGTATTTAAACAAATTAAAATGATGAATTGCATTCGAACAGCCCTAACAGTTGTTCGTTTAACTCGAGATAAAATAATTTCTACTCAAAGAACATTTAACCTCAATCAGTTCAATATTCGACAACCGCGATGTTATTCTTCCCAAAAAGATGATACAGGTACTGCTCTGTAATAAATTGATGGCTGGTGCTTCAATTAGTAATTAATAGTTCGTTGGACCACCGTTGTAGTTTCTCCCAGCCAGTAAGAATCTACTAACGCAATACCAGTTTGGTAAACAAAGGACTGAAACGCAACCAAATATAGTTGAACCTGTTAATAGAACTATGAACAAAAGACTACGTATTTACGGAAAATGCTATTGGCATGGTGCCACGACTTCTTATTGGTGCATAGAACTGTAAATAGACGTCTATTGGACAATTTAATGATGGGTTTATTTTGACGTTTCGTTAAGGACGGGCAAAATATGGCCGGCAAATTGTTTAGAGATTACTAGCCTGTGCCCGCGGCTTCACCTACGTAAATTTCGTTTATCGCGCATCCCTCGGGAACCGTTAATCTTCCCGGGGTAAAAAGTATATGTTAGCCTATATGTTAAACCGGGTTACGTTCTGTCTGTAGAGATGAAGTGCCACCCTACATAAGGTGCTGGTGTCCAAGCTTCTTAGAAGAAACACCAAAATTAGAATTTATAAAACGGTCATAAGCCCTATACTGATGTACGGATGTGAAGCTTGGACACTGATACAAAAAGAGGAGAGTAAGCTCTTGGTAACACAGAGGAGGGTCTTACGTAAGATCTTGGGTCAATCGGACATTCGGTCCGAATGGTACCTGGCGGATCAGGAAGAACGCTGAGATAGAAGAGCTCGTGGCTGAACCAAATGTGATGGAGAGGCAAAAGCTCACAGACTCCGTTGGCTAGGTCACGTTGAGGTGGGTGAACAAACACTCATCCCCTGTTTTACTTCCCTTAGGGGTGGATTTTGATTTTGAAATTTAAATGGGACCAACTTCGAGATATACCCTATCCATTAAAAAAAGAATCATCAAAATCGGACCACTCTGTAAATAAAAAATATACGCGTCGAATTGAGAACCTCCTCCTTTTTTTCGTCGGTTAATAAAATAGTGATGTATGAAACATTACCTTGATTTTAGTAGACGTATTTCGTGATACCCCACAAGAGGCGGTGTAGCGAAAAAAATATTTTCATCCCCATTTCACATCAAAATAATACGGTGTATTTGGAAGCAATTAGAAGTGCAATTCGTGCAATTTTGCCATCGTTGCGATCGAGTTGTGACACGATGCATTGTGTAGGCGAAAGAACACTTTATTTTTTCTTAATTTGGAATTTTTCGCGATTTCTTCCTTCAAATGTACTAATAATGCTATGTATTCACCGTCCGTTTGCAGCGCCATACGAAAATATGGTCTGGGATGCGTCTAAAGCTTGTGATGAATTCGATCTATATATCTTTCGCTTTTTTTATTTATAATCTGGGTTTTGTTAAGCATATCTTCGGTGGAATAGATGTGGGAGTCGTTTCTTTGATTGACTATTTGTTTTAGTGTTTAAACGTTTGTTTTGATGATTAGGAGAAACGTTAAGCTTTTATTTTTGGTGTAATGGCAAAGCTGTTTATAAATAATGACATTTAACTCTTCCAATGACATACGTCAATACAGTAAATTGTACTAGTATATCCATGGAGTTAAACCTAAATTGTAAAAATAGACTGTATTAACTATACTCGTACTTTAACATACAATTAATACCACATAAAATATAACGTCACAAACTCACAATATACCGCAAAATTTAATTAATTAAACTGCAGCTTGTATTTAACGCCATACTTTATACTGTAATATATGAGTAAAGTGTTGTGATATCACTATCACTTATGTCATAAAACAGCCAATCAGTGCCAGAGTTTATCACTCGCTAACCAAAGATATTCCCGCACTTGACCTTAGCAGATATTAAATGATACATAAAAAAAAATATCTAATCTGAATCTCCTGACAGGAGAGGTTTCTGATTGCAGTTTATCGGTGACATTAATGACCTAAGTGTCACAAACAAACGGCAAACAGGAACATCTACTGCCCTGGAGATTGAGATTTAAAACATTGAGAATTATTGGAACTGTATTTTGAACGTTTTTAATTACGAGGCCAATTCCTTCTGATGACAACTACTGCATAAATTACAGAAGAATATAGGTACTTTCACAGTATCCTTCTTTTCTTGCAAATACTCTTTATCTGCTATTAACTTTATTCAAGCAACATGTTTGTTTCACCCAAGACAATCATTTCAGCCGAAAGACGTCCACTTAAATATTTTTTACCTAAAAACACCTAATTTATGTAAGTATGTACTTAAAAACCTCGGTAGCATAATTTAAAAAATAAAAAGTGTCCAGCAATTTATAATTGTCCTGTTGGATATTACCGGCCTGTTATTTCGTTGCGTACGGAAAAGAGCCGATTGTTGTATATTTTTTTTTTTTAATAATGAACCAATATCCGAGCAAGTGGGAGAAAAATTATTTAGTGTGTGAAATTGTTAACATTATGTCTTTAAATAAATATTATTAACGAATTGCATTAAAAAGACATGCCAAGATTGTTTACTAAATAAGACAAGTAAGATGATTGTTAAATGGTACATTAAAATATACAAAACAAGTACAAGATAGAAGACAATTGCGCAGTCATCACATCACTTGTCGCTGTCAAACAAAAAGTAAACAACAGTGGATACAGGGATACTATAGTATTATATTTTCTGTGACAGCGACAAATAAAAGGCGGTCACTGAAGTGAAATATTAATGATCAATCGGTGATTAAACCCAATGGGCTCGGGATCGAGAAATAGCTCTGCTTCGAGTTGCGACACTCGAAGTCCACTTTATAAATACCTTTTGGCATCTTGAATTATTAGTTCTGGAACGAACAAAACAAGCTGTGAATGGCCGTGATTGAGTAAGACAAACCCCCATTGACACATTTTTCAATATGAACGTTAAATCAAAAGTAATGCCCTCTTATCTTTCGCAATCATAAGAACCTATACATACTCTTAACCCGCGAATAATAAAGACAAATTTTTGACATAAGCGCGGAAGCCGGTGTTAAAATAAACCGTGTGTTTGAATAACTTCCATATTTTGCTTAATCGTTACTAAGGTCTCACGCTTATTATTTCCGGGGAGTAAGCAAAGGTGTGTTTCTGTGCATTTACAGTTCGTTAAAAGGTGAGAATAATAATGTAAGTTTAATTATGAACTTTAATAATACTGTGTAATAATATGGGCATGGGCAATATAATGGGCACAATAATTATAATTTACAATAATAATAAAATAGTTCAATTGGTTTCATCTATACTGGATTTTTGCATGCTTAATACAAGCAGAATATAGCAATGTTCCTAAACCACCAATTTTTATATCTGGTACCACCTGTATTCTACGCAAATAAATGATTCTTTCTTTCTTTCTTTCTTTCAATGTCAAATCGATGTTGCCAATTAAAATCTACCATTAGTTGTATTGTTTTTTATCAACCTTTTTTTTTAGTTTTTATTCGCTTGCATCTTTTTTGTGTCGCTTGCTACACACGGAGGGAATTTGTTTGTTTATATGTAGGTATTTAAAGAAAAAAAAAATTGGTATTAATTTTCTTTATTGATTCGTGTTCAGTATCAGTGGTATAGTCACCTCCTAAAATATGGCACGAATACAGATCACGTTGTATACTAAAGTAAAAAAAAAATGTTACTTACTCGAGTAGGCAGAGTAGATGACGGCAATGTGCCTATGATCTGACTGCACCACTTGAGGGGAATAGAGAGCACCGACGTACCTCATTTATACGTAGTATCCCCTAGTAGTCTGTGCCTCATTTAACAAATGATTTCCAACAAAACTGTATGTAGGCGGTGGCATCTCAGTATCTGAAATAATAAAAATTAGTTTTACAACAGCATTAATATTATTAAGATTCCACACCCGAAGGGTCCAAATGGAATCCTATTGCTGTGGCCATGGGCAGATCCAGGATTTGTTTCTGGGAGGGGCATAAGGGCCAGATTGGCAAGGAGTACTTAGAAGTGTCCCCTATAGTATTGCATTATGTGTGATATTTTATGATTTCCAACTTGCGGTTGCTTGGTACTCCCTAGACGAGCTATTCTACAACTACTACTACTAAACTAGCGCTAACTAGCTCTACTACTAACTGGTATTATTTTGGTGTTTTAGGACTGATCTGATATTCTATGGATTTGATAAAAATAACACCAAAACTAATTAAATCAAAAACTCCATTCTCATTATCCAGGATTTTATCTGGACTAATTTATAAAAACATTCTTCAATATTTGATTCTTATTGTAGAGAGGCATGAATAATTATTTATATGAAGTATAGGTTTTCAGGTTTATTTCTAAATACCTAGGTGATGTAGTAGTCCAGAGGTGTCTTGTAACAACTTCATTGCATTTATACTTTGGTGTACGGTACTGTACAACTGTACCAGGTGTAAGTGTTTCGGCGATTTAGGGTGAAGTCATAAATTTCAAGTGCGACTGATGATAGTTGATACTATTTGACATGTGAACTAAGGTCTTATTACCTCCGAGTATCAATTAAATCTATTTTAGTTTATTCTCGTGAACCAGTATTGTTACACTGCCATTACTATTAACACAATTGGTCGTTTTATACAATCTAGGCTACTGTTAAAATGTTATCCCCTATAGATGTTTGATAGCTAAACTTTTTAGTAAAGATCTTACATGACAGTGTATTCAGAATACTGGTTTTAAGTATGGTTATTATAATGATTACTATATTTCACTTATTTGTAAAGATTTTTTTAACACAACAATAAATATCAATGTGAAATGAATTCATTTTGTTTTATTTGTACACATTAAAACACGGTATGAACTCAATCAATTATATTGTTTAACTTTAGACAAACATTTTTAATTCTATTCAAGTATTCGGAAGTAAAAATATTCTCTTTTATATTACAAAGTGATGATGCATCGGTTTCCAGTCTTGTAATAATTTGTTCTACTTCATTGGTGTTCAGTTTTGCTTTCTTGCACGCAGGCTCTGCATCACTTTCGGCGTCAAACAATGAGTCAATATCGACAAGATCGAAATTATTGCTCAAAGATTTCTGCATATTCACAGAGCCTGAATCCCTGAACTCATCCACATTTTCAATACATTTGTGACTATATTTAAAATCGATGGTGAGTAGTAACTGTTCCTTCAATTCGATATCCCCTTTGTTTAATCTTCCATGTTGTTCGATATTATCCCCTGAATGAGCTCTTCAAATATGACCACGCATTTCTGATACACGTTGTATAGCTGTGCTCCTTCATAGGCAACGACCATATAGCCCCATAGACGCCAAATGTTAAATATAATGCTTACAATAAATTCTGCCACTAGCTGAGGCGGGGCACTGCAATCCGATTGGCCCTACCAAGGCGACTATTGGCTAATCACTAACGCGGCAGTTTTGACAGCTCATGCAAGTGGTCGAATCTGATTTCACGATTTCAAGTGACGAATATTGGCGACCTACATTAGTGAAATTTCATAGATGTGTTGCAGACATCCATCGCCTGTTATGAGGCATCTATGGACTGTATGGTCGTTGTTAGTAACAGTAATTCATAATGATGAGGACAATGACCCTTAAGAGGTTTAGTATAATCTTTTGAATTACATAATATGTATTTTATTAGAACAGATTAATATGTTTCACTAACCGTTTTTCTACCCGTCTGTACAATAAACATTCGAAACATACTAGATTTTTAAAACTTCTGATAGTGGTCCGAAACAGTCAATGGTAAAAGAGTACTGGGGTGTTTCACACCGCGGTCCGAATCAGCCCATTATAAAAAAGGTCTTGGTCGATTCAGACCGCGGTCCGAAACAGCCCATTCAAAAAGAGTACTTGGGCGATTCACACCGCGGTGCGAACCAAGCGTGGTGTGAAACGCCCCACTACCCCCCCCAGACGGTGGGTATCCATGAGGACTTCCACCCGAAAAAAAAAAAGTGCTAACGTCTGTTATAATCGTGTAACTTCTGAATGACTTGATCGATTGAGCTGG
This sequence comes from Asteroscopus sphinx, assembly GCA_949699075.1. Lineage (NCBI taxonomy): Eukaryota > Metazoa > Arthropoda > Insecta > Lepidoptera > Noctuidae > Asteroscopus > Asteroscopus sphinx. Next base: position 23,005,326 of record OX453024.1, read on the forward strand.
TATTCACACAATATATTTGTTTTGTTGAGATGATGCTTAATTTTTTTAATAGGTGATTAAAATGTAAAATGTAAATATTATGTGGCCATTAATGTTTTTAAAGTAATTCTATACATACTGCCTATTTGTTGTCTAGCAGTATGAGGCTGTCATGCTCACCTAAATGTCATGCTGATGGTGGCACTAGTGTCGGGTAGTTAAGTTCCTTACAATATGGTTCAGTTAAGCGGTGGCTGATGCTCGCGTCATGCTCGTGAACGGGTGTCGTCTGTCGGGACAGGTCAGCTCCTACATACCTACTATGTCAACTCTTTAAGTTTATTTCTAAAGGCAATATTCTCACTTTTAAACTCTTGTTTATTTCTGGCATTAACCTTATACTCTAATTATTTGAATAATTTTGATTATTTGATTGAAACTATTTTTTTTTAGGTTATGACCTATTTTAAAAAGATTATATCCATGGAGTTTCTTGCCGGTTCTTCTCCATAGGACCCACAATTTGGAACCGTGCAACTAGAGCCTGACGTTTCAAAAGTGCCTGTAATTAGGTTTATTTGAAATAAAAACATTTGAATTTGAATTGAATGGTTCACAGCCATGTTAAAATCTGATAGGTGGGCCTGTGGTCAATAAGATAATTAAAAATTCTATACTTATCTACCAAAATGACTCATATTCACATTAAATGTTTCTTGCCAAAAAAAAAACCTTAAAATCTATGGGCCCGATACGTGACGCTGTGAGCGAAGTCGCTGTGAGGAAACCTGCACACCAGGGACTGCTCCATACAGTTCTCGATGGTGTGTGTAGTCCACCAACTCTCACTAGGCCAGCGTGGTGGACTAAGGCCTTAACCTTCTCATACTGAGAAGAGGCCCGTGGCCAGCAGTGGGACAGTAATGGACTGATTATGTTATGGTATTGTTTGCGCATTTGTTAGGACCGTACAGTCACAGACAAAATCCCTTGAACGAACCCTGCTACATTACACGTACATACGGCTGCCATCGAACATTGAGTGCAAACGATTTTAGTCTTAGTGGTGGTTCACCGGAAAGATTTCTGACTTTACTTTAAATGAAGTCAAATTAAGGGGCGAGAAGGGGCGGGGGAAGGGTTGGGTGGGGTAGAACCCTCCCTTCGAAGCAAAAGTTGCAACACTTTTTTCAGATTTTTTTCGTAAGCGAAACATCATGTCGGAATTACCACTGAACTCTTAAAAACAGGCGGGACTCCGGTCCTGAAGGGGAGAGCTGTTCAATTTCGTCATCCAACAACGCTCTACACCGGAGGCATGGAGTGATGAACGATGGTACTGTTCTTCAAAAAACGGGATAAAGCTCTACTGAAGATCTACAGACCCATCTGCACAAGATGTCGAGGAGTGTCGTCACGAACCATCTCGCCGAAAGACTCGACGAATTCCAGCCACCAGAGCAAACTGGGTTACGAAAAGACTACAGCACCATACACCACATTTATACTGTTCGGCAGATCGTACAGAAGACTGGAGAGTACAATCAGCCGCTAACTAAAAATAGAATGGGTTAAATCAATTCGAACTATAGCCTAATTAATAGCAATAAACATGAAATGTCTATGTGTAAGGTTTGATAACTTTTACACATATTGACATTGACACTTAAATTATACATATAGCTACCATTTTGGAAAACTAAAAATAGAATTGATTTAATAAATTTGAGCTACAGCCTAATAGCAATAAACACTAGGTTTGATAACTTTTATTGAATGGAAATCGGGGCAAGTAAATATGCACATTCCCAATTATATATTTGATTGAACACAACTGTCCACCAATTTTATTGTTTTGATATGCCTATGACGTATTCTGTTCGCTTGAACAATTTAACATCCCTCAATTTTCACCCAAAAACAAATTATACAACAAAACAGAAAATAAAAAACACTTCCAGGTTCCCATAATTCCATAATTACATTTCAATTTTAACGATACCAACTGACAATAACGATGCCAATATTAAAGAAAATCGTTTGTTAACGGACATAATAACGAGACGTCTGACGATGTGACGATCGGGACAGGTGTTACAAAAGTGACGGTAGATATTGACGATAAAAATAATGACGCGCCAAATGAACGCCATATTGAAGTTGTGACTGGGTCAGGGAGATAAGTATGGCGTGACTTTATGGAAAATTGTAGGATGGAAAAACAATTACTTGAATTTTCTTACACCTGCTTTTTTGGATCGGGTTAGTGTTTATATGTATAGAAAAAGCATAAACTATGGGTATGCGACAAGAACTTACATAAACCGCCATGAATGAAGACACGAGCACTGAAAGAAGTTCCAGCAAATCAATTGTGTTCTTGAACAAAGAGTATTTACAGGCTTCGGTCCGATGCTTCTTCTTTGAGGTCTTCGATCAGTGCGTCTTAATTGTCATGACTTACGGAGCCGAGACGTGGACACTCACAGTACGGCTGGTTGACAAATTTAAAGTCGCTCAACGTGCTATGGAAAGGGCTATGTTCGGAGTTTCTCTGAGGGATCGGATCTGAAACGAGGTGATCCGACAGAGAACCAAAGTTGTCGTCATAGCCCACAGGATAAGCAACCTGAAGTGGCAGTGGGATGACCGTTGGGGTAGACGTGTTCTAGAGTGGAGACCGCGAATTGGAAAACGTAGCCCAGGACGCCCTAGGGGGTAGGTGGAGTGACGATCTACGCCAGGTGGCTGGTGTAAACTGAATGAGAGTGGCCGAGGATAGAAGTCGGTAGCGTGATATTAGAGAGTCCTAAGTCCAGCAGTGGACTGCGATAGGCTGATGATGTTCCGATGCTAATGTGGTTATGACGCAGTAACCCGCGAAATTATAAATCTCTTCTTTTTTTTGCAAATTGCAGCTCAGATTTCACGTTGTTATTTATCAATATTAATTTTCTTTGAAATTATTGACTATCGACCATATAGAGCTAGATTAATGTTTTTATGAGTGTTCCTCAGTAGATCATCATCATCATCATCATTTCAGCCGAAAGACGTCCACTGCTGGACATAGGCCTCCCCGAAGCATCGCCACAACGACCGGTCCTGTGCCTTCCGCATCCAGCGGATATAACATATACATAATATATATACGGGGGAGGCCTTTGTCCAGCAGTGTACGTTTTTCGGCTGGAATGATGAATATATTTATACTTTGTTGACTTTCGCTGTTTAATTTTTTTGTGGAAAATTTAGACTTTTTATATTTTATGTAAAGAACATCTTGGAGACAATAATGTATTCATGATAGCATGTATGTAATAATTTACCTACCTATGTATTTATTTAAAACGACAGATATTCTGAAATAATATCAAATAATTCACTATAATTTTGAATTATTTTTAAGCTGAAAAAAAAAACAAAAAAAAAAAAATTGAAATTGAATTGAAAATTATACTTGCAGAATTATACTTCTCTAAGATGTTTAAATATTTTTGCATAAAGAAAAATTTATGATATTTTTTAAATGGTGTCACATCCTCAATACACACTCATTTGTCATTATATTATAAGAATAATTTCTTTATATTTATATTTGTAATATTGTATATTTATAAACAAATTACGCGTCGAATTGAGAACCTCCTTTTTTTTCGTCAGATAAAAATTGCAAATCACTCAATAATGAACTTTAATAATTAAATAATTAGTAACATAACATCACGCCTGTATTTCCCCGAAGGGGTAGGCAGAGGTGTATAGTACACCCACATATCGCCAGTTATGTTGTAGTCCCATGTAATAGGGGGCGAGCATTTGGTCAACGCAAATCCTCAGGTTTTTGTCAATGTCACCCATTTTCAGCTGAGACCAAAACTCGCTGAACTCCAGGAGTCTTTTTGTAAATTTCAGTTCGTTCTGTAAATGAAAACAAGAAGTAAATTAAAAATAACAACTACAATTTTTCTTCCATATACAATCAGATGTGGTTCGGTCCAAACCACGGATTCAGTCCTCTATCGAACCATCAAAAAATCCATTATTGTATCCTATAGAGAAGAGTAGTCTGCCGACATTATGAATGAACTTAGATCAATAGAAGACCAAATCCGTTGGTCTGGACCAAACTAAATCTGCTAGCTTAGCCCGCACAGCGATTTTTATTTACGCGTATTTTATTCGCGCGATTTTTATTTGTGCTGTTTTTATTCGCGCACCTTTGATCCTCACTGCCGCGATTTAAAATCACCAGTGCCCACCTTCCGTGTGATTTAGCGATAAAAAATCGCGCGAGTAAAAATAACAGTGCGGTGTAGGCCTTATTCACACGTCCGAAAAGCCAATAATACGTTGTTTAATACTGTTCTTGAACGTATTAATGCCGTAACTGCTAAACCACTATCTGATACATAACAGACAGGCGATAAAGCCACAAATACTTTGATTTTGTTATTGTATTCGGTCTTAAGTGACAATAGCACAAATAATGCTGCAGTGCCTTCAGAGTGTCCAATAAGACTCAATTGCTCCTGTCCAGTTTTATTCAATACGAAATCTATTACTGCAGATAAATCGTAATTTCCAAATTCCTGCATACTGTAGTTCCAATAGCTAGCATCAGTATCAGGATCTAATGATTCATGGCTTCGAGAGTATCGGTTGCCTCTGTAATTTATCAACCAAACATCGTAATCGTTTTTAACTAGCATGTACACCAAGGAGATGTCTCCCCTTAAAAGGAAATCGTCTGATGAACTTAGAATGCCGTGAGAAAGCAAAGCCTCCTCTGCCTTCCGCATCCAGTCCCCCCGGCCATCTTCTTCATGGCGGCTGTACACACTCGCCGAGAACGTCTTGCCGAGAGTCTCAGCCGATTCGTGCCAGACATACGTGCATACCTGTACACACAATTTTTTTCTTTTGTACTGAATACTCCTGTGGCAATGGAAGTCGAAATCGCTGCTGCTGTTTTTCTTTGTTTGTCTTTTATTCGCATCCAACCATCGTGAATGCATTGCTTGTCCTTATGTTTTACATGCTTAGTGTCCCATAATATTGATTCCATTTGATAGTACTCCAAAATTTATAATTCACGCTCATTAAACCACATGGCGAAACGCGTCTGCACACAAACAGTCATCGAGAAACTAAACGAACAAGAATTAGAAATGAATAGTTTTCGTCAGTTTTATCATAAAATTTTGATTAAATTAAAGAGAAATAATGTTAAAGTTCAAAGCGCTAGTAGTGTAACTGCTCGCCTAAAATCTAAACCACCCTTTTTTTTTGCAAATGAGTGTACTTACAAAAGTTACAATATTATTAAAATCAGTCTTACTATTATTATCACAAAAAGTCGCAAGTCAGTTTTAGTTCTTCTCCGGATAATCTCGTTACGGATTTTATCCTTCAATGAAACTCCAAGCATAGCTCGCTCCATAGCTCGCTGAGCGACTTTGAATTTGTGGACTAGCCCAACTGTCAGTGTCCACGTCTCGGCACCGTAAGTCATGACTGGCAGGACGCACTGGTTGAAGACCTTTGTCTTCAAACTTAAAAATATAGTTCAGTATATTAAAAAGTACTCTGTGATATAAATAAATAAATATCTTCAGACCATTTTTACACAGCACCATCTAGTCCCAAACTAAGCAGAGCTTGTGATATGGGTACTAGGGGTCAAAAAAAGAGGGTCTAGCAGGAGCCGGATTCCACGGTGGGCGGCCAAAGGTAAAAAAATTCGCCAACCTAGGCCAGCACACCACTGTGTTTCAAGCGGAATTATTTGCCATTATTGGATGTGTCCGTTTAAGTCTGCAGAGGACCTATATTAATAGGCGAATCTTCATCTTCTCTGACAGCCAGGCTGCTTTAAAAGCCTTAAATTCAGAGGAAATTGACTCCAAACTTGTAAAGGAGTGTGTCCAGCTATTAAACTCACTAGGAGCGGCAAACTCAGTGGCACTAGGATGGGTACCTGGACACTGTGGCATTAGGGGCAACGAAGCCGCTGATGAACTGGCTAGAGCTGGTGCTGAAAGCCCCAATGTGGGCCCGGAGCCAATCTGTGGCATTCCTAAATGCACTACTACAGCCTACCTTAAAAACTGGGGAACTGACCAAAGTATTAGCCTTTGGGAAAAATCCCCAGGCCAAGAACACTCGAAAGCGCTACTTGTGGGCTTCAAAAAAAGGTTTACGAAAGAAGCGCTTTCGTTGAACAAAAATCAGATAAGAATCCTGACAAGAACCCTTACTGGGCACTGCAAGCTGAACAAACACCTTCACAGGATGGGCCTCAGTGATACCACAGTTTGCAGGTTTTGTCGCGAAAAGGATGAGACGCCCATCCATATCCTATGCGAATGTGATGCAGTGCACCACATCAGAAGCCAGCATCTTGGAGGCCACGTCATCTCAATGCAGGAGATCAAATCCTCCTCCCCCAAGGTCATAGTCGACTTTATGATTGACTTGCAGCTTGGGGAAGTGCTGTAATGCTGCAAGAGGCGTCACAATAGATCTTTTAGGTCGCAGTGGCTTAGGGGCGTTCAAGACCCTACCTCTTTCCTCAAATAAATAAATGGGTACTAGACAATGGATATAATACTTATATACGTTTTTTTGTAAATACATACTTATAATACATAAGAAACACCCAGACCAACAAAAACATTTATGTTCATCACACAAATATTTGTGTCCTGTGGGAATCGAACCCATGACCTCGTGATCAGCAGTCTGACCCTCGTACCACTGGACCACAGACGTCGTCATATAGTTCCAAACTAATCTCAATTATTTATTTAGACAATAGTAAAATTCGTCCTTTCTAAAATACTGAAATAGAAAGAAACAAATTAATAGTGATATCAACATATGATAAAAGTACTTCACATTAACTTTGTCATAAATAACAAATACAAACCATTAATAAATTCTCGTCTAACTCTAACCTCTTCACTCTGATTTTGGCAGCGTTTTGTTTAACAGTAGGAACACATTGCCCTAGTAGTAAAAATTTCCTTGCTGTCTCTGCTACATTGCGGGCCATTTTTAGATAAAAATCTTCTATTTATTTAGAGCTTTCAAGATTAAAACAATTAGAAATACAGTGCTCAACTGACTTTTATACTTCATCTAAATGCCTATAGAAATCATAGATAAACCAACGGAATTTATTGTATACAAAAATCCTTTAAAAAGCCTATTTGAGCCACGAACGTTGACATATGTAAGGAATCTAAATAATATAAGGTAATAGAAATGTTATCTATTGTCTTTTACTAGGGTAATGCATGTCGCCGGTTTTCCGCCACCAACACATATATACGCAATCACGCCCACCATTTTTCTAGCATTTAATGCAAAATAAATAAAGCCTAAAAAAAGTCTGCTACCTACTAGATATGCTGCAAAATACAATTTTAATGATTCTGCGTCCAAAACAGCACCAATGATCAAGCAAACGGTTCGCGCACTGGTGTCCTAAATAAAAGACACCTGTACGCGGCGACAAGTTCACGTGCCTTTGCCATTTCTATACCTTTATTTAGATTTCTATGAAGGATATCCTACTCTTTAAGATTAAATATCATACTTAAATATATAGAATATGCTTCATTATAAACCATAACAATAGCTAGTAGAAAAATTCAAAGATTAAAGATACGTTGTAACCAATAACGGCCAGTAAATAAAACTAATAACAATCATAAATCAATAGAATTCGCTTTCCTATCGGTCATATCACAAAAATTAAGTTGTATAACGAAAATAGATGAAATAGATGAATAAAATTATATACGATTGCCTACTACAGATGAGTGTCATATCGATAAATATGACGATTTACATTCCAAAATGATACAACTAATTAAAGGTTTTTAGACTTACCGATGAAAAGAAATCCCTCCTTTAGTTAAACTACACACCTCGCTTCTTTTTAGGCATGATATAATGGCGCAAGACGGCATAATTATTATTTTTTCGCACAGCAACAGCCACAGCTGTCACAGCCTGGCCGCAATGTTTAAGCTGTGACGCGGATTTTGAGGTAGTGGGTTCGATTCCCATAGGACACAAATATTTGTGTGATGAACATAAGTGTTTGTGTTGGTTTGGGTGTTGCTTATGTATTATAAGTATGTATTTACAAAAAAAAAGTATAGAAGTATTATATCCATTGTCTAGTAACCATAGCACAAGCTCTGCTTAGTTTGGGACTAGATGGTGCTGTGTAAAAATGTCCCAAAGATATTTATTTATTTATTTATATAACAACATTAGTGAAACGACACCAAAAACCACGCGACGATACACGCGAAAAAAAATCAAAATAACGGACGGAGAAAAGAAAACATAAAGTAAGCACATCGTAATGCAAGTAAATCGTCCGTGGAATCCGAGAACAAAACCGAATAAATTGTTTTAATAAGGCATAAATTACCACAAAAAAATCAGTCCGATCACGCCGTTACGATGGTTGACCATGGCATTTACGCTTTGTTGAATACCGTACATGGTGCGCTTGAAATGCACTTTTTGTATCGGGACTCGGCTTTCCAATCCGCGAGACCTTTTTATATAGGCTGAATTTATAGTCGTTCTGGAAACTAAACACATTGACTCCATATCAATAGCAGCATCGATTTGAAAAATAAAGTTATTTATTACAATTTATCTCGACGAAGTGAATTTTTTTTCCAGTTAAATGATAAATTACTTTATCTATTTTCGTTTTTTTTTAAATCAAAAAGTAAACAAATTCAGCATATTAGGAATAAACAGAATAATGTAAGTATTTCTTTTGTAAGTATTGTTTATTCATTATTTTAAGTTGTTTCCCTTTATTTAGGTCACAACATTAATAAATTTTTTTTTTTTTATATTTTGGGATGGCGAAACGAGCTAAAGGCCCACCTGATATTAAGCGGTTACCTTTGCCCATGACAACTTCAATACCACCTAGGCTGTTGCTTAAATGGTACCGCAAGTCGGTTCGCCAAACTGAGACATGAAGATGGAAAGTCTCATGTGATTGTAATTTCACCGGCACCCGTATCCTTCAGACCGAAACACAGCAATTGAGTTGTATTAACAAAAAGAGATGACAAATAAAATAGTTACATCATAATAATTACGAATCAAAAGCTTTTAAGCCCTTAACAGTGTGAACGTTCCGACGAGGGTACGAGAGCGGGTGAATTATTTATCACAATGACATCGGCGAGCATATAATTTGCCATGCACGCAGCCCACCATTATGCTCTTCGCCGATTCATTCGATATAATGAGAGCCACACTCGCTACCGGCAATGGCGGCCATTCGACCATTTTTCCACACAGAATAACCGAAACACCGACGCTGCGTGAGCGCACTGGGAAACGAGTATTACCAACAGCCAACATAATTTTAGTTCCCAACTTTATACGGTGACTGGAGCTTTTTCTTCCAAATAGGTAGTTTGAGCACTTTACTGATGCAGGTCTTAAAAGGCAAGCTTAAATTCTGAATGGGAAATGAAAGGAAAAGTAAAATTTAAGACTAAGGGACTCGTGTAGGGCAGTAGTTCCTAAACTTATAATATGGTTTTGGGACTCTTAAAAACATAGGAAACCAAACACTAACTAAACAAACTTAATTTGTTGGAATTAAATGTTCATTGGAACCTAAGGACAGGACTTAGGCCATTGGAGGGTTGCATTCTCCTATAAAATAATCCAGCTTAAGCATTTGGTTAATAGCCTTATTAAGAGTACCACTAAGGTGTACCACATCTGTGTTTTCCAATAAGTATAATCTGGGTGTCTTCAAGGCTCAAGTAAATAGGTTTTTGCTGGGCGAGAGTGTATTATCGCTTAATATCAGGTGAGGAGCTGGCGAAACGTAAACCACAAGTTAGGAATAACAAAGCAATGGTGTGTCGTGTGCTGCAGTGTCCGACGCAGCACTGCGCGGGGCGGACGCGGCCACGCAGGCGCGCGTGTGGCAGTGGGCCTCGTGGGCTGACGCCGAGCTGCTGCCCGCCTCATGCGCCTGGGTGTTCCCCTACCTCGGCATCATGCAGTTCAACAAAGTGGTATGTATTAAATCACTACTTTATTAATGGAGACACTAAACCTTCCATCATCTTGAGAATGTGACATATTAGTAATCAAGATTTGCTTGCATTTTAATTAAATATTTGCATGTCTTTTTATAAGGTGGAACATGATTCTATCAACACTACTATTATAAGTCCTTGTAAAAAGTTCTATTCTATATTGATTTTACTTTTAGTGGCAGCTTATGCAGATGCAATGCTAATGTCAAATTTTCATATTATTACCAATTCCCGATCATCACAGATATGCCACTGTATTCTTTTTTGCTTTAATGAAATAAACCTGTAACTTAATAAACCTCAACCATCAACCTCATTTTGCTAATTGAAAATGAGACAATTTTCCATTAAGTTTACATGTAACTCAATAAAAACAAAGACATTTGTGTAATTGCAGAATGTAGAGCGTGCTAAGCAGGACCTCCTGGCTGCCTTAAAGGTGTTGGACGCTCATCTGCTCACGCGCACATTCCTCGTCACCGAGAGGATCACACTAGCAGACATCATTGTGTTCTCCACGCTCATACATGCTTTCCAGGTACATTTATAGGCTAGCTTGTTTATGGATATAGACTATACAACAGTATGCAAACTTATTCTTAGTTGATACTAAACTTCTTAAGGGGTCATTGAACTCTATGGGTTTCAGTACCCTATCTAGGTGTGTAAGGGAACTGGGAATAACTGAACTAGGACTGTAGGTAACAATACAAGACATACAAAAATACTATTATATCATTTAATATACTAGTTAAATGATATAATAGTATTTTTGTATAAACTAACAAGCTTTTATCCCACTGCCCCGCTGCCCCACTGCCCCGCTGCCCCGCTGCTACTGTTTTTGTGTAAAAAAGACTTATCTTTTAGCAAATAACTAAAAATCTGCTACATGGTATAAAACAGAGCTTTTACCATACTTCAGTAATCCATATTGATTGTAGTCTAAAAATTTTTTAACATTATTCTTGATGATAAATAAAAATACTTAAAACAATACGATGAAAAAGATTTTTTCTAAACCACGTTTTAAAAAGAAAATTGATTACAGAATTTGTACCGAATAGACTAACATGACTTAAAGCGAGTTAATAAAAACGTGATAATAACATAAAAATTGCTTTTATTTCTACTTTAAACAAATGTTTTAAAACGCTAGTTTATTCTAAAATACTAAATTAGTTCTGTTCTTGAGTTTTACATAACTTTTTTAGCAGTCGTCGCCACTGTAGCGTAGGCTTCCCCTAAACTTTTCCACGCCTCTCTCGTGCCTTATGCATCCATTTTGATCCACATCTTTGACTGAAAATGTCATTCCATCTCTTTCTCCTGACTATAAGATGCAGCTAATTATATAGACTTACAATCATCAGGAGCACGAAAGTAACCGACATAGCCCAAAGAATTGCCAAACTTAAGTGGCAGTGGGCGGGGCACGTTGCTCGCAGAACGGATGGCTGATGGGGCAGTAAAGTTCTGGAGTGGCGACCGCGTACTGGAAGGCGTAGCGTGGGTAGGTCCCCCACAAGGTGGACCGACGACTTGGTGAAGGTCGTGGGTATCCACTGGATGCGGAAAGCGAAGGGCCTATTTTATTTGAATTACATTGCGAACTTTAAAGAAATAAGTAAATAAATGGGGTTTTTTTGCAAATCAGTTTTATTTTACTGCCCAAAGGTTATGTATGAAAGATGCAAAAAAAAACTTAAAAAAAAAGAATCGCATTTTTTTTGTGGTTTCGTATCTGTAATCACCAGCACTATCACCTATCTTCGTTTTTGGAAGCGTTTCCCTGAAATCCAGCATTCGATTCTAGAAATTACTCAGCTTACACGTGGCGTGGGAATATTCCCCGACCGAGAACTTAGCTTGAAGGCCAAGGACGAAACTACGAAGCTGGGAACTTAGATTATAAAACCATTATTGTGTGGTAATAAATAATGCAACGTAAAAGGAAATTTCCTTCTGTGATGTGTTTATTTTTGCATGCATGTGTCGTAACTCTAATGTCGAGTAACTTTCACTAGGAAACTTTAAAGGACGGGCGTTTTTGGGGTCTGTATCTATTTTAGAACTTCAAGAAGCGCTAATAAGGCAATATATTGGCATTGAATAAAAACCAGTTTGGAATAGATTTCTTTAAAATTTTACTATACTGAAGAAAACTCTCGAGTAGGTTGTGTTATACTTCTATTTATTAAATTAATACATAATATAATATGATTTATAATAAATAAAGAATGTTTCGGCTGTCAAATGTCAAGTCCACTGCAAGGATACTGCTGAAGAGCGACTTTTAAGTAGTTTTGAGGCAGTGGCGTAGGCTTTAAATAGGCTTAAGGTGTTTTCTGATGGTAAAATAAAATTACAAGTACCCAATGAAAATGATATTTCCAAAATCTGTCAAATTGCAAAACAATATAACAAAAGACCTGTATAAAAGAAAAATATTGGAACGAACATAAACCTATCAACAAAAACCGTAGAAGAAAAAAATCAAAACGAAGCAATACAGGGTATAGATACAAAACGGTACAAAAATACATATTTATGAAGTGACATCCTCTGGTTAGCTGTTGGGCTTCATTCACCAAATGTCGCTATCTATTTACATTGTTATCGCCAGTTATCGAGGGTCGCCCTTCGAGGAAGCCAGGGTTATCGATACGAGTGCCGACTTTGTGATAAACCAATCACGAGAAGGGATTTTTGAGGATACGGTGTAGATATCCGATGTAAATTATAAATAAAAATAATATGCAGAGCATGATGTAATATGGTTATTGTCAAAAGAAAAATGTATTGATCTTTCAAACGTGAATAACTTTGTGTTTTTGTGGACTGGAACATCTCTGCACAACATGGACCAATTTAGATAAATAAATAACATTAACAGTGATAGTAATACACAATCCGCATTGCTTTCATCAAAAAGCTGTATAAAGAAATAATTTATTTCTCTCAGCAACTTAAGAAATGACATAAAACAAAACGCTCCCGAGACTGAAAGGCTGTTATTATACTACCTAAACACAATCGAATACCAATAACCACTAGCCCTATACTCATTGTTTTAGTGATTTGGTATTTTGCAAATCCGCATTGTAAAGCGTACTAAACTCGGGATCAATGCCACGCGTACCTAACCTACCTACGCTCGCTACGATACGGACTGCGTATGCGACCAGATGTCGTTCACCCCTAGCGCCAGCTGATATTTTATTTGAATTACATTGCAAACTTGAAAAAATAAAGTAAATAAATGGGGTTTTTTTACAAATCAGTTTTATTTAATTGCCCAAAGCTATGTTAGTTAGTTATGTATGAAAAATGCAAAAAAAATTTAAATCTAAAAAACAATTATGGACAACGGTCTGAAAATAAATGATTTAATAATAAATGTTAGTACATTAATCATATTTAAAAAAATAAGTAAAAATCAGCATCAGCAACCGCTGATGTCAATGTCAAAAAATCAACATGTGTTAAAATTCTGGATCAGCAATAACCCTGGTACTGAGAGCGGAGAGCACGCTTTGATATGCATGTGTATGCGTGAGAGATGGCTTATTAACGAAGCACGGTTTTGTTAGCTTCACTATGATTGTTCGCAGCACTTCGTTTATATTTTTTACTATGTCTGTGTCTGTACAAGTGTCAAACAAATAATTAAAATTCTTAGTTTTGAACCTAAAACATCAAAAATTGGAGCAATCACCATACAGCGTTTGTATAAAAGAATGACCGACTAGCGCAACCGTAATTATATTTTCTAATACCTACATTTCTCAGTTAATTAAAATTAATAACCCTAGAATGATGCGTCAGTTTTCATCAACGCCATAAACACTTGGTATTATGGAACACCATAATACCAAATAGATACTCGATTTGGAAAATTAAAACGGACTTCCAGAGTTTTGTACGAAATAATAATAATAATTAAACAGGTATATTCTCGCACATTTAGATTAGGATCCAACGGAGCGTCGTGATCCGCTGGAGAATTAATTAATTCCGATAATTATAACAGTCGGAAGATCAAGTCTGTCAATCAGTCTTCCCTGTGTCTCTTGGGATATCAGTATAGCTATACTATAGCCCATTGAGTCGTGACTTGAAGAGGTTAGTTGGTAGTACTTAGCAGCATCTGAAATGCAACCACTGCCAACCAATGATTAGTTGACCACAAAATCCCATAGAGCGGGGAGCTTTTTTCTGTAGATGAAAGCAAATGGAATAATACTTACATATTTTTATCCCAAAGTTCAGATGCATTATCATAAAAACCCATAAGAAGCACTGAAATTCCAATTCAAAATTAAATTGTGACTCAAAAGACAGTCTAACAACAACAGAATAATTTCTATAATTCAATCCGTGTTAAAACATTTTAGAGTGTTTTAAAAAAATACGGCCGGGACTCATGCCATCCGCTTATGATTGAAGGACGCATTCCATCATTGATGCACGACCGACATGTCTTATGGGTGAATACAAATAAGATAGGACATGTATTTCTTTTTGTTTTTTGTTTAATTTTCCGTTGGGTTTAATGTTATATACTTAGCGATTTAATAAATTGAATGTATAATTTCTTCTAATGTTAAGTTTGTTGCGTTTTAGATTGAGTGTGAACCTAAAAGACATTAAAATGAGTATTGAAAGGTAAAGACCAAACAATTTATTTCTTATTGCAGCTTGATTCTAATTTTAGCTTTTTGAAATAAATATGCATTAAGTCACTCACATATAACTTAAATTATGTTTACGCTTTCAAGGGATCTTAAATTCGAATATTTTATACCACCAGTTTCAGTTTTAATAACTATTAGTTAATTTACATCACCCAAGAGCCGCGCTGGGCTCATACCGCGTCTTTAGGTTGTTATCAAATAATAGATATTAAAATCACCAGCATGTTTATATTTAATATAAATTACATGAAAATATATAAATAAACACACTAATATTATAAATGCGGAAGTCTGTGAGTGTGTATGTATATATGTATGTTTGTTACTTCTTTAGGCTGTAACGGCTGAACGGAATTTGATGAATTGGCACACAGTTAAACCATAAGCTGGATTAACATAAAAGCAACTTTTTATCCCCAGAAGATAGACAGTTCCCGAGGGATGCGCGACAAACGACAAAGAAATTATTTCACGACCACCACTCGGCTTAATATGTACCAGGTTGATATAAACGTACATAATAGGTATACTTTTATTCCGGGAAGATACATATTTAATGTGTATTTTATGGTGCATAATAAAGCATATACATAAATAAACTCTGAACCATTATGCAACGAACTGCACTCTTTAAAAATGTATCATAATAATACATTATGATTTCGTCGCAAAGTTTGCAGACACAAATTTACAAATCTGCTGTTTACACACGAAACTGCCTAAGAAAACAGCTACCAGGTCCCCTTGTGACCTCAACTAAACACAGTCGAATCGAATTCATGATGTAAATGACAAATACATATTCCTATGTAAATTGCTAGTTTGAATACACAGTGTAGAACCTACTCAATAATTAATTGGATTCGTAACTTGATTCTCGAGGGAAGTTCCAAGTTAGGTCAAGGTTACACGATCGAAAAATCATTTAGCTTAGCGTTTGAATGAGTAGTTTGGTCGTTTGTTCTGAAAATAAAGCCTTGGGTGGATTATATCCTTAAGCTTTATCGCCAGTAGTTTTAGACTCATTATTAAAAGACCTCTTGTTTCCTTCAAAGTTATTTTGTCATGTAGTCGGAGGGGCTTGTTCTTTCGGCTGGGCTTTTATTAAAGCTAAAACACGTTTCTATCCTTTAAAGGTTTTTTGGAACGAAGTTCTATAAGGGGCTTGCGGTAGGTGTGATTCGAGAGACAATGTAGCGTCACGTAACGCTAAGATTTGCGTTATACCCATTAGAGTACATTGAATATACGGACATAGAGTTGTCAGCTGACCTCACCTTTAAGCGCCATCTGGTGGGTAACGTCAAAGCAACGACCGCACAGCCCAATACAATATACGCTTAGGCCCAGACTCCACCAAAGCGGAGAGGAGAAGAGATGTGTCGCAAGCTACCAATATATATTTTTTTTTTTTTTTTTTTTTTTAAACCAATATATATATATATAGTCCTCCTTACCGATTTCGGTAACGGCGACCCCAACAAATTATTTCCTAGCATGAGCCCTTATATGGCTCGCTAGACCGAACTTGGTTTTAAATACCCTATCGCAAGAAAAACAATATAGTTGTCCCGCAGAATTATATGTACCAAGCTACCAATATGATTACGTTAAATATAGAATTGCGTTGAAGCTAGGCGGTGACATGTGAAAATAATGCAATCCCAATGGCGGATTTACCAGCAGGCTGAGTAGGCTGGAGCCTAGGGCGGCAGATTATAGGGGCGGCAAATTTTAGGCCAATTTATTTTTATAACTAATTAACAAGATTTCATGCGACGGTATTGCAAATAAAAAATCGTGCAGAAGTTAAAACTTTCATAACTTAATTGAATTTTAACGTCATCATCAGCCGGATAATTAAATATGTTGTTCTTAAACTGTAAGGGCAATAAATAATCCGAAAAAAAACAAAGAGGATATGGTGCTCCCATCTGATATCCTCCTCCAAAAGGGTTAGCCCACCACTGTTTTAGCGGTCGGTAGGGGCGGAAAATTTTTAATAGCCTACCGGCGTCAAATTAAAATATATTAGCGCACATTAAATTTAAATAGTTTTAGTACATCCTAATGCTCCATTTAACTATACCTATTTAGTAATAACTGATTAATCTCGAGAAAGTAAAACGAAAACTGCCACATATTCGAATTTTGACTCAAATTTTTATCCTCAATATTAAAAGTAAAAATAGCAATCTTTATATAACATTTTGAAAACTAGTTTCTATATATTGAGAGAAATTGTATCGAGATTTTGTAAGATTTACGGCCAAAATTAATATCCTATCTATCCACGATTTTCCCTACTAGAGATAGAAATTTGACATACTTTGTATGGAGCTTATGTCAAATTTCTATCTCAAGTAGGGCAAATCGTGGATAGATTGGATATTAATTTTGGCCGTTAGAACATTTAAAGTTAGTGAAGCCTGACCGCGACCTTTAGTAAAAAATTTGATAACCCAATAATGTTTAGAAGTCCAACACAAATATCTATGGTTTTTTATTAGAATGTGATTCTCAATTGAGCTTTATTAGTTTTATCCATAAAGTATTATGTAGCACTTATAGAGTATGAGTATTTTATATTTCCTCATTTGTAGCGTAGGTACACACAATAATATTAAAATATATTATAAATTGAAATACAGCAACTCATCATGAATGCGACATCAACTGTGTCCTATATAATGGATGCATTGCTAATCTGACGACGTCTGTGGTCTAGTGGTTAGAGGTTCGGACTGCTGATCTCGAGGTTGTGGGTTCGATTCCCACATGACACAAATATTTGTGTGATGAACATAAGTGTTTGTGTTGGTCTGGGTGTTTCTTATGTATTACAAGTATGTATTTACAAAAAAAAAGTATATAAGTATTATATCCATTGTCTAGTATCTGTACATTGTGTAGTAGTCTGACGAATGTATACCATCTGTATTAACACTACCATCGCTACCTGATATCATTAGTAATCCTTTGGTGAGTGTAATATAAGAAAACCGAATGTATAGATATTATAAGAAATGCATAAATGATGTTGAGTTGATTAAAATAATTATCTTTTGCAGGCATATAATGAGAAGCGAATTCCTTTGTGTGATGAATTTGTCTCGCCAGTGGATGAAATGGTAATGCCCAGTACTAGTTCCAGCCCCTGTACAATTGTTCCTCCATCATTTCAACATCAGGTATGTTATTTTCTTTCGTTTTAATCAGTTAAGTTCTCACTACAAAATAAAAGAGTGCCCGAATATTATCTTTACATAATATCAAATGACTGAACTTTAATTTATGTCTAGTTAACAGGCTGTGTTTATAGCAAGAAGTAAAAATAATAATCCTAAAATCGTAAATCAAGTTCACTCACGTGTATCGTAATGGATAATAATTACGAAGATGAGTTTATTTTGTAATTAAAATATTGTGTAGTACAGTCGACTGCATGACAGTGGTAACACTTCAATTCGAAAACCACCCTTACTGCTTACGAAATAAGGATACTGCTAACGTAATACTAAACCAGGGGTCACCAAAGGGCGGACCGCGGTCCGGATCCGGACCGCCGACCCATTTTGTGCGGACCTTAAGTAAACAGTACAATATAATTTACTTGTGTTACTTGAGCTTGAAGCTGCAAAAAATGTTTTCGGGAGTGATAAAGCTACTCTCCAGATGGAAATTATCGATTTCCAAGAAAATACAGTTTTAAAACAAAAATACGGAACTGTATTAGGCTGCACTGCCGCTTCCTAGATTAGATTCCTGCCGGGCGTTTTAACGGCGTGACCGATCTGCCGCCGCTCCGCCGCCGGGCGGTAAATAAAAAAAAAACATTTATTCAGGACCAAAACATTTTAACACATTGTATAAACCCGCCAAACTGTGTAACAGTTTGTTGGCGGGATTAGCGCTCGTTTTTATTTTGGATCTTAATGCTTTGCTAGTAACTAACTTCTAACTTAAATTAAAGTGAAGTGATGGTATGCACATCAAGCTACACAACTCCAGCACAAGCTGACCCCGCGTTGCAAGGAAAACCTATACAATGCAAGGCCAAGCCCACATCGGGAACTTACAGCCCGATGCGCAGCCGTGCGCACCACGCACATATTGTTATTACCGTGCTATTGTTCTCAAAAATATACTGTGATTAATGTATGAAGCGAGACGAGCGAATGTACGCGTGTGGCACCGTATGTGTCGCGACTGTACTGCGTTAAGTACATGTAGTTGTTGTACCAGCAGCCTACTATAAGAAATAATATTTTTATATTGTTTAAAATAAAGTACATACTTAACTGTTGTTAATGCATACTTTTTGTATTCCAAAAAAATACCATCTAGAATTTGTAACATTCATCAAAATGGTGCTAAATTAGGAATCAAATATAATCTAGCAACTACCAGCGGGCACCGACATTAACTGAGAATAACATTCCACACAGTCACAAATCAACAATTTAGTATTATGAAAACAAGAAACATTGCACCAAAATCTTTGCTATAATTTGATATATTTTACTATCACAAAGTATTGATGGTAAAAAGAAGAATTAAATAACTATAGGCAGCGAGATCACAAGTAAAAATATAAAGAGAGATCGTCGAGCGAAACGTTAACGATACAAGCCGATGATAAGTTATAAGTAGAGCGACGAGTTGTGGACGTACTGGCAGACCGCGGTACAGCTGAATCGCAGAGCTCGTAACTGTTGCATGTTCATACTAAATCCTCATTTATGTTGTTATTGTTTTGCTTCGGATATGTTGCACGTGATTATGCAATAATTTCTGTAAACGTAGCAACCCAGCAAGTACTTCGGTTACTTATATAATTTGAGTGTTAACCAGATAACTGAGGTTAGTGTTTGTTTCTCTGTAGAGAAAAGGCAAGATAGATTTTAGTGTTCGGATAAGAGAGAGCGTGGAGTTGCGCGAAGTGCGTGGCTGATACAATAAAATACTATACACCCAGCCATAGGTTGTCGCAGTTAGATGATGATAAAAAAACAAATCAAAATCCTGATAAGTACCTAATGCTACTGAAACAAACACAAACCGAAGACAGTGGAAGAATATTAAATTAATGTCAAATATTACGCCGATGGTTTCAGCAATAGGTATAGCGAAAGTGAATTACACTGCCAAGTGTCAAACGTTTCAAATTATCTGAATGTACTTGTGGAGTGGTGGACGCACCACCCATGAGCCACGCTCCATATTGACTGAACGGTATTCAAAGCTGTGTTGAGCGCCTCTTGTACAACTTACCTCATACTTGGGCAGGTAGCGGGAAGAGCCCTTCACGTGTCGTTTTCTAACAAAGAATAATAAGTCGTCGCAGTCGATGGAGTGTTCCTCTTGAAACAGAAAGTGCCGCACAAACAGATCTGTCCAATACGTCGTTCCTTGTAGCACTACGAAACCAGAATCTGAAATATTGTTGAAAAACGTTATGTTGCACAAAATGACATTGTCAGGGCCAACCGGATCGCTGTACCCCGCTTCCTCATACCTCAGCTAGTGGCAGAATTGTTTGTACGCATTAAATTCAACAATATCCGTCTAGGGGCTGTGTTGTCGCTGAATTTTTGGTATCATGTTTACTCTAATCGATTCATAGTGCTAGATTCATTCACGAACGTGCCGCGACGCTACTGTGTCGGGAGGTGAATAACCTCTTAAAATTAAGTTAATTTTTAATTGTTTTAGGAAAAAAACTGGTTTAGGCGTTAAGCGCTACTGGCGTTACTGCTCGTGTTTGATATGTTCTAGATATGATTAAATCAGTCTATTTTATCCCTTCTGGAAGCTTTCAGCATTACGCTCCTTATCTCTAAAGTTAACGTGGAATCGCTCGAAATAAAAATTAAAAAAATTAAGTCCGCATATTAGAGCGAGATGGTGCGACTACGCAGAAGAGTATGGAAGTCGCAGTGAACCTGAGATTGTTACGCTGTCTCGTTTCCTCATGAGAGAGGCTGACCGTGCCGTACGATTCGCGTACTCCGCTGCAGGAAGCTCAACAAAGGAGCCAGCACGTAATGCGCCAGCAGCTAAGAGCTCGAACGCAGCCAGCGCATCTTCCGGCGACGAAAATTGTATCCCTTTGAGCTGATTTTTTATTTTTGGGAATAAAAAGAAGTCACACGGTGCTAGATCAGGGCTGTAAGGAGGGTGACCCAGGAGTTTGACTGGCGTGCTGTCCAGGAAGTCCCTCGTTTTGAGTGCGGTGTGCGCAGGTGCATTGTCGTGGTGGAGCAGTAGCCCGCGGAGCCCTGTGTTTGGTCGCTTGTTGCTTATAACAGAGAAAACTTCTGGCAAACATTTGGTAGTATACCATTCGGCATTAATGCTTCTTTGATCCCGTAAGGGAATTGATACCAAGTGGCCAGTCAAATTAAAAAAGCTAGCGATCAAAATCTTACCCCCGCTTCTAGATCGCTTCACTTTGGTAGGCGTTGGCTCATTTTGAAACACCCAAACAGTCGACTGGCGCTTGGTTTCTGGGTCGTATTGATAAATCCAGGACTCATCACCTGTAACGATGTCGTAAACACGCCGAGACGAGCCTGCTTCAAATTTGTTAAGCATATCACGGCACCATTCCACCCGGGCCTGCTTCTGAGCATCGGTGAGGTTGTGCGGCACCCAGCGTGATACTATCCTCCTCATGCGAAGATGGCTGTGTAGAATCTCGTGAACGCTTCCCGATCCAATCTTCAATATGTGTTGAATCTCCTGATATGTAATTCGCCTATTGTCTTGGATTAAATTTTTCACTGCTAGCACGTTTTCTTCGGTAACAGCCGTCAAAGGGCGACCGCTTCTTTCGTCATCCCCCAAAGTTGGTCGACCGCGCTTGAATTCGTTATACCAACGATACACGGTTGCCTTGGAAGGGCCTTCATCCATGAATGCCATTTGAAGTCTATCGTACGATTCATCCGGTTTCAGGCGACACTTGAAATCGTATAAAATCATAGCTCTAAAATGTTCCCGGTATGCCAAATAGAATAAGATAGATAACAAATACTTAAACACAAGATAAATTCGACTTTAAAAACGACAAATAACTTTGACATGGGTACCTACTTACCTACCTACAATTCACTTTACAGTAGTAGGTATTGGATTGGTTCATTGAAGTATTAAATAATTACAATCAGAAAACTAAGCAGAATTAAGAGGCTAGTAACTTGCTGCTGTTTTAAAGCTAAATCAAGCATTCCACCATACTAGTCTGTATGTGCATTTTATCATGCGCGTTGCGTGGCTTTTGCTATGCGACAATCGATTTTTACGAGTCCAAGGAACCATATTTGTAATGAGGAGTTAAACATCGTCTTGGAAACTGAAAAGCAGCAGATAATATTGAGTAATAGCGTCGCAATTGAGAAATGCGTCGCTGCCGTCTAGGCAAGAATATAATGCTATTAAAAAATGTGGACACGTAATGACTCCGTGAGATTTAAAAGAAATTCAGTATAAATTAAGAATACTACTTCTACACAAGATAAATCTTCCGGAATGCTTTAGATTTGCCGGTAGCGTGATGTCCTTATCACAAAACCCAGCAAACCATGCTTCCACGCCGTATTTATTAACTATTACATCTATGAAATAGAAATCAATGATTCAATTGCTTATCGCACGAATTGTTTTCAAATCGATACTACTACATGCCACGTACGGAGCTGATTCATTAACTATTGGTCTCTCTTGGTGTTATGTTTGCCTAGTAAGGCCACTGGAACGTTTAGAAATCATGAAATTATTTTAAGTGCAATGGGATAGTGATTTCTCACTATGTTTAACTAACTATGGGTAATAATATTATGACTTTTAAATGCAATAATAATCTTGGAAGAGTACCCTAAATTACTGTACTCCCCAGAAAAAATCCAAAATCTTTGCCATAATCACAGATTCGTAGCTGAAATTGGTAGACTCAAATAACATAATTAATTTATGCGAAACGCAAAGAAATTAATTAATAAAAAACAATTGTTTTCTACTCACTAACAAACTTCTTGTTATGTTCTTTCCATTTACATAAGAGCATAAAAAAAAAATTGAAAATATAGACTAACTTAACCGGTTAAGTAATAAATCAAAGCTCAAAGCCATCGCCTAATGGTTTCACGGTAAATATAAAATTAATTCGACTTCCCGTTGCTATCTGTAACTATTGTGCGAGTTTACTACTAAATATGACATGACTAATGCAGTTATTGTTTCATATTTATTTTAGCAACATTTCAATTAGTCGAACTGAAGACTTGTGTTCGAATAAACGTAATCAAAATTGTAATTTTCAGTGAAAATATTTAGTGGTGACATACAATACCAGGCGATCAGAAAACAGAACAACATCTTAAACATTTGTTTAAAATATCGAAAGTAAAGAGGTCGTAGTGAAAGAGTTCCAATTTCAAAGTGTAATTTTTTTAAGTTTTCTGCCCGAATATAAAACGTGTGTTGTTTTTTACCATTACGTCATCAATAAATGACTCCACACCATCTAAGTTTTCCAAATGTTGCCTGAGTTTCGCATGAAAAACTTCTGGAGCACAGTTTATCCCGTACGGTAAACGTAAAAACTGATACCGACCGAACGGTGTGCTGAACGTGCAAAGAAAAATATTTCTGTCAGTGATTAAATTACTTTGACTATGGATAATTAATTATCTTTGATTTCTGTCATTAATACAATCATAATATTATCACTGTCTAGCCACTGCAAACAGTCGTCCGACACGAGAGTTAAGTGTCCCAAGCTGTCTTCAAAACTGTCAAACAATGTCCCGAGTTGCCTTTAAAAACTGTCAATGTCAATTTTCGTTGGACCACTGTATGAAACAGTTAATTACACTGTGATATTATTATCACATTAAAAACTTCATTTTTTTATTATTCTGAATGAGAAGGCTATGGAGAAGGCACTCTCCATCATTCATATCGGATTGATTTATGATTAACGGCCTCGGCTTGCGCCTCGTCCATTCAAAATCACTTGGGAAGTACTCGGCTTCGCCTCGTACTTCCAATATTACTCGGCCGTAAATTGCTTCATTTCAGGCCTCGACAGTAATGTACTATTTTCAAATTCTTTACAAATGTGCTCAGATACATCATAATTTAAAATTTTCTGCTCAAAGTAATAAAATAAACATGAAGCAAAGAAATTTATGTTAGCAGAGAAGCTAACTACTGAGAATCAATGCCACTTTTTGTGACGCCACGCGCCAACAGTCACATTCTGAATAAATAAACGCCCATTACACTTTTATATACAGTTTTTATTTTAAAAAATCAATCACGTATTAACTACTACCTAATTGAATTTTAAATAAAACCGTTTGGTTCGCGCACTGGTGTCCTACGAGACACCTGTACGCGGCGACAAGTTTACGCGCCTTTACCACTATTTATCTATTACCTTATATTATTTAGATTTCTATGCATGGGATTTATAACTTAACTGGCAAAATGTGGGTGTGAATCCTTTCGGGGAATACAGGCGTGATGTATGTATTTAATGTAAAGTCACTCAATCGCCTTCGCACCCAGGTTGGTCGCTGTAGACTTAATATGTGTGAATGGGGGTTTAGGGACCCTAGCCTTGCACACTGTGACTGCGGTGACCCAGAGCAATCACCTGCACAAGAGATGATCTATTCGCCGCCACTGAAAACGCCATTGAAGTGGCCACTTTTTATTCCAATCATATTTGAACCATTGACACGATAAGAAGAATGTCAAGGTAACGTAGTGTCATCGTAGGTCCTTTTTTCGGCGGATGGAGTCCTTAACTGGATTCTCCGCCACCCGCCCGTTTAAGCAGTTAGGGTAGCTATTTCTTCTTAGGATATATGGTGTTTTGTAATTTGGGTTTCAATCCTGTTACCTATGCACTAGCTATTGATTTAATGCCAGTTAAACATAGAGGGATTGGAGGAGCGTTGTTTAATGTAATAACCTGTTTATTGTTTGTTTTAACAGTCAAAACATTACCTTTTATCATATTGAGAATAAACTTATCATGGACTCTCTTTTCACATGCTGTGTGTAGTCTAATTTGTATAATATTAATTTGGATATATATACCAGAAACGAAGAACAGAACTTTGCAAGAAATTGAGGATTATTATAACTTTGGCAGTTTTGATAAATGTCTATGTTTAGAAGATCTTGAAGTTAATATGCCAATTATAAAAAATAAAGTTGTAGAATGAGTAAAACGCATCGGCGATTCCTCTGGTGTTGCGCATGTCCATGGGCGGCAGTGATCGCTTACCATCAGGTGATCCACTTACTCGTTTGCCCCCCCTCTATTATAAAAAAAGTGAGTGAAGTAGTGCGATTAAAATAACTACGTTTCTATACGGTTATGGAATAATCCGGCGTATATCAGTAGATTTGGGTTAGTAGGGTTGTCTCTAACATAATTTTAGAGAAAATCGATGCGGAAAGTGATTTGATGTCGTGGTAGGAAAATAATTTTGTTTGGGTAGGTATATTAGAGTTAAGTGAGTGACGTAGTACGATTAGAATACCTAAGTTTGTATTAAGTAGACGCTCAATTATAGAATAATATAAAATATAATCGAGCGTTTATCAGTAGATTTAGATAATTAGGGTTATCTATGAGATGTTAAAGATGATTGATGATGATGTTGAGATGTTGTTGTTGATGTTGTATACATGCTGAAATTTTAATCGCTTAATTCCCAAAAAGGCAATGCAGGTACGCCTGTAGTAGTGATGCACCCGTAGGTGCCGGTGAAATTAAAATCACATGAGACTTTTCATCATTAGATTTCAGTTTGGAGACCTATTGCATTATATTGCATCTATGCGATAGCGAAAGGTACGATTCGATAAGTAGTCTCGGATGATGAGCACGAGACGATGTGGCACATTCATAGTGTACAGCTTATATAATAAGCCGTTGTGCCACACTTTATCGAAAGCCTTTGCTACGTCGAAAAAGAGAGTGCCGGTCATTTGACCGCGTACGAAGCCTGCACTGATGTGTTCTACAATGCGGTGCAGTTGATTAACGCAGCAGTGCTTTGTACGAAAGCCAAACTGCTCGTCGGGAAGGAGTTTATTTGAGTCGGCGAAATCTTTGAGTCGCTTATAAATAAGCTTCTCGTAGATTTTACCGAATCGCAAACATTGTAGGCCGAATAGTAGGTACCCCTTTGCTATTTCGTATAATTTTTTCTGGCTTCAGTTACTAGTTCTCCGCGTTCCGTCTTTCTTATTCTTTTGACGTGAGTCCCGTTATTTAAATATCTTAAGGACTTGTGCGTATTGGAGCCGAGTTTTCACTGAAATTCCCTTAGAAAGCTATTTTTCCTTACATCGGAGGATATATGAATGTTTGAATATCAAGAGTCGCGAAGGGCATCATGAAAAGTATGATGAGAATAGTCAAGTCTGAGAATTAGATCAATGAACTTTATGTGGTGTTTTGTTTATGTGATAACATCACTATTTCTAGTAGTAGGTTCCTTGTGAAGGAGCTCGTCCGGGGAAGTACTACCACCGTAGGTACCTACTTCTGCCGCCAAACAGTGATGCTCATCAACTCATCCTATTGCAGTCCACCATAGACATCTCCCAAGTTGCGCCACAACACTCGTTCCTCTGCCTTCCGCATCCAGTCCCCCCCAGCCACGTTCGCGTCGTCAGGTCGTCGGTCCACCTGGCAGGGGGCCGCCCTACGCTGCGTTTGCCGATTCGCGGTTTCCACTTAAGGACTTATCTGCTCCAGCGCCCGTCGGTCCTTCGACAGACATGGACGGCCCACTGCCACTTCAGCTTACTGATCCTACAAGCTATGTCGGTCACTCCAAGTGATGCTATGTTCCGGTATGAAGGGTATGAGTGTCGGTGAAATTTAAAATCACATGAGACTTTCCATCTTAATGTCTCAGTTTGGCCACAGATAATATAATACTTTTGGCGAACTGACTTGCGGTACCATATAGGCAACAGCCTAGGAGGTATTGCAGTTGTTATGGGCAAAGGTAACCGCTTAACATCAGGGGGGCCTTTAGCTCGTTAAAGACGAGATGTCTTTATAAGTATAGAAGATTGATATAGAGCTCTTCTATTTTACATGAAAATCTAAACGAAGTCTTTGAAACTACCAAAGTAGGGCTTAAATAATTATTTTACTTCGTTAATATACAGTCATAGTTTAACATTATTATAATTCTATCACATCACATGTTTAATTTATTATTAAATTCTAAATGTAATTGAAAACTCAACGTATTTACACTTTGTCATCATATGATATGTCTGTGAATTCCACAATATTACTGTTTGGAAATATATACAGTTCACTGACTCTCTCGTTGCCTATCGGCATGTCATCTCTATTTGATAGCTTCTGTGCTAACCTTCAAACGAAACACCTTATTATTTATTAAATATGACTTGACGTTGCCACCGAGTGTAGATAAATCTAGGGGTCTGTTTTTCCTCTCTTGTCTTATTTAGTAAACAATCTTGGCATGCCTCTTTAATCAAATAACTACTGATAAAATATAATTACTAGTTTTACAAATGTAATCAGGTTAAAAAAAAAAATAGTGTGTGAAATTGTTAACATAATGACTTTTAATCATTATTACTGACAAATTGCATTAAAAAGACATGCCAAGATTGTTGACTAAATAAGACAAGTAAGAAAATCAGAGATTATTTTGTGACGTTGCCACTGGCAAATAGTGTGAGATAAAAATAGTTTTAAATTATACGTAACACTGGTGTTACTTAAATATATTTAATATTTACCTGTCGCCGATATAGCAGCTTCGAAGTCTGCTCCGTGTTCTAAGAAGTCCAACCCTGTAAGAAAAAATTTGTTTGTATGTAAGAGTAGTAGGCACTTAATTCAACGCGGATGTATAGTGTGTGGTCCAGGGTGTGGCAGAAGGTGGCTTAGTACTCATTTCAAGTCCACCGCGTCTTGCGACACCCACCAGGGTCGGCGAACCCAGCTCAGGCGTCTAGCCTTTCAGCACCTACCATTCTCGGGCCTCGGCACCCACGAAGCCTTAGCACCCACCCTCGGAGGGCCAGGAGCGCCCCTGATGCCTCAGCGCCCGGGTTCAGTCAGCCCTGACACCAACGAATAGAATGTAATTGGCCTGTTTCTGTCAGAAATCACTTGGTATTGGCGAATTAAACCACGGAAAATTGAAAGGACTCTTAAAAGAATAATGGAGCCAAACCACATGTGTCATCATCATCATCATCATCATTTCAGCCGAAAGACGTCCACTGCTGGACATAGGCCTCCCCCAAGCATCGCCACAACGACCGGTCCTGCGCCTTCCGCATACAGCGGATTCCCGCGACCTTCACCAGGTCGTCAGTCCACCTTGTGGGGGAGGCCCCCACAAGGAAGGAAGGAAGGCACAGCGTGGGTAGGCACCCACGCTGCGCCTTCCAGTACGCGGTCGCCACTCCAGAACTTTACTGCCCCATCGGCCCTCTGTTCTACGAGCAATGAGCCCCGCCCACTGCCACTTAAGTACGGCAATTCTTCGGGCTATGTCGGTTACTTTCGTTCTCCTGTGTGAACTACATGTGTAATATTATAAAATTATGCCTAAAAATTCCTTTACAAAGTCAGACACATTCAATTTCAACGAATGATAGAGGTTCGTTAAAGAGGGGCCGAAATACAATTACCAAAACTAATTAGCCGACAAAATCTTAAAAGTAGAAGCCATTTTAAAAATGACAAACAAATAGTCTTCATTTTTGTCAGCACGACACGGAATGGAAGTTACATCGACGACTTTTTAAATATCGTCAGGTGTTTCCGGTCATCTGTGCGTTAATGGCATGCGTTTAAATACTCATATGTGTTGAAATATTGAGTCATGAATATATGAGTGACTTTATTATGTGCTGTAGGTAAGTAATATATGCTTTTTCATCAACTTTAACTTTTTATGATCATGGCAAGTACAAAGTGCGATGCAACGAAAGTTAATTAAAGGAAAAATAACTAATTATGAGTCGGCGCCAAACGAACTTTTAACAAGCAAAGTGCGTGTAAGTTGCAAGTGGCCGAGCGGAGAACGCATTTTTGGAAATTATTGTTTATCGTTGAAAATTTCACGTTGTATTTGATGTGACGTTGTTTTTATTATTTATTTAAAGTAACTTAATGATCTTCGTCGATTGGTTGTTTGGCGCCGACTCATAATTAGTTATTTTTCGCTTTTCAGTTTCAGTTTTCGTCGGTTCAATTTTTTGATAAAAAGTTTTATTTTTCATTTTTTTGTGGTTAAAATC
This sequence comes from Asteroscopus sphinx, assembly GCA_949699075.1. Lineage (NCBI taxonomy): Eukaryota > Metazoa > Arthropoda > Insecta > Lepidoptera > Noctuidae > Asteroscopus > Asteroscopus sphinx. The sequence goes on from OX453024.1 coordinate 23,034,445, forward strand.
AAACTCCAGGTCTTCATTATGTCGTAGTGTCTAGAACTATATTTATATGTGTCAAGTTTCAACAGAATCGGTTAACAGGTAAGAATTCAGTGGGTGAACAAACACTCATCCCCTGTTTTACTACCCTTAGGGGTGGATTTTGATTTTGAAATTTAAATGGGACCACTTAATAGTCTGGCGAGTTTTCTGTTAAATTAAAACTAAAGAAATTGTACTTGTGATTATATTTAAAAAAAACATAACACGGTAGATTTATCCCATCTTTAGCCTGACCAGGTATGATCAGGTCAGCTTCTATTTCAAACAAAGCAACTCAAAATATGAACACGAAAAACAAACATGGATAGGCAAAAAATTTGAAGGCAGTAAAATTCTTAGTCCGGGACGATCAATTAAATATCGTCACTCGTGGAGGCTCTTTTAATGCACCCCAATCTTATTTTTTGTTAAAAAGTTTTTATTAGTTAAGGTTTTTGAAGTCGGTTTATTTTTGTTAAAAAGTTTTTATTTCATACTTTTTAGTTGATAATTACGAGGGTTGATTCATAAATGTTTACAGAACCAATTTTCGAATATTTTTTTATGACCCTATGTTGTCCCACTGCTGGGAAAATGTCTCGCCCATGTTCTTCTAAACGTCAAATCATTATCGTTAAAAAAACACACAAATCGGCCAAGAATTCTCAGAAAAACTAAACTATTAGCAGATCATCATATACGTGTGTGGTCATATTTGAAGAGCTTATTTATTGAGTGCTATCGAACAACTTTTACTACGAGGTCAACCCTGAAATCTTATAAAAAACAGCTATTCCCTACATTTGTGTTCACACGAATCGACAAAATGTAGTAAACAGCAGATTTTTTTCGCAATTTCAGGGTTGCTCCAGTTATAATAATGTACTCTGTGGTTGCTCCCATAGTAAATGTTGTTCGTTATGATGAGTTTTTATTTATTTTATTTATTCAATCACAGGTACAATTTCTTTAGCTTTAATTTACTAGAAAACTCACCAAACTATCAAGTTTAACGGCGAGATGCGCTATCGACATTATTTTGAGCGTCAACTTGCGAGACAAGTTTTATTAGAAAAATATGCGAAATAATCTATTTTAAAATCATATAGCAATATGTATTAGTCATTCAGTTAGATATGTGCATTAACAAAATATTCAATATCGAACATTCCCAAAACTTATTTTTTACAGTGTTTACACATTTTACGTGAAGCCCTCGTCCTTTTCCTCTCTCGAGTAACGGACCCATCCGTATCCATGCTGGATTCATTTTCCAAGGATACGGAGGAAACAATGGTGATATTTTCGCCTACCGAGGGGACTGGGTCCCCCCGGTCAGGCGGCTCCTTATCCATGGGTCAGAAACGAAAAAATTGTTAAAACTTACCTAAATATTCACAATACACTACAAACTATATGAAATATAAACTAAATATATGATATTTACACAAATCTACTCAACTGGCCTCGTTTTACTAATAAAATATGAATTTTATCAAAAAGTTATATGAAAAACGCTCCCGCCTAATTCGAAGGTTTCCCGCCTTTTTTTCAATAATATCTTATGAACAATTACATTTTTTTTTTTTTTTTTTTTTTTTTTTTTTTTTTTTTTTTTTTTTTTACCTTAACAAACTAAATAAATTATGGTTACATATAGCTAATAGGATAATTATTAATAAAAGAGTGCACTGTTGACAATAACCTACACACAAAAAAAACATTTTTATTTCGTAAGCAGTAAGGGCGTGTTCCGTAATTCACGTCGATGACATGCAGTCGACTGTACTATACGTAACATTTGATTTATGCCTTATAAACACGAATTAGGTTTGAACTATCATTGATCATTATAAACTGATGTTATTAAAACACAAATTATTTAAATTCTTAACATTACTTTCTTTTAATACAGGGGGGCTCTTGGCAAAGTAATAAACGCAAGGATTGTATAATCTGCGAGGTGAAGTTAATATTATATTATTATAATACGAGTGAATATTATGAAAAACCAGAAAAACCAGAAACCATTTATGAAACGAATTTGGAAGTAAAAGCATCTCTTTCAAAACAAGTGAATGCAGCGCTCATAGGACATCAAAATAAATCACCAGTAACCAATCTCGTAAATTATTTATTACATAAATACCACTCAATAACAAAAATCACTCGTAAAGGGTGAAATACAAAAAACTTACTTGTCTCCCAGGGTCAAGGCTGGTTTCTGCTTATCATTTGGAGTGAACTTAAACACTTGGTGCATGGCCACATCTGTCACCCACACATTGCCTTGAGAGTCTACTGTTATGCCATGTGGAATGAAGAACCTAGAGAAAAGTCATTTTATGAATGGTTTTACTTAGTTTGATACAATAAAGAATGTTAAAACATGTTTATAGAGACTACAGTTCTATGACTAACTTGAAAATCAAAGACCTATGCATTCAAAATTGAAAAAACTTGGTATCATTGTGTTTTTAAATTAGAGTTTGGTAGACAAAGCTTTGATCATACAGATAGAATACAGAAATCTAAATAATAAGGTAATAGAAGTGAAAACCCTTATCTCTTCTCATGGGTGTCGTAGGAGGCGACTAAGGGATTCACCAGAGGAGCAGCGTTCTCTGAGTATAATCAACCAACTTGCTAAGTAAGGCCAAGCTTGGGCCGTATTACAAATTTTCGAGATAATGCGACAAATTACCCATATTAAACAAGTACCACACAATGATAAAATAACCCATAAGCCTTTACAATTTACATTAAGTTTATACCTCTAAACTTGTACCGTAAATATCCAATTGTTCAACCCTTGCATATCATTTCATATCAATAACGCCTAAAGCCATAATCTTGTATTCTTATTTGATTCTTAGTTGTGTGCTGCCAAAAAGCTTCTATAATATTTTTCACCTACGACGCGCCCTTGTTTTCACTGTTTATAGTATAAACTTTATACAACTGAAGTTATACAACAAGTAATTGAAATAACTGAAATCCTCTTAAGGGATCATCAGTATGAACAACATTTACTATGGGACCAACCCTGAAACCGTGAAAATAAAATCCGCTGTTCGCTACATTTTGTCGATTTATGTGAACACAAATGTTACAAAGGGAAAAGCTGATATTTTATCGCGTTTTCAGGGTTTGTCCCATAGTAAAAGTTGTTCATACTGATGAGTATAATGAAAACTTAGAGGTTTTCAGTTATTTAATTTTCATGTTGTATAGTCCTTAGGCCTTGATTTAAGTGCAAGCTTTTTTTACCTTTCCATGGAACAATAAATCTAACTGAAGTTTGACGCCAATAACATATTGAAAATGTAACTATGATTGGATATTTGGATATCCAATCATTAAGATAGGCATTTGAACTATCGAGAAAGCAAAACCATGATTCAACAATTTCCTCAGACATTGAGTTATAGAGCTGATCAATTTTAGTGTCTATTCACCGTAGACGGAACTTGGGAACTAGGACACCATCATTTTGTCCTCATATACGCAGTGTAACAACATAATAGAATACATATACTACATAACATAAATACTATACATATATCTATAGCAAAACTACATAAATATAAGATACAATAAACATAATAAATACAATACAATATGTCTAAATATTACATAATGTACCTGCCGGAAATTACAGTGATGATAGGTAATGATCTTTTTCCAGTTTTTGTTATTCAAGATTTTGCTGGTGTAACGTTTTGAGGTTTCCCATATATCACAAACGGCTTGACGCAGAAGTTTGAAAAAAATACCACTAATAGACCTTGACTGTGTGCTAGTTTTATTTTGTAATCGTTCGACGAATACCTAGTAATTAATTCGTTTCAAAAATTAGAAAAATCAGATTCACAAGTAAACGAGTGAACTTACAATCACATAAAAAGCTGTCCAATGTGCCTCTAGTACACCCTTATAACGGCGGTACAGTTAGCATAAGAAACCTTATGCTTAACGAAAGTAATTATTATACCATGAACCTTTAACTGAAGTATATAGTCAAAGCCATGAACGAACTTACCTTGCGTGAAGACCGCGAATCGGCAAACATAGTGTAGGGCACCCCCCAGCCAGATAGACCGACGACCTGATGAAAGTAGCTGGGGGGGACTGGATGCGGAAGGCAGAGGACCGAATGTTGTGACACAATTTGGGAGAGGCCTATGTCCAGCAGTGAACTGCGATAGGCTGAGTTGATGTTGATAAATCCACCTGGATTGTTTTCCTAGGTATTCTTTAAATTACTGAGTTCTCTTGCCCTACTAAGAGCTAAGTGGCGCACTAAAAAAACAATTTCTTGCTGAATAGGTATCATTTATCTAAAATTCGTTTTTAATAATTTTAGTTTAATCAGAAACTATTAACTCTGTAAATTATAGTTCGTTGTAGATGAAGATGGAAAAAAACCGGCCAAGTACGAGTCGGACTTCGTACGCAGGGTCCGTACCACCCATCGACCTGATACCCCATCAAGGCCCCAAGACATCAACGCATCGTGCTCGAAATATGAATCATTGCAACTCTTACGCAGGTACTAACACATATGTCTATGTCTGCCCTATTTTTAGTAATTGTTGCTAAACTACATAGTATGCACTTTAATTAGATCTTTAGACGGACGGACGGACAGCGTAGCGAGAGTAATAGGGTCCCGTTTGGCACCCTTTGGGTACGGAACCCTAAAAAGTGCCGTTTATATTTTTTATCTTTGTAACAGATTGAATGTCTACTATTCCTAGCGATGTATTATTTTCAAAAAGTTTTTATACGATCGATGACTTTGTATTTGATACGCCTTTGAAGCAATATCACTCTGAAAATAACTTATTTCTATAAATGATTACATATTTTATTTTAGTAGTAGGTTCAAATAGGTTGTAGTAGTAGTAGTAGTAGAGCTCCTTGTAAAAGATCTCCGTCCGGGGAAGTACTACCCACTGTACTATTTTCTGCCATCAAACAGTGATGCTTGCATTGCTGGATCGTAATGAATGCATCATCACTATTCATCACTTTCCTCTTTATTGGGTTCAAAAATGAATCGATAGATGTCGTTCTAGTTATAATAAACTAGTGACATCTGATGTCGGGACAAGTAAAGTAAAAAAGGCGGGAATATTTAAAAAAGTAGTCCAATTTTCTAGGTACAATATATTTTAGGTTTTCGGCAAAGAATTGCCCTCTACCTGGGTTCCGAACCAGGGGGTAAAACATCTATTCTGCAGGGGTAATAAGGCTGGTAATTTTATAAGGAAACTGAACCTAACATAAAAAACATCGCCATCTGTTGTTGAGAATATGTTATGGTAATCAGCTTATAAAATTATTTTTGCATAACTTTCATAATATTTGTGAATACTCAGTTTAGTAAACATTAAAAAACATTGTTTTATGGTATATTTAAACACTACAATGTGTATTAATCTTTTACTTACCAAGCTTCCACAGGTAAATTGACAATGAGGGCAAGCGTAAGGTTTAATTCCTTGATGGCAAAGCATATGTCTCTTCATATGGCTTGCCTGGTCACTCTTGAACGTACAAAGGTGGCACTCGTGGTGTTTTATACGTTCTCCATGGGTTCTGCGATGCCTGGAAGAATGGAACTATAGCGCCATCTATTGCCGAGTAGTACAACTTAATTCATATGAAAATGTTTTAAGTCATTCCTGCTAATATGCTAGTAGACTAAGATTTCAATAATTCAAATGAAAATTAAGGCGTTGGTCAAGTGTAAAACTTACGTTTAAATTATCTACATTCTAATCTATTTACATTCGCAGCGCTACCTATGTTATAGATCAGAAGAACCAAAGCTCCACAGGAGCGAAGCCGCGGGCAAATATGTACCGCAAAGAAGCTACTCACCGGAGGATGTCGGCTGTGACTTCTTGTAGGTCTGCAGCGCGGGCAGCGCTTGCGGCGCGGCGGGGTGCGCGCGCGTCGCGGACGAGGAGCGCGCGCCGCCGGGGCCCGCACCCGACCCACCCGCCACTGAGCATGGGTTCACACTCGCCCCTGCTGACCGACACAACCGCAACGTTTAGGAACAACACTACACTCCACAGAACTGGGTCCTTACACCCGACCGTATCCTTCGATCAACAATAATCTAGGGAATAATAATAATTCAATCGAATTTGAATTCGAGTTAGTGTCAAATCGTACTGCATTTTTCTAGGAATTGACATTAGCTCGATTTGGTTAGAGCTCGAACAGGTCGGGAGTAAGGCCCCAGTAAGCCTCAAGACACCGCTTAAACAAAGTTTTGCATGAGAACACAGTCGTAAAATGTTGGCGGGGAACGAGGGGCTGACTGCGCGTTACGATTGGTTGGCTCAAAAGTTCGGTGGTATGATTAGTGCCGCTCCCTGACGGAGTGACGTCCCGATTGGCGGTGGGCCGTATGATATGCAGTAGTACTGCATATGCTTTGTGAACGAGAGTATCCGGCTAATCGGCGTCTAGAGGCTTACTGGTCTGTGCTACATTCACACCCGTAGCTCAACTCATGCAGAACTGTGCACAATTTCTGTTCATGAATATACGTTTGGTTATATAAGTAACGAATAAGTAGCAAGCGATAAGATGATTGATTGCGAGTGATCTCGTAGTCCTTGGAATTTTTGAACTCTGCCGGGTGTCGGTCAACGATCGCCACTAGTCCTCTCGTGTTGCTCAAAAATATGAGTGTACGTGCATATACTGTTTGATGTCATGGTTATATGTGACATAAAATGCAGAAGTCTGCTAAGAGAACTGTTGACGACACGACTCAAAACGACGCAGTTATAAATTACAAAAATATGCGTAACCCCCACCCCATGCACAATTCAAAGCGAATTTAATAAGTATGGATGTACCCTGACTGTCCCATGACTCCTCTAGGTAACAGTTAGTATCGGGCCGACCCTCGACTTTTGAAAATTGTAAGTAATCTAACTCTTGCAACAAAGTTTATAGACACCGAAAATCGATCAATGTGCGGTATATATTACCAAAATACAAAACAAGATTGTACTGTAATGTTGAAGTTCGTAGAAAATTGCCATCATAAGGAAATTATAGCTATGTAATGTAGATAAAATAGTGTATGAAACTGACATAATTAGGTATTAAAACACTCGTGTGATACTATTAAAAACCTCGCCTACGGCTCGGTTTTTAAACTCACACTCGTGTTTTAATAACCCCTATTATGCAACAGTTTCATAAACTACTATTATCGGTTACGGTCATCACTTCGAAAGGAACATAATGTGTGAGAGTGTTTGTAGCAAAAACTTCATCATTAAAATAATTTCTAGCTCGTTCCATGTATGGGCTAATAATTATTACTTCCATGTGTAAGATACTGGTACAGGGTTGCCTCATGATAAACATTTAACTGAGCTATTCCTATTTTGTTCTAAAGTCTGAATATTTAATTAATAAAATCTATGAATGTGTTTAAACTATTAAATGTATTGGTGGGGTATCCTTGTGCAATAAATAAATAAATATTAAAAAAAAAAAAACACTGCACTATCTAGTCCCAAACTAAGCAGAGCTTGTACAATGGATATGATATTTATATACTTTTTTTTGTAAATACATACATAATCTTGCTTCTGGAATCCCTGCACTGGTGTTAAGAAGTTAATTTAATTAATAAGACATTCTGTGTTCCTTGTTTATGAATTCCAATTGGATTAATAATTTACGTTAACAATAATCATGTGAATGCCCTAAAATTTCGAGGTTTTTCGAAAATTCGCGTGTCAATTTTCTATTTCTGACTCCGTATTACATTACTATAATGATCTCGTTTTTCATTAGTGATAATGATAAAATAATAAAAATCTTTATTGCGAGTAACCAACCCCCAGTTTCTGGAAGGCTGATCAATTTGATCGGTGGTCAAATCTAATGTCAGCTCCTGTGATTGGCCGGCAAAAATGTTAACAACCAATCACATTGCTTAACCTGCGATTTGACAGCTGATTAGTAAATTTTTCATTGAAATTTTTGCGTTGATCAGCCTTTCGGAAACTGGGGGTAAGACTCAGTGTTAGTAACAATATTTGCTTAAAAACTACGTTAGTTTCTTCGCTACATTCTAATTATGCAATTTCGCCTCAATTTTTTTTTATTCTTAATCAAAAGTAGAATTTCGAGGTTAAGTTCCTTGAATTAGATCTGTAAATCTTGAATTAGATTTATAATCTGGTTTCGACAAAGAACGGGCCTCCCTTCTTTACGAAAGTGCTGCCTATCGTAAAATGCGACATGACTATTAGGGACAAAAGCATGAGCAGTAGCATCTTCTTTGGAGCTTATATCAGCAAATTGCGATCACTAATCCTTTTATTAATATACAGTCGACCTTACGTCAGTGGTAACAGTTTGACCATGAAAGCGTTTTTATTTTGTAAGTAGTAAGAGTGGTATTCGTAATTCAAGTTTTGCCACTGACGTGAGATCTACTGTACGAGTCGTTCAGTAGCTCGCATCCTAGTAACTGCAAGATTTTCGTTTTTACTGGCAACTCGAATTCCCCTACCAATTTACAAGGCCTGTCTATCAGGGGCTACTCGCCATCTTCATAGCAGCTTACTTATCATTGTGTGACCGGCCGAGGCGAGTCAAGCTACTAGCATGCAAGTTGGTGATGATAGTATGTGTTTACTGTTAGGTTCGCAGCTTGCACTGTGTAACCAAGCCTTTATTATGGGGCTGGGTGTTTTTGTACGTGAGTAGAGACCAATTAGTATTTTAATATCTTACAAACATTCATATGCCATAACTGTCAAGCTTGCAGTCTTCGAAGGATCGGCAGAGATAATGTGTCATACATCCTATGAAATCAGTTTTTATGGGGTATCAGGTCGATGGATGGTATGGAACCCTTACTGCACGAGTTCGACTCGCACTTGGCCGGTTTTTCACATCTTATTGATGAGAGAAAGTGTTTTTCTACGTCTATAACATCATAATACATAGGTAGTAGTCTTAAATTGTGTATGTGCTTAAGTTTATTTACATAAAAAAATCGTAGCGAATGAAGCAATTAACCGCAGCTCAATTAACAAATATTTCTAGATAAATTGTGGATGAATGCGGAACCATTCTATTACTTGGCTCCAGAACTCGTTTAGAATATTGTTAGTAACAATTTGTTACCTAGCCTGTTAAGAAGATATGTAATAGGTAAATAACCTAATAATACTTAGGTTCCTAGAATATGGTTTTTCAGATGACACGTGAAAGGTATATATTGTAAACATTTTTGTAGGTACTTGAAAAACATGTTCTTTTTAAGAAGACTGTGGGACAAATAATCCAAAACAAAATCCAGAACAAAAAATATTGTTATTACTGCGCTGCAAATCTTCAAGGTAGTCTCAAAACTGGGAGCATTGTTCTAAAATCTGTGAAATACCAAAGTCAACAATAAAGTCGTAAAAATGAAGTAATGGTACCATTCTTCTCAAAGTTTGATCATTTCGTTACTCTGACAAAATGTTACCAATTCTTGAAGTACTCTTATTTTTTTATTTTGGTCCATATGTCCATTTAAATCTTCTATTACCATAAAAAGAAATGTGAAAATAATACGAAACAATTTTAGAATATCAGAATCACATAAATGTATTCGTATATTGGTATTTAAGTTAATCTTTATTTATTCCTTTGAAATAATACTTTTGAGGATTGAAAATCTGAATGACCTCAAACGAATATATGACTGGAGATCTCATTATGCTGGAAGTTAAAGAATATGTTTAAATTCCAATAAAACTAGATCCTTTACCAAAATGGTCAGCGTACAAAAATGCTAAAGGGGTCGAAATGGGAAGTCCCAATTTCAAAGTGGAGCTACTAGTTCAAGTGGGGTATCATATGAAAGAACTTTATTTGCACAATCATGATGTTGTTTGTTTTTTGTTTTTCAGCCGAAAGACGTCCACTACTGGACATAGGCCTCCCCCAATTAAGGGGGGATATGCCATAATCGCCACGCTTGGCAGGCGGGTTGGCGATCGCAGTTGGTTGGTTAAATACTCAGAGAACGCTGCTGCCCACCCTCTGGTGAATCCCTTAGTCGCCTTTTACGACACCCATGAGAAGAGATAAGGGTGGTGCTATTCTTTAAGTCCGGCACCACACGGACTAATCACACAATCATGATACCAACACTGAAATCGTGAAAAAAACCTGCTGTTCCATACACAAATGGATACCTGACTAGATCAATCTACCTTCATCAGTGTTTTCTTGGCTTCATCATTTGGTAACCAAGCATTTCTTCTCCGGTCAGCTTCCTTGTCTACAGGCTGGTTCTGCAATGAAAATAATTATGAGCATTCAGTTTGAATACAGTGCAATCTAAACATTAAAAAAAAAACAACATTACTTTTTATTATATACTACGAGTAAGTCTGTTTGTAGGAAATACCTCATAATTGTTTACATATTATTATTTTACAGGTAAAATGATTCAGCTAACAGAGCAACAAAACCGATGTAAGCTGTTAGCTTGTTGAATGTACCTGTCTGATCGGATGAGAAGATTTAATGCACTTTCACCATGAAGACAGAAATGGAGTCTAATTTGAAATTATGAATTTATTCTCAAGAATCACTAATAATATAGCATAAATTAAATTAGGAAGTTTTGTCTATCCAGCTAAACCCTTTTTTGTATTTTTACAAATGTAAGTGGTATACCAAATTTATCTATTGTTTTTAATGTATTATACTTGTCCCAATAAATAGGTTCGTGTTATTTACGCAGAAATGTCAGATAAATACACATTGAGAAAAGATATGACGAAATTAGAAAAACTAATATACTAAAGAGGTAACAAAAATATAAGAGATAATTGTTTTGATCTGAATCACTAGCTACAGATGAAAAATAATAAAAAGATCTCATGTGTAACGAGTCCGAAGACAAGCAACAAAAAAAGTCGAGTTAGTAAACGCACTTGGGGACTGATGGTTCTACGCCCTTGTTAGTTAACAGTATGTATGTGAGTTAGACGCAGCCGACTGCAGGATGACTGATGAGATGTCGACACCCATTGTCATTGATGATACAAGGCTAATTGACGCATTACAACCATCATATCAACAACGATATACAGAAATACGAAAAGTTTATTAGCTACCCAGTGTATTGCATCAATTATTGAACAAATGAAAGTATTAAAAATAATTATCAATAATAAAAATAGGAGGAACAGTAAAGTTGGCAGTTTTCTCAATTCCACGCAAAGGTAAGCCCAGAATTTTGTTTCAACCGTCAGTTTAGTGTTTGCAAATAAAGCAACTTTGTATAAAGACAGTGCTCGAGAAAGTGATCCCCTCATACCAATTGGCGGTGCTTCGCATAAATGGTCCACTTTGCTGTTCTTTCTGTGAAGACTGTTTGCTCGCAAATGATTAGACTTTAATACAGTAAATATACAAAGTTAAAGAAATGATTAATAGATTATAACAATCAACAAACATTCTTCAAATATGCATAAATAATAAACTTATGTCTATGGGAATGGCATGCAACTTATATGATACTGGGATGTGCTAGTAGATATTAGAATTTAATTAGCCTGCTTCTGAAAGAGGCTATATTTATGGGCTAAGACTATTTTTTCCAAATTATGTATATCCAGAAATGTTGCCACTTCCCTCGAGTTATGAGCAGAATGAGTGACTATTTGAATGTTTGAACAGGCTGGTCTTCTACACTATAAGCATCAGTTTGGCAGCTTTGTGTGAATTCACCAGTAAATACCATAAATTATGATTTATCATGATGTGAAGTAGTATAGTAGATCAGCTGATGAATATATTCATGTTCATTTTCCGCCGCCGCTATGGCTCATTTTCATTGGGCCGATGCTCAGCTCTCGGGGACTCCTCGCAGGCAGGATAACGACTAGTGGGATAATCTCACGATTAGCCTTTCACAACACCTATGTCACCCTCTCTTCGTCAACGCGTTTTTTTAGTAGTTCCATATTATCGACCTACGAAATTGGTTCTCGACAAAGCGGCCCGGCCTTTTTAGGGTTCCGTAGTCCTACAAGGAACCCTTATAGTTTCGTCATGTCCGTCCGTCTGTCCTAATTAGTGATGGGTTTATGCCGCGGCATTTTGGGCAGATTGAATAAACGCCATAACATCACGCCTGTATTTCCCCGAAGGGGTAGGCAGAGGTACACCTCTAACACACCCACATTTCGCCAGTTATGTTATAGTCCCATGTAATAGGAGGCGAGCCTATTGCCATCAACCGGGCACAAATCTAGACTCCGGGCAGCTACTGAGAATTTCCTAAAGAAAAAACCCAATAACACTTTGCCCGACCCGGGAATCGAACCCAGGACCCCACGATTAGCAGTCGCACTTGCGACCACTAGACCAACGAGGCAGTCAAATAGTTCGACACATTAACCATTTTACAGTATGGCATACAATGTTGATTTACATGACTAAGCACATTATTTAACATTTGTTCTAGAAATATGGCACGGTCACAGATCAACAACTTGTATTTCATCCCATCCCTCACAGACTGATCTCTAAACAAAGAATCAACACGCACCCTACACTTAAAATCCTCACATGACATTATTACATTTAGTATGCGCTTGCGCAGTATCTTGCGCACTATTCTTTAAGTAATTATTTATCATTTTTAACGCATTTGACGCATGCGAAACGAAATGCAACGATTTAAATTGTGGAAAAAAAAAAACGCTCACCAGCAGGATTTTAAGTGTCAACTATTTGTGTCTTTTTTTAAATTTTGCTCCTCTAGGATTTGGGCTGTATCTTATGGTGCTTGTACACGGCGCGTGAAACATGCACATGTTGAGGTACTTGCGCAGTTTATATGCATGGTGTAAACGACCATGTTAATAAATGCGCGGGTCCAGTGCCTTATGAATGTATTGCTTAGACCGCTCGTATAGCTCGCGCATGTAGCCCATCGATTTCGTTTTTCAGAACTTGTATCACTAAGTCTCCGTTTGCGGCGAACTACTAGTAATACCGCAATGAGACCAATGGTCTAGCAACATTTTTAACTTAATTTCCAGACCTATTTTGATCTTGACATCGATTTTAAGGTTGTAAAGAGAGTTAATTTGATTACACGTAGGTATAGGTATATATATATATATTACATGGTAATTTTAATTATTATACGCGGGGTGCGCGGCGGGCCCCGTGTGAGCGGGCACCGCCGCGCCCGGCGAACCCAGCGCGGGCGCGGGCAGCACGCATGCACCCAGCGTCAAGGGGGTCTGGACATTATTACCATGATAATAAGGTCCAAACTCCTAGTAAAGTTCGAATTACATAAGAAACTGCACAGACGGAGCGGTCAAGTGTTCTGCGTTCTAAGTTCTTTATTCTCAGTTATATGTATATGTATCATCTAGTCTAGTCTAGATATTGCATGTGTTTCTTAGGACGCAAAATGCTTGGCTGTTCAAATTTTTAATACACGATTCTCAGTTTTACAGTTAATAACTTCAACACTTAGCCTCCACTCTTTTTGTTGTGTCGTTGGTGAAATTCGAACACAATTTAGAACACCAGCACACACACGCACAGTATTAAGTCCTCCTACTTAGCATGCAACTTCGGCTAATACACGGCTGTCCTGTCAACGACAGTCCCTATTACTCCCTATCACTGACTTCGACACTGTCAGCTTTGAAGCGACAGGGAACCAGTAATTGAGATTCATTTTGTGCACGATTTATTTATATTTACGTAAGTGCAAATGGCATTGAAATTGTATCTTTAGTATTACTGGCATTAGTAGCATCTAGGAAACTAACATATTCATGAACGTATAGATGATCTTGAATTTACATAGTGGTTTCTTTATTAGATGTATATTAAAAAAAATCTATACAGGGGTATTTTTAATATACCAAGGTAGTGTTTGCTCATCATTCTGCAAAACTTATACTATGGTAACAAACTCTGAAAAAGTACAAAAAAATACATTCCATACATGTGGATACCTAATACATAGGTATATGTATCTCAATCAAAATCCTGTGGCTGGGCCTGCACCGTCGGTGGCCGATCGTTAGCCGCCTCACGCAAACTCTCTGTGCACACAAGTTTAGAACATGCTTCAATAATACACTTTTAGGCCACCTTTCCACAAGAAAACTTCTGCGAGAAATCTCCGACACTGCTCGATAGTAGCTTGCAAGTGCAAACTGTTGATTGATTTGTTTGCAAAATATGTGTACATTAAGTTCCTCTCAGGCGCCGCTGGGACGTTTTTCACCCAGAAAATCGTTAAGGTTTAAGCACCGCCGCGCTGAGACAAAAACGTCCCAGTGAAACCAAGTCTTTTTGGACTCTATTTTTGATCTGTGAAGGTTCAAATTCTGTTGAACGGCGCATACGCAGCGGTGCCTGAGGGAGTTTTTCCACGAGAAATCGCAGTGCCTTTAATAATGTAAAGTCCTTCATCATTCATCATTTCAGCCGAAAGACGTCATAGGCCAACCCCAAAAGGGGGGGATATGCCATAATCGCCACGCTTGACAGGCAGGTTGGCGATCGCAGTTGGTTGAATAGAAACACGAGAAGATATGGGGTGGTGCTATTCTTTATGTCCGATACCACACGGAACGTCCTTATCCACATTTAACCATTTAGGGTATGCAAATATTATTAAATATGTTATGTATGTTATGTTTTATTATGTAATTTTTTTGTTATTTTATTACGTTGGAGAAAAAAATTACAGAAAAATCATTAACATTAATCTAAATTAAAAAAAAAAAAAAATATAGCTATGAGTGAAAGTAATGTGCTACGCAGTTCACTGTCAAACTACTACCGGATAAACGAGACTGACCGAAATGGGCCCACGTGTAAAATAAAATGTAACTGTTAAATGGTGATAATTTACATAATAAAAAAAACAATGGTTTTCATTTTCAAGCGATGCAGGAATTACCGAAGTTCGGTTTTCAAAGTAAAATCATAATTATGCTTTTATACTTCGCTCCGCATGCGTTGATGTGTTAAAATAATACATAATTAACATAACATTCATTAATCCTGCAATATAACATGGCGTTGGAAGTACGACTCTGATTACCGATAGATAGTCGAATCATGGTGGAATACCCATAAATTGACAGGCGATAGAAAGACGAGGCCTTCGGCAGAGAACAGAAAATACTACTATAGAAAGCAAGACAGTGGTAACACTTGAATAGAAAACCAGCCTTACTGCCTACGAAATAAAGACGCGGTCAATGTCAAATTGTTACCACTGACGTTCGGTCATCCGTACTACGCTTTAAGCGCTGTCCACAAAGAAACACGGCCCGGAAGCTTGGAAGGCCAAGGCCAAGTGTGGACAGCGCATTAGGACCAGGCTCAGCATTAACCAAAAAGCTAGTATAATCAGATTTATTTCGACCGAATTCAATTATTTATTTGTCTATTAGATTTTAGCTAACCAACAAGAGATATTTCACAATAACCACACCATCCAGAATTGGTGGAAATCTCAAGTCAGGTAACACGCAGATGTTTCAAACTGAAAGCTTTACAAAAGGTGTTATTTCGCGAGTATTGCAAAAGTTTTCCACGATAGTATAAGATGCTGGTTGGCGACCAGCCAGCTACGATTAACTAGACTCTGAACAATACTTCAATCTTTAAACCCTTTCCCCCTTATTACAAAACGTGGACTAAGGTGGTTTAAAATTATAAACCATGGTTTTGGTAAATTTCTTATTACAAAAGCAGGTTTATCTCATAATTTGGTTTAAGTACGGCACTAAAATTAAACCTACGCGACCCCTAGTTTAACAACACTAAACCATACTAGGAAACGTCAAATGTAATTTTAGGTTATTTTCAGCTATGTTTGTTTTGTTTACTTATTACTTTAAAAATCATTGAAATTACGTGAATATGGATGTTTTCGTTTGTGCAGCTAATATAATTTTGTTATGGAGGTTTCGGCGACGTGAAAAATATCAAGTTAATGTAAAACAATTCACAAGTTGTGTGGCGAAGAATTTTCATTTTATTGCATTTTTGGAAAGACAACATGCAGTGAACGTAATGTAAGAAGATTTGGTCTACAAATTTTGGGGATTACCACTAAATGTAAGTAGTATGCTATGCTAAATCACTGTGAAACAAGTTAATAACTTTCCAAATAAAACCACTATTGACACTCATATTTTACTAAATAATCACCATTGTTTTGTTATAGATTCAAGTAGGAAGACAAAAGAAGATATTCAGTAACTCGGACAAATATGCTCAAACCTTGCAAAAACCTAGTTAAGACCATTTATCATAACAAGAAAGGTCAATGTTTTCATGGAAATGCAAATAAGGTTTACTATGATTTTCTAGTACTTACCTACATCAAGAAAAGCAATGAGAAATAATGAGGTACCTATTTAAGTATGTAAGTATAATAATTTTCTACATTTATTGGAAAAAGTGATGACAAAAATATGAATGGGTACGCTTTAAGAAAATTCTGTTAGAAGACGGCTATTTACTGTTGTGAATTGGTCTGGAAAATTGGCAGGAAGAGTCTCCCTGTAGTCCCTGTTGTCTGCTTATTTAATTTGTGATATCAATAAATGTTATATTTTATTTTTCAGTGCAACTTATACTTGTTTAAGGAAAAATATAGTTGACAGTAAACTGTATCCTCCGGCCTCCGGCACAGATGTCCCCGGCCGTACTTTGAGTAGGCCGCTTAAAGGAATTCGCATCGCAAATAACGTGTACAATGGAGTATAATGCGCACCAGTCTATGGCTGCTGTGAAGTTAGCGCCCCGCACCTCGATTGACACCCGCATGTCACTCAAACTCAACTCGTTCGACAACAACTCGTACAACTCGTTTGCGCAGTGGCCATAAAGTTTGTTGGCAAAGATAAATAAATAATAAATAAGGTAATCAGGTGGGCCTTTAGCTCGTTGCGCCATACAATGCCATGAAAAAGAAGTTTGACGTTAAACCCGATTAACGGCCAAAATTAATAACCAATCTATCCACGATTTGTCCTACTAGAGATTAAAATTTGACACAAATTGTATGGAACTTATGTCAAATTTCTATCTCTAGTAGGGTAAATCGTGGATTGATAGAATATTAATTTTAGCCGTTTTGTTTAAACAACAACAACGAACGATGTAAATAAGGTCTAAGATTTTGTAATAAAGGATTTTAGTTTTGTTCTGTGTAACACCCAACTACACGTACATTAAATAAGGTGAAACAAAGTTTAACCGGATTAAATCGCGTATATTATTTAAATAGGTTTCCGTGACGTTTCGAAAGCTTTGCAGCATTTCGTGGTCGCAGCTTGTTGCGAGTAATAAAGATAGTTGGACTCTTTTAAGATGAAGACATTTTTTTATCTTAGATCAATAATACATTTAGGTAGTAATACCATAGAACAAATAATAGTAGTAGTACTACGGACGGATACGGATATACGGATTGGTGTTATATGATCATATGTAACAGAATAAATGCAAGTTCTGAAAGTCAGAATCACATCAATAACATTCTTAGAGAATATAGAAGCGCTGCCAAATAAAAAATCTTAACTTTTTTTTACATAAATCCGACTGTTACCAGTACCTAAAGCGACCAAACACAGGGCTCCGCGGGCTACTGCTCCACCACGACAATGCACCTGCGCACACCGCACTCAAAACGAGGGACTTCCTGGACAGCACGCCAGTCAAACTCCTGGGTCACCCTCCTTACAGCCCTGATCTAGCACCGTGTGACTTCTTTTTATTCCCAAAAATAAAAAATCAGCTCAAAGGGATACAATTTTCGTCGCCGGAAGATGCGCTGGCTGCGTTCGAGCAGGCTGTAAACGAGGTGTCTGCGGCGGACTGGAAAAAGTGTTTTGAAAACTGGTTTAGGCGCATGAATCTTTGTATAGAGGCTGGTGGAAAGTACTTTGAAAAGATTTGATAAAAATATATGTACGTATAGAACAATTTTTTTTAGTTTCGCAAAACTTTCTGAGTGTCCCACGTACATATGCATGTTCACGCGAACTATTGTTACATAGGGAATTCGTTTCCTGTTTAATAATAACGCCACTATAATATTACGTAAAATTTAGTTATGTACTCCAAGTTACCTATTAAAATAAATGTATATTATGCTAAATAGCACTCATCACGTAATATAGAGTCGGAGTCCTGATTCAAGGAAGTGTGAATGTATCGCAACGTAGGTACCCCGTTGTAAGTTATGCACATGAAACTGCGTAATAAATATGCAACAAGTATTTGGTCAATAAAACGCAATGGAAGCTGCCAGCAACACTTTCATTTGTTTGGAGTAATAACTGTGAATGTAGACTATTCTTTTGGTGTGAATGACAACTACAAACAGTGCGATTGCAATGTGGATTATTGTGTTAAATAAACATTGGTACGATCGAACATTCAACTCTACATGATACAAGATCTTTGTAATGCGCTGAACTTAACGTGATTTGTGTTGTCAAATCATTCTAAAACAGGCGTTCCCCAAGGCTCAATTCTTGGCCCTATTATATTATGTTTGACCTATCAAATTGTCGTCTAGCTTTTCACAATAACTTAACATGGTTGCATATTTTTTGACGTTGCTTCGACAGCAAATCAAGTTAAAGGTTCTCTGTTCGTGTCTCGGAGAGCGGCCAGACAACAACAAAAAAGTTTATAAAACAATATTCTTGAATTAATCAGTCTGTTCTAAAAACCGTTAAAGATACTTTGTAAATTTTACCCTATTTTACCTAGGAAATAGAATTACAATAGATACCTTCTCACAGCCTTTGTTAATTTTCGTTTCACCTCGACATTACAAGACCTCGACAATTCCATATTTATGTGGAGTTCTTGCGTGCTATTGTAGAACAAATAATAGTAGTATGTACAGCTAATACAGGGCCCTAATACACGTAATTTCAGGACGCACCGATCAAGTTGCAATGACGCTGAATTAAAGTTAAAGTTTTAGTGCTAAATGGTATTCTTGTGATCTTTGAACTGCGCGTAAGCTGAACGTCAACTGCACGACAGCCAAACCAAACTTACCTACGATGGGCCATCTATGAGAATAAAAATTGCTCAGTAAATAATCGAATAGAATCGATTATTATTACAATGAATGTAACGTTATACAATCTCAAAATAATATAACAATACTGATTTTAGTGCTTTTTCCATAAACTTATTATACTAGTGTAAAGTATATTAAGTTTATGGCTTTTTCTAACCACTTTTCTTACTGATCAAGTTGCGTTCGGAATCACGCACTAATGACGCGCAGCAGCTGAATATCATTATTCCGCCCGCGTGACGCGAACTTGACGCGAGCGTATTTGACAGCGGTTGCCGAAGATAAGAACTGCAACTGAACTTCCCAAGTTACGTAAATTGGTCCACAGTACCTACTCGGTCTACCGCTGGCAACACGGACGAGTTTAGTTTGGAAAATTCCATTTCCTTTTATTTGCCACAAAACATTTTATTTGCAGGATTTGTTATTTATCAGCAACCTTGTCAATTAGTGTAATAATATAGGTGGTATTTTATTGCGAAAACGATTGGGTTCGATTCCTGGCCAGACCAGCCGCTTTTTCAAAATCTAAAAATGCATTTTTTGTTTTCTTCAAAATCGATCTCACGACTCCTTTGTCGACTTTTCTCTACACCTTGTTGTTTTGGATGTGGTTCTCCAGCACTATTTTCAGAACCCAGCCTGTATTAAGTACTTCGAGAGTAATTTATAATTTCCATGTCCAAAGAATCATGGCGTAATTCATACATAAGATTTGTACAAAAAAATAAAGATTTTTAGAGAAGTTGGAATAGTTTTATCATCATAGTTTTATCGTTTGTAAAGAATAATTTTCGGCTTTAAAAAAAAATGGTCGGTCGCCCTAGATATCGCTGGAGCGATGCGGTGGAAGGCGATCTTCTGGAGATCAGATTGGCGAAATACTGCCAAAGATCGCGGCAAGTGGCGTTCTCTCGTTTCGGAGGCCAAGACACATTTTGGGTCGCTGCGCCAGCGGAGTAGTATTAAAAAAAAAACTCCACCGTAAAAATAAAATATAATTTATCATTCCATTGTTATCATTGAGCTAATTTATGCAAAGATTTATGAACATGATTTAATTGATCGCTGGCTGTATTTGACGTGTTCAGAAATTAGCTCAATTTCAAATGATTTAGGTACATTGTTTTTTTTTCGGGGTTCTAAAAGTATTTTAAATGCCGAAAGTTATTCTAAAACAAGTATTAGTATTAGTTTAAGGATCAATATTAAAACTATTCCAACTTCTCTAAAAATCTTTATATTTTTGTACAAATTCGCCATGATTCTTTGTGATAACGGCTTCCCAAAACTAAAAAAAAATGGCACACGTGATGCACACGGGTGTTCTACTCTACTCGTGTATCAAACATTAGCTTGACATTTCTGCAAGAAAACGAGAATGTCCGTTTTTTACTAGGTTTTTTACGTAAAAAAAAACGACTTTCCTATGTCCAAAAGACTGTTGAAAATATAATCAAATGTAGCATCGATTTTTAGGGTTCCGTACCAAAAGGGTGCTAACGAGATTCTATTACTACGCTGCGCCGCCTGTCCGTCCGTCCTACACCGGACTGTATCTTTTAACCGTTATAAGGAACCATTTGAAATTTTCTAAGAATATATTGTGTTACTATGGCCTATATCATTACAAATTCTAAAAAATAAAAATAAAGTCTGAATCCAAATTCCTTGTACAAGTGACCGCGAGAAAAATGATCATAAAAACGGTAATACATACAAGCGTCAAACTTGGTCTGATCCGATTGTAGTGCGTACGAGTGCGTACACATCAAGCTGAACATTTCGATTCTACCACGTAATTCCGACAGACAACATCTCGATGAACGCTAGACCGACAGTTCATTTATTCGACCTGCAGTAGACCGACAGAAGACTAAACCGAAACAGTTTGTCTCGACTAAACGCTTTCCCGACTTTCAGACTTTTGTTTCGACTGCACATTATCCAGACATGCAAAGGACCGATAAAACACAAGAACGACAAACAGCCTAAGGGAGAACCTCAGGTTTAGAAAAAAAAGGCCAAGTGCAAGTCAGACTTGAGCAATTAGTACAATGCAGTCGGACTTGAGCAATACAATATTAAATAATTATAAATAGAAATTGCATGTGCAAAGGCGAGCTTAGCTCAAATAATAAATTAATGAAAAAGTTTATTTTTAACCACGTTATTAATACGAAAGCGAGCATATTGCATTGTCATCCAGTACTGAGCTATGTTTAAAGTTTCAAGTGTTTAGCTCAACGGGAAGTGTTTAAAATCGATTGCAAAATTTGCGTTTAGTCGAGACAAACTGATTCGGGTTAATCTTCTGTCGGTCTACTGCAGGTCGAATAAATGTACTGTCGGTCTAGCGTTCATCAAGAAAATTGTATCCCTTTGAGCTGATTTTTTATTTTTGGGAATAAAAAGAAGTCACACGGTGCTAGATCAGGGCTGTAAGGAGGGTGACCCAGGAGTTTGACTGGCGTGCTGTCCAGGAAGTCCCTCGTTTTGAGTGCGGTGTGCGCAGGTGCATTGTCGTGGTGGAGCAGTAGCCCGCGGAGCCCTGTGTTTGGTCGCTTGTTGCTTATAACAGAGAAAACTTCTGGCAAACATTTGGTAGTATTATACCATTCGGCATTAATGCTTCTTTGATCCCGTAAGGGAATTGATACCAAGTGGCCAGTCAAATTAAAAAAGCTAGCGATCAAAATCTTACCCCCGCTTCTAGATCGCTTCACTTTGGTAGGCGTTGGCTCATTTTGAAACACCCAAACAGTCGACTGGCGCTTGGTTTCTGGGTCGTATTGATAAATCCAGGACTCATCACCTGTAACGATGTCGTAAACACGCCGAGACGAGCCTGCTTCAAATTTGTTAAGCATATCACGGCACCATTCCACCCGGGCCTGCTTCTGAGCATCGGTGAGGTTGTGCGGCACCCAGCGTGATACTATCCTCCTCACGCGAAGATGGCTGTGTAGAATCTCGTGAACGCTTCCCGATCCAATCTTCAATATGTGTTGAATCTCCTGATATGTAATTCGCCTATTGTCTTGGATTAAATTTTTCACTGCTAGCACGTTTTCTTCGGTAACAGCCGTCAAAGGGCGACCGCTTCTTTCGTCATCCCCCAAAGTTGGTCGACCGCGCTTGAATTCGTTATACCAACGATACACGGTTGCCTTGGAAGGGCCTTCATCCATGAATGCCATTTGAAGTCTATCGTACGATTCATCCGGTTTCAGGCGACACTTGAAATCGTATAAAATCATAGCTCTAAAATGTTCCCGGCGCAGATCCATATTTCAGTGAGACACAATACTTTGAATTAACTCGCAAAAAATGTGGAGGGAAATTTTGAAATTGGAACTTACTTATTTTTACTTATAAATAATCATATTTTCGAAAAACATTATAACTGGCCAGTCTCCCATATATAAAAACTTTTTTTCGCAATACTTTCTGAGGGGCCTGGTATGTACTTATATAAGAAATGTTATTTTAAATGTAATATTGTAGCGAGAAAATAAATATTTATCTTATCTTATCTTATCTTAATAATATTTTTATATCTTTTATTACTCGTTACTGATTAAAACTAGCAATTAGCAAAAAATGCAAGAAATTTTTAATTTCGCGGGCTACCTTGTAGCATTAACCTTAAATGTAATGTATGTTTGTAATGTTGCCATTGTAACTTGGCAGAAACGTCGAGGTTAGTCAAAATGTTTGTTTTGTTTTGATTTAATTGTGCGCGAAAAGGCCCCGTAAATATAGTTCAATATCTTTGGTGTTATCCAGTGAAGTGATATTTATGCTGTCTGGTGGCACAACTCCACAAGACTCAATAACTGGTCTTGACGCAGGCGGGCGGACGTTAGGCCGCACGGGAGAAGGGGCTCGCCTGCTTGTGGCGGGCCGGGACCTGTCGGGGGTGGTTGTGTGAATACTCACGGGTTCCCAAGCCCCCGACTAAGGTAGTTGAAGGAACACCGTGGTGGTTTTAGTCGGTAAGAGTCCAACACAGGCTCCGCCTACCCCGATCGGAGTGCGTCCATGAGGAGTTCATCACGGCAAAAAAAAACGCGAGCACAATTTCAATAATGAAGAATACATTTGATCTCTTTTTGCGCCAAAAACTAGCGCTCGAGAACAAACTTGCTATTTGATCGTTTTTCAAATAAAGAACAACCATTCGAACACGCTCCGGTAATAGTATAAAATGAGTTTAGTTCGTAAACAAAAGAATCGACACCAATGTGCACCCGTTATGTCAAATAGTGGAAATATAACCGTTCAAGATGTACCAGTAATTGGCTTCGGAGGACTATAATTTTCTAACTTATATGGCCTCTGTAACTACGTGGATTACAAGCGCGCTGTATGAATCTGCTTATACCAAAGATAAACCTAGCGTTAAGCGAACATATACCTAAAATATGTATAAGGTATATTATATACATACACCTCTGTAGTCACTAAATAACAAACTAACGCGTATATTAAAAGAAAGTGATTCTACATTGATATATTTTAAAAAAAACATCAATTTCAATCGTTTAAGTTAATAAAAATCTTATTTACAAGCTCCTACAAAACAATAATAGTTCGACATCAAAAGATAATACAAAAAACATTATAACCTTCTTGCTAAGCAATTAAAACAATAAATACATGGCGTGGATCAGCCAAGCAGTTCTTGTATAAGTTTTTGTCAACCAATTGTGATATTTTCAGTGTGTATATTTTTGTATACAGATTGTATAAAACCGAATGTGCGTAGTTTACTTAACAGTCAATAATTTCGAGCTGCTTAATCAACTAATACTGAAAGCACCATTTAATATTACCTAATTTAATCAATTCTTACGCAAGTCCGTTAGATAGAAAATTTTGAATTTTTATTTTAGTTTTAGGTGTTGACCACACTTGAGACAAGGATATACGATACTATTGTTTACGATACTTTATAAGGTAGACGGAAATATTGAGCTTACACCAACACATTCCGGATGTTTCGCTTGAATGCAAAATAAATGCATTACTAAACCATTTTCACGATACTATAAATTCAAATTTCGGATTGAAATTTATA
This sequence comes from Asteroscopus sphinx, assembly GCA_949699075.1. Classification (NCBI taxonomy): domain Eukaryota; kingdom Metazoa; phylum Arthropoda; class Insecta; order Lepidoptera; family Noctuidae; genus Asteroscopus; species Asteroscopus sphinx. Next base: position 23,058,711 of record OX453024.1, read on the forward strand.
AGTTTCTTTATCCAAGGTTTACATTTTTTTTATTAAACATTAATGTTTTACCTTAAACCTGAAAAGGGGTCATTGTACTAATTATTTTGAACAACTTTTACTATGGGACCAATCCTGAACTCGCGAAAACAAAATCAGCTGTCCCCTAAATTTGTGTTCTCTGAACATAAATCGACAAAATGTATGGAACAGCAGATATTTTTTTCGCGATTTCAAGGTTGGTCCCAATGTAAAAGTTGTTCATAAGGATTAGTATAATCTAACAATGTAATTAGTATCCAGGGTCGCTAGATATAAATGAAGTTTTCTCAGAAGATTATGGATGTTTTCGAGTGAAATATCATTCTAATAATGGACAAAGTTAAACTGTATTTATACAAAATCCTAATCAAACCATTCCATAATTATTTTTTGAGAAATCTTCATCTATATCTGGTGACCCTGTATACTAATTGCTTTGTTGGACTGTACAATGACCCCTTTTCAGGTTTAGGGTACACAAAAACGAATGTTTTACAATTAAAACTTTGTCCGTATTACACATCCCATAATATCGCTGTCACCTCGTCTGTGCAGTCGCAGCGTTACGTTGGTAATACTTGACACCCAATAATTTATCATAGAAAAATATTGCCATTGTAAAAAATATTTCGTTAAAATTCATAGAGATAATTATTATATTCATTTTTAGTTTTTTTTTTTTTGTATAATGGCATCAAATACTACAAAGCTAGATTAATACTGAGATGATGATTTTTATTATAATATTTTAAGTATGATTTGAATTCTGCTCGTGTAGACAAATAAATGGGCTTGTTCGGGAAATTATCGTAATTTTGTTCAAGCACATTTCCCACGGGGTGAGTTGGGGGAGGCCTATGTCCAGCAGTGGACGTCCTTCGGCTGAAATTATGATGATGACATTCCCCATGAGAAAAGAATAAGCCGAAAATTTACACAAACCACTCTTGATACTAAACATTATTATCTAGTGCCTAAACTAATTGCGTCTGGGTATTTATTATTTTAGAATAATATTACAGATATTAATAAGATTGACAGATCTGTGACCCAATACATTTTATAAATTTTATTATTATTTGAATTAATAAGTTACATCTATATTATGCTAATTAACTAGTGTACATGGCCAAAAACGGCTAGGAAGTCATATTAATACACTAGAATAGAAGCAGGTTAAATGACAATATTTTTTATTTATCTATCTGAATGTTATTTATATTTAACATTGGATGGCAGCTAAAATAATTTTCTAGCTATATTTATCATTTAAAACTATCTACCTAAAAGTTATTAGATCAAAAATGTAGAGAAACTGAACCAAACCAGTAGAGGTTTTAATTCTAGCACCGTGGTTTCTGGGCAATTCGTCGCGGTTTCGGAGGTAGGTGTGAAGATTAGTGTTTTAATTTTATTACGATAGTTTATTAATTTATTATTATTCATAGGGCTTGATAAGATGGCGATCAAACGCAAGCCCATTAATAGTAATGAGCTTGCGTTTCATCGCTACATCATCCGATGTTAAGCGATGGGACGTTCAACGATGGTACAGCCTGCCCAACAAAACCCTATTCACTCGAGCCTAGAAGACCACCAGATTATAGGTATAACTTATCGGGAAACACAGACGCATTTGCATTATAGGTACATATTCTCTACCGAAAATGGTGTTTACAATAGACAAATACAAAATAAATTACAATGACTATTGGTCAACATTGGTTATTAGTATTAGCTTAAATTATGTCGATGCTGCCTTATCTCGTCTGAGTTATACACGAGATAAGCACCAATTATGATAGACATAGATATTATAATAAATATTGTCAGGCACACACGTTACCAGGTACTTGGTAATACCGGAACTCGAAGTTATTTCTATTTACTAACTTAAATTAATATTATTATTTGCAGATGGACGGTGATATAAGAAGCTCGAGCTCTGACCTGAGTGATAGTCCGCACAACTCCAACCACAACTCACCCAGGAAATGTATGTATGTATGCATGTATGTGTTGTATACTATAATTTTATAATTTTGTTATCTCATTAAATCTTAAGTGTTATTTGGTTTTTTCATTAGGAAATTCTCAGTAGCAGCCCGGAGTCTGGATTTGTGCCCGGTCAATGGCAATAGGCTCGCCCCCTATTACATGGGACTATAACATAACTGGCGAAATGTGGGTGTACTATTACACCTCTGCCTACCCCTTCGGGGAAATACAGGCGTGATGTTATGTTATGTTATGTTATTAAATCTTAAAATCCTTAGTTGACTCAATTTTTTTCCTATCAAGTTATACATTTTAAAAAAGGGATTTCTAATTTTAATAGTTTGAGGTCAATAACAATAGATTTTATTTTATCAAAACCACTTTTTTATGTAGCTGTAACAGGTAAATATGTTTTAATCATACTGCCAAGAGATGATTTTATATCAATTATTTCATAAAATCTGTTCATGTACAAGTAGACGTACAGTACACATACATACATATTATCACGCCTGTTTCCCATTGGGGTAGGCAGAGACTATGGATTTCCACCTGCTAACATACATATTATCACGCCTGTTTCCCATTGGGGTAGGCATATACTTTTTTTTTTTTTTTTTTTTTTTTTTCCCCTGACACACCTCTTTTGCTTCATCTACGTTCATTAACCTCGTCATGCATGCTCGTCTGTTTAGAGTACTCTTAACCTGGCAATTTTTGAGAACGTCCGCGATTTGATTGCGATACGTTCGCCAAGGTCGTCCCCTTCCAACTCATCTCAGGACTTAAACTATGCTGAAACAGAAAAACTACTTGTTGTCCTGGTATAAATTGTTTATTTCTATAATAGTTTATTTAATGATAAGTATCACAATTTAAGCATATGTACTACATACGAAATAATATATATAATATAACACAATCAAAGAAAAGAATCACTCCCTCATACAAATCATTATGACAGGTCATTCACACTCTTGCATTAATTATTTTAATTCCCCATTACACGTACACTCTCCACAGACACATTCACAACACATACATGCACACAAATAAACACACACATACAAATTCATACTAACCATACTAACACTGCAATTAAAATGTTGAACGGTTTGCGCTACTTTACATGAGCCTGCCGTTGCGATACTCAAAGGCGCAAGCGATAGAAGCTTTGGAGGTGAAAAAAAAAGTGCGTAGGCTCCCGCAGTATTTTTTGGGAGTTGTACCAAAAAATACACTTAAATTCGATAAATATAAAAAATTCGCTCCCAACATTAGTTTCCTCTTTGTTGACGTTCATTTTGTAAGTAACTATTCTGTTACATAATAAACTAACTCCAAACTTTCCCTTGTCATTGCGAAAAAAAAAAAAAATCCGTGTAAAATTAATAGATTACCTCTTTAGATACGGATTCATATCGTATATGTATTTACTAGTTTTTAACGTAGTTTTCAGGGTTCGGTACACAAAGGCTTCCAAACGGGACTCTATTACTTTCGCTACGCTGTCCGTCCTTCCGTCTGTCTGTCACAGGGCTGTATCTTTTGAACGGTAATAGGTAGGTAGCCGGTTGAAATTTTCTCAAAATATGTGTTGCTATCGTCGGTCGGATTATAGTGCATACTATGTAGTTTAGCAATAAATAATAAAAATAGGGTAAACTTAACTGACATATTGGTGGTACACACGGCTACACATCAAGCTGTACATTTCCAGTATAAGCTGACCTCGCATTGTATAGGCTTTCCGCACAATGTGAGATCAGCTTATACTGGAAATGTACAGCTTGATGTGTAGCCGTGCGTACATGCGTGAGAAAGAAATACAAAAATTAATATTTCGCGCACAGCGCCTTGATGTCTTTTGATGAGTTCTAGTAAAATAAATAATAAATACGTTTCTATGGGGTATCAGGTCGATGGGTGGTACCACAGAAATGTGGGTGGTACGGAACTCTTACTGCGTGAGTCCAACTCGCACTTGGCCGGTTTTTTAAATAACGACTCAGTCACTTTTAAACGTTTGAGCCTCTAAGATAACACGATAGCCGCACAAATAAGATAAGTTTCCAGGTAAACCTTAGGTTCCTTCATAAATAGATTACCATGGTTTCCTCAGTACGTCCTCTGGATAACACCAAAGATATTGAACTATATTTACGGGGCCTTTTCGCGCACAATTAAATCAAAACAAAACAAACATTTTGACTAACCTCGACGTTTCTGCCAAGTTACAATGGCAACATTACAAACATACATTACATTTAAGGTTAATGCTACAAGGTAGCCCGCGAAATTAAAAATTTCTTGCATTTTTTGCTAATTGCTAGTTTTAATCAGTAACGAGTAATAAAAGATATAAAAATATTATTAAGATAAGATAAGATAAGATAAATATTTATTTTCTCGCTACAATATTACATTTAAAATAACATTTCTTATATAAGTACATACCAGGCCCCTCAGAAAGTATTGCGAAAAAAAGTTTTTATATATGGGAGACTGGCCAGTTATAATGTTTTTCGAAAATATGATTATTTATAAGTAAAAATAAGTAAGTTCCAATTTCAAAATTTCCCTCCACATTTTTTGCGAGTTAATTCAAAGTATTGTGTCTCACTGAAATATGGATCTGCGCCGGGAACATTTTAGAGCTATGATTTTATACGATTTCAAGTGTCGCCTGAAACCGGATGAATCGTACGATAGACTTCAAATGGCATTCATGGATGAAGGCCCTTCCAAGGCAACCGTGTATCGTTGGTATAACGAATTCAAGCGCGGTCGACCAACTTTGGGGGATGACGAAAGAAGCGGTCGCCCTTTGACGGCTGTTACCGAAGAAAACGTGCTAGCAGTGAAAAATTTAATCCAAGACAATAGGCGAATTACATATCAGGAGATTCAACACATATTGAAGATTGGATCGGGAAGCGTTCACGAGATTCTATACAGCCATCTTCGCGTGAGGAGGATAGTATCACGCTGGGTGCCGCACATGAACTATTACTTTTATATTTATTTATGCGGAACCTCTGACGTTTTGACACGGCATTACAACAGTTACAATGTAATTTATGAATTATTAGGGAAATACCTTAACTTTAATTCGAATAACTTATGGTAAAAGATTTTTTATTTTATATGCAGAGACATAGAATAGGGTAGATGCACCAGTAAAGTAGTAAAATATGTTTCGTACTACGGACTTATAATTACATATAATAAAAAATAAAAAAATAGATAAATACATATGTACATTATACATATAATAAAATATATATATTATACATACCTACATATATAACTATAAATATATAACATCAAGATAATTCAAAGTCGAGCTGAATCTGCTAAATTGAAAAGTTCATTGAAACTTGACCTTAACAAATACTTAAATACTTTTTATTCAAATATTAGTTCTAAATTCTGCTTTTAAAGGCAGACCAGCACGATATTTAAAAAAAATACTGATCCTTAACTATTTGACACCAGAATGGTAATAATGGGCATAATCGCACTACTAGCGATCCCAATATTCGGGCTGACGGGCTTCCACATGGTGCTGGTGTCCCGAGGCCGCACCACCAACGAGCAGGTGACGGGCAAGTTCACCGGCGGATACAATCCCTTCTCCAAGGGCTGCTGGTTTAACTGCTGTTATACACAATTCGGCCCGCAGTACCCTAGGTAAGTGGTTACTTACTTACATTCCGTTCTAAATATTATACAACATGTTGGTCTGTATTCGTGCCATATCCAAGGAGGTGACTATACCACTGATACTGAACACGAATCAATAAATAAATCAATACCATTTTTTTAAAATTTAAATACCTATTTGTAAACAAATATACTCCCCCCGCGTGTGGAAAAATTGCAGGTATTTATTTGCCGCCGGTGACTTATTTTCAGAGTCGTTCGGGATTTATTCTCAAACCCTCGTAATGCTTCTACTCGAGGCGAGCCAATGCGAGCCGGCCGAGGGCGGTAGGGGCGTTGCCCTCTCCTTGTCATAGTTCCCACGCTCGTTTAAATTTATTTTTGTTTTGTTATTATTTAGTGTTTTTACGTTATTGTGACTTTTTAATGGTGTGAAAATTAGCATTAACTTGAATGTTGACTACTATAGTAGTATTATTTATTAAAAGCAACTTTTCAAAACAACTTTTCTTAATTTAAAAGTAAATTAAATAATGAAAAGCAATGGTGCGTGTTTTTTTTTTTCTTAGTACGTTTTTTTAGAGTCGATTTGGACGGAAACTGGTATTAAAGATTTTTATTGTATTTTAAATCATATTTATTGTATCATTATTGTATTTTGTATTGTAAATAAAACAATACAGTGCACCACGGGTTCTCTGACCCAGCAGCCGCCACTGGTCACCCTCCGGCCCATAAACTATCTCTTTGCAAAAATCACATCGATCCATTGCTGCATGAAAGGACAAACCGTTTCGCATTAATTATAATATATTGGTTAACAATATTATGTGGACCGACCTGGTGAAGGTCGCGGGAATCCGCTGGATGCGGAAGGCGCAGGACCGGTCGTCTTGGCGATGCTTGGGGGAGGCCTATGTCCAGCAGTGGACGTCTTTCGGCTGAAATGATGATGATGATGATGTGGGACCCTAATTCTTGAGCTCTTCTTCGTTAACCTTACCTCGTCTGGGGCCGTTGTTGTTGACTGGGAGCGATCGGAGGGAATGCGAGTCGGAGGGACGGGAGGGCTCCTCTTGAGCTGGGACGAGACCAGACTGCGAACAAATAACCTTAGTTGTTATACAATTACGATTTAACAAGGAGTATTATCAAATAATAATTACATTATAATATGATTTGTTCTGGTTAATGGCAATAGGCTCGCCCCTATTACATGAGACTTATAACATAACTGGCGAAATGTTGGTGTACTATACACCTCTGCATATTTCTATTGTGCGTACTATACCAAAAAATCTTCTAAGACACTTAGCAGGATAATGGTGGCTGCGAAGAGACATAAGGGCGCGAAAACTTGGCCAGCTACACCCCTAAAGTATTTTTGAGAAAGGCAACTAAAAATAGTATCATTTTTACCGGGTTTTACCATACAAATTCTAAGTTTAGAAGTATTACGATCCGTTCAGCCGTTTTCACGTGATGAGGTAATAAACAGACAGACAGACAGATAGACAGACATACAGACAGACGTTGCATGAAATTGTGAAACGGATTTTATCCGAGAGCAAAACATTTGATTCTATACAGAAAGACTTTTTATTTGTTTTGATCGTGGTCTTGATGATAGAGAATGGATTTCATCTTGTGAATTGTAATATGGAGGTAATAGATCCCCTGAAATCCTTTGATATGGTAATGTTATCTAAATGGAAGTTACCCTCTGGAATATATGAAACTTCATTTATAATGTCTGGATTCAAAAATATCACTCTAAAATTAATCATGAGTCCACTGGGAGCAACTGTGTTGGTGAATTTAGTGGTCAATGAATTAAACTTTGAAACATATTCTATTTGCTTACCAATCAGTCGCTATGTTGTTTCACCTCAAGCCACATCAATTCCAATGATATTTCGGGACTTGAGACATTTCTCAACAACTTTTAAAAATAAAACTGTTTCTGCTATCAAAAGTAGAATACTAATGCACCATGGTTATCCTAGTGCAAGTTTAATAGGACTGCCGGTAGAAGTGCTCTTCAAAATAATGCTTCACCTACCAGTGGTATACTCACGAGGGTGTACCGAAAGCGAAATAAACGGGCTATTGCTTCCCAAAAAGTCTAGATTCAATTTCAATTTATATTGTGGTACATAGGTAAAATAAAGATAGGTATTAAATAGGTACATTATGTTGTGCTGCTATGACCCGCCGTAATTGGCATACAATAAATAATAAATATAATAATTGATATCCCGCTTTTGGCGAAACGTCCCGTTTTTCAGTCCTCTCAGGACACGTCCCGCCAGCATCCTGAGCGGGACGCCCAAAATCCAATAAAAAAAATTACGTGCTTGCCTGGCCTGGTATACCTAAAACTTTGGTTTCCTCTACGTGCTTGGCATATTATTTGGTTGTCTTGTGTCAAAATTGACAGGAAACTTGCAAATTATTACAGTAGAAATTGGCATTTGATTTATTTTTGATCTTAGATTTGTCACTACTGTCTACCTGGGGTAGATGTCAAATCTGTGTTTTTGATTATCAGTTGACAATTCAATCTGACAAATTATTCAATGATAATGTTGGTTATAATTATATCGGAATAAAAAAGCAACATCCACACAAAAAGCGGACATCTCCCTTTAAAGGTGGATTCTACCAATGAAACTGAACTTTTCCTAAAAAACATACCTACATACAATGGGTCGTCTTTTTACTTTCTATTTGAAAACCTTTGCCATAAACAAGGTTTATGTATGGAAAGTCAAAATATCCTGCATATCTACCATTTACTTTAATGTTAACTATTATTATTAGGCTAACCTTATCCAAACTATGTTGGACTGGGATTCTATTTTCAGTTTAACCACATCCGGCTCAATAGAGGGGCCATCTGATCTTCGCAATCCAATAACTGTAATTTATCATCTATTTATATAAATAGGCAAAGAAAAAACGGTGCAATACCATTTTCTCCTCTGTTTGTCAACCATTTTTATTTTTGTTAAGCAACTATTGATGTTCAATAAAAAAAAATGGAAAGTTTTTTTCGATAAAGTCCAATAATAAAAATTTAATGAATTACGGTCGAATTTCGACCATTGGGCGACCTCTCGTTATATTTAAATAGAAAAACAAAGCATTGTTGCATATAGGCATGTCTTAGGTCCGTATTACAGAACGTTCCTCAAGTACAGTTTGATCATCAATAAACAAATAATTTGTGTGAAACAAAACTGGCACCGACTTCCTAAACCCTTTCACACAATTTATTTTATTATTTTTGAAGTTGGTTTTTACTTTTTTTTAAGTTTATTTTATTTTTCTATATTTAGTGGCATTAACAATAGAAAGACAAGCGATTGCTGCAATCCCCGATGATTTGCTGTCATCCATTGAAAAGTTCCCTTCTTTATCTCTGAAAATCTTCATCAGATCTTCACCAATTGATACTCTCTGAATACAAATGCTTGATTTGTTGATGAAAATACCAAAATCGCTATATAATAAAATTCGCCTTTAATATTTGAGGAGTTCCCTCAATTCCACATGGATCCCATTATTAGAACTAGATTTTGATAACAATGAGACCAATCTGGAATTATATCCTTTCAAATAAAAAAATACATTTACAAATGGTTGATAAATGACGGAGTTCTGAGGTAACAAATGAATAAAAATATATACATACAATCTAATTGAGAACCTCCTCCTTTTTTTGAAGTCAGTTAAAAAGTAACAAGTCTTTGCAAGATTCAGGCCAGAATATTCTGAAAACTTCCATGTTATATGTAGAAAGGTTTAATGTCTCGAGCCAAATAAATGCAATGCAATGCGATGCAAATATTTGAATAACTCTTACCAGAACATGTGATGAGCTGGTTCTGTCCTTGTCTCTCCAAGTCCACCACACACATGTCAACGATAGGTGCTAAACTGGTGAAACTCTCCATCGGCTGCACATATTGACTGGCCTCGTCTCTTGAGGCTGATAGTCGAACAAGGGCCGAGTCTCCTAGTCGGGAGCCAATGAATACAACTCCATTGTCGAGGTAGGTCATGCATTCCGGTATTGGGACATCTCCTGTGAAGAAAGTGTCTGATTATCGGAATAATCCAAAGCTTCCACGTCGATCAGATCAGAATCAAACATATCTTTGTTTATACTTCCGCGCCACGACGAGGCACCAGCTCCAGACTAAGTTTTCTGGAAAGAAAGAAGGATTTCATAAAATTCTTGTTCATCCCTTTTCAGACTCTGACTACATTTCTTTTCTGTCTAATTCTCCTCTCGCAGGTCTACTGGAAGAGATTTCTTTAGAAATAAACAGTAGGTACCTTTGTACGGTCGACCGCACGTTAGTGGTAACACTTTGACATTGACAGCATCTTTATTTCGTAAGCAGTATGGGCGATTTTCGAATTGAAGTGTTACCTATGTCATTATTTTATAATAAATACTTAAAAAAGGTACCATAACTTTACTTTTGACGACGTCTGTGGTCTAGTGGTTCGAGTGTCGGACTGCTGATCACGAGGTCGTGGGTTCGATTCCCACAGGACACAAATATTTGTGTGATGAACAATAAGTGTTGTGTTGGTCTGGGTGTTTCTTTGTGTATTAAAGTATGTAATAACAAAAAAAAAGTACATAAGTATTATATTCATTGTCTAGTACCCATAGTACAAGCTCTGCTTTTTGGGTCTAGATGGTGGTATTGTCTAAAAAACAACCATTCTACTCTATCTGTTTATCTAGTCAACGCACAGACCAATAAGCCTCTAGTCGCCGATTACCTGGATACCCCTGGTCACAACGCATATGCAGTGCCACTGCATATCGTACGTCCCGCCGTCAATCGGAACGTCACTCCGTCAGCGAGCGGTACCAATCATACCACCGAACTTTTGAGCCGACCAATCATAACGCGCCATCCGCCCCCCGGCCCCCGCCAACATTTTACGACTGTGTTCGCATGCAAAACTTTGTTTATGCGGCGTCTTGAGGCTTACTGGTCTGTGAGTCAACGCAAGAGTAGTTGTTGAACGCGAAACTAACTCTGGGTTCTATTCCCACTTTAGAGACGTACCCATAATACCCATTAAAAAAAAAAAAAACGATTTTTTTGCAATTTCAACCAAATTGCTGGATTGTAAAATAGGAACTGACAATTGTAGAAGGGCGGCAAAAAATTTACAGCTTATCCTTAGGAAATGTGTAATTTTTAGGGTTCCGTACCCGAAGGGTGCCAAAAGGGACCCTAATACTCTCGCTACGCTGTTCGTCCGTCCGTCTGTCTGTCGCAGGGCTGTATCTTTTGAACGGTAATAGGTAACCGGTTGAAATTTTCTCAGAATATGTGTTGCTAAGAGGTGTATCACGACAAATACTAAAAACAAAAAAAAAGTCTAAAACCAAAGGGGGTCCCCATACAAGAAAACTCGAAAAACCTGCATTTAATTCAACGTTTTTGTTCCTGCTCTAACTTCAAAACGGTAATATATACAGGCGTCAAACTTGGTCAGATCCGCCACGCGCCACCTGCTCACCGCGAGGCACTACTCCATCGAAGACAAGACCTACGGGTAGGTGCTCCTACATACACGCTCGAACACTGGCGACGCCGTTGCACGCCGACAACATACACTAAATCATCATCATCATTTCAGCCGAAAGACGTCTACTGTTGGACATAGGCCTCCCCAAAAAAGGGGGGAAATACCATAATCACCACGCTTGGCAAGCGGCTTGACGATCGCAGTTGGTTGGTTAAATACTCAGAGAATCCATACCGCCCATCCTCTGGTGAATCCCTTAGTCGCCTTTTACGACACCCATGAGAAGAAATAGGGTGGTGCAATTCTTCATGTTCGGCATGTTCGTAAATTGCGAGCTGGCGCGCAGCGTGCTGCGCGTCGCAAACTCTAAGTTAAATGTTAATAAAAACTCACGGCCCAACAGCGGCGGGCCGCCGCCGCGCACTACGTAGAACATCATCGCACATGCGTGCGACCTACATACGTCACGGTCAAGCGAATGAACCCTAAACTTATCATTTTGCTTCCCGTATAGCTAAATAGATTCTTATCGGTGTCGGACAACGGCACTTCCTTGAAATATGATTGGTATGAATGATCTGAAATGACGTTAACGGCTGAACCACTGTCTATCTCAAACTCCAAAAATATACCATTTACATACACGGATTCTAACATTGGTCTACCTCTCACGCATTTAATGTTAAGAACAGGTGACTCACCATCGTCTCCGACATCCCCCATATCCTTCCTGACGTACTTAACTTTCGAGTTAGCCGCACACGTTGTTTCTGTATTCTGTGCCGCACACATTCTACTTAAGTGACCCTTGCGGTTACACTTTTTGCACTTGTAACTTTTAAAACGGCACTGATTGGCCTTGTGGTTGGTATACCCGCACACACTGCATTTTTCAGTCCTGGATATATTAAACACGCCGTCGGGGGCCGCGCTGCCGGGCGCGGGCGCGTCGCTCGGGCCCGCGATGAAGCCGCTTGCGCCACTCGATGCTTGGGTGGTAGTTGCTGCTTTGCGCGCCGCGCACACGTTTTCAGCCAACTCCACGGCCTTCGCCAGCTTATTTATTATTCAACTTAGTAAAAATTGACATTTTGCTATTCTGTCATCATCATCATCATCATCATCATCATTTCAGCCGAAAGACGTCCACTGCTGGACATAGGCCTCCCCCAAGCATCGCCACAACGACCGGTCCTGTGCCTTCCGCATCCAGCGGATTCCCGCGACCTTCACCAGGTCGTCGGTCCACCTTGTGGGGGGCCTACCCACGCTGCGCCTTCCAGTACGCGGTCGCCACTCCAGAACTTTACTGCCCCATCGGCCATCCGTTCTGCGAGCAATGTGCCCCGCCCACTGCCACTTAAGTTTGGCAATTCTTCGGGCTATGTCGGTTACTTTCGTTCTCCTGCGAATCTCCTCATTTCTGATTCGATCACGCAGGGACACTCCGAGCATAGCCCTCTCCATTGCCCTTTGAGTGACTTTGAGCCTTCTTATGAGGCCTATTGTGAGCGACCACGTTTCAGTACCGTAAGTAATTACTGGCAACACACACTGGTCAAAGACTTTCGTCTTGAGACACTGCGGTATTTTGGACGAGAAGATATTGCGTAGCTTCCCGAACGCTGCCCAACCGAGTCGGATTCGACGATTGACCTCTTTCTCGAAGTTGGACTTACCTAGCTGGACAGTTTGTCCTAGGTATACATAATCGTCAACAACTTCGAGTGTAGATTCTCCGATGTTTACGGGAATGGGTGCTATATGGGAATTCGACATAACCTTTGTCTTGTCCATATTCATCTTAAGACCCACTCTATCAGAAGCTCTACTGAGGTCATCGAGCATTGTACCGAGGTCCTCCATGGTCTCAGCCATGACTACTATTGTTGAGGACAACCCAAGGATCATGAAAGTAAACAAACGATCTGTTGAAAGGCACTTGCCATATGTATTAAAATTGAAAGTACACTCGTTCCTACGTAGCTCTGTTCTAGGCGACTAATACGTTATTCTTTCTTCAGGCTTCAGGGTTCAGGACGTCAGGATCAGTTCTTCATAGGTTGAGGTCTTGATCTGAAGCGTAGAACGAGTGACGATCGAATGAAATATTGCCCACACCAAAAATGCACTTCAGGTCTTCTCGGCGCCCCCGCCAGGGGGCGCGAGGATCGGTCTCGGGATTAAATCCCTTTACCGAGGTCGCCATCTATGCCCGTAAATACGGGCATGTCCTTGGGTTGGACCTCTGTCCAAGCATAATAGCTGTGCGCCGCCTACCGTAAGGCTGGCGGGCAACACAGCTTTGTGAATAGTTGCTATATGTGTTCCTGTAGGAGCGCCGCGCTCACCGTTTTCACGGAAGCGCTTCTTCACGACGCCTTGGCGGTCAGACCCTACCGGGTGAGACCCCCGGTTACCCAGGGGAGGCCCAGCAGAAGCCGACCAGCGACAAAGGCGTCGACTTAAGCGCCCTCTACAGGGGGATGCTGACCTCCGCTTTCGACGCAATCGGACTAGCCAATCACGTTTCGAGCTAAGAGGCCGTAGTATGTGTTTGAGCAGTTTGTACTGTGGGTAACACTGCTCAATGTTTACGTATGAATGCGCGCCCACGCATTCTACGTGTGAGTATAAATGCATGTACAGTTATGTGTGTCTGTGTTTAGTGCGCTCCGTGCCTATATTAACTTAGCACACGTCGCGCACTGGGATGCATGTTATGTTTGTAAAGTGCTCTGTGTTTGAATAAGTCACGTGTTAACCATGTTATGTCAGGCGTCAATCCGGTGGGTGGGAGCGGAGGAGGGCGACCTTGCTGGCGGCCGCAGTTGCATGTCCCGCCACTCTCGGTGGCTTAGCCGGTTGTAAACAACGTGGCCATTCCACCGAGAATGACGGGTAACACCAAAAATGAGCTGAGCTCGGTGTACTTCTCGTCGCCCCGCAAGGGGCGCGAGGAATCGGGCTCGGGGGTTAGGGCCCCCTTTCCCGAGGTTGCGGGGTCGCGGCCCATAAAAATATGGGCCGGTAGTTGGGTTGGGTTGTTTACCCTTTATGGCTGGCGGGCCGGATTAAAAATGGTCCCTATGGCCGCGGGATTTCTCCGCGGCAACATGTGTTATTGTTTTGTGTCTGTGGGGGCGCCTGAAGTGTTTCACGCTGCCCGAGCGACCAGTCCCCCGCTAGGTGAGACCCCCAGTTACCTGAGGGAGGCCCGGCGAGGGACGATCAGCTACAAGGGCAGCGGCTTTGTTTGGCGCCTGCCTACAGATAGTGATTGACCCGTGACTCACAGCGTTCTCAGAGCTAGCCGATCGCGTTCCGAGTCACGGGACGAATATGTGTGTGTGAGCGACATTGAGGTGTGAGTACGTCGCTCTGTGAGTATACACTATCATACGCTCACCCGCCCGTGAGACGTAATCGGCGTACGTCAGTATTTACTTTAGCGTGTAAAGTGAATGCGTGTGTGTGCTACGCATATTTGCGCCTAAGAACTTAGTAGCAATATGCGTAGTGGGTGCGAGTATCGTTGTGGAGTCATTTTGTGTGAGCAGACCACGTGTAACGTGATTTATGGTCTGCTCAGGCGTCAGTCCGGTGGTGGGGCGGTCACGTCCGCAATCAGGTCGCGCGGGAAGCGCTTGGCGTCAGGGGGGCGCGCGTGCCACGGCGCCAGGCCCTTGATATGGACCCAGGCGGATGCGTCGGCACGCGCGAACATCCTCTCCGCCATTTCCACGGCGAAGTCGTCTATGCTCTCGACGCGCAGGTCCCTGTGGAGTACAGAGTTCCTCACGTGGCGAGGAGCATTAGTAATACGGCGCAGCACTAAATTTTGCTGCGCCCGGAGCTTTTTTCGATGTGTCTCGCACGTGAGGGCGAGCCATGCTGGCGCGGCGTAGGTGAGCTGGGGGCGGATGTACGTCTTGTACACCCCCAGCTTGACTCGCAGCGGGAGGCGCGATGAGAGCACGGGGCGAAGCAGGTGGCGGGTGGATCGCACCCGCGCGACAACATTGCGGACGTGTTGGCCCATTGTAAGCCGGCTGTCGAGCGTGACCCCCAGGTACTTAGCCGTGAGGGTCCACTCGATGTCGGCGTCCTGTAATTTAAGGTTGGGTGGGTAAGAACGGCTCCTTGCCGTTACAATCATCGCCTGTGTCTTACCCACGTTTACCGACAGTCTCCACTTGCTGAGCCAGTCGGGAAGGTCGTCCAGGGCGCGCTGCATTTTGATCGCCGCGTGGTCGGCGTTTAATGACGTCGTAATGTACGCGGCGTCATCAGCATACAGCGCGAGTGTCGAAGTGTGCGTGGCGGGAATGTCGTCGGTATAGACAGAGTATAACACAGGCGAGATACAGCTCCCCTGCGGTACTCCGGCGGCGACGGGGCGAGCGCCGGAGAGCTGGTCCTCCACCGCAACCTTAATGGTTCGGTCCTGTAGAAATTGGGAGACCACCCGCACAATGCGGCGGGGCGTCGACGATAGTGACAGTTTGTAGAGCAGACCGGTGTGCCAGACTCTATCAAACGCCTTCTCCATGTCGAGGAATACTGCAGCTGCGTATTCCCTTTTATTGATGGCCGCTGTCAGAAGGTGCAGTACCCTCGACAGCTGGAGCGTCGTGCTGTGTTCAGCGCGGAACCCGAATTGTTCCGGTCTTGGTGTCACGTGCGGTGTCATATATCGCAGCAGGAGCATTTCGAACACCTTGGAGGTGGTCGGTAGGAGGGTGATCGGCCGATAGCCCTCCGGCTTCCTGGGATTTTTCCCGGGCTTTGGGATCATCACGACTCTCCCCACCTTCCATGTCTGTGGAAAAGTCCCGGTGCGGAGAATTCCTGTGTATAGCCGCGCTAGTGCAGCCACTGATCGTGGCGGCAAGTGGCGCAGTGCGGCGTTTGTGATCTCATCCACACCGGGGGCCTTCTTTGGCTTAGTGCGGAGAATCGCGCGTCGTACTTGACCCGGGGAAATAAAAATTGGGTCTTCCTCGGGGGCTATCGGCGTGTTGAAGTACTCTCCAAGGTGTTTCTCGACTGCTGCGACGTGTTCTTCGTCGTTTGTCGGGTTCGGCGTGAATTGACGCTCCAAGTGAGAGGCGAAGATCTCTGCCCGGTCTGCTGCGGTGTATCTTAACGCCCCGTCGCTGTTAAGCAGCGGTCTCACCGGAGCTGGGGTGTTCTTGAGGCGTCGGCACACTCGGTGAACCGACGTCCAGTCGCAGTCGGCTTCTATGTAGTTCTCCCAGCTCTCGGTGGTATGGTCCTTTAATTCGGCCTTTACCTTTTCCGTGAGTCGGTTGAGCTGGGTTTTCAGTACTGGGTCTCTAGTGGTTTGCCACCGTCTGCGCAGCTCCCTCTTCGCGACAATCATGCGCTTGAGGTGTGCGGGGAGCGTCGAGTAACGCCCCTGTGGTGCTGGTGCTGAGTCAGTTGCCGCTTGGAGGGCACATTGCATGCTGACGGTGAGCTCGTTCGCCAGCTCATCGACGTCAGCGGCATCGGTAATAGGCCGAGTGGGCGTGGTGGTCTCCATCTTCGCCGCAAAGGCTGTCCAGTCCGTGCGGCGACGTGGCGCGGGACGAGCATAACGGGTGGTGTGTCCTGTGAGGGTGACGAGTACCGGCTGATGATCAGACAGTAACTCGTCATCCAGCGTCTCTTGCGCGATCTGGCAGGTCAGGCCGCGGTGGACGACAATGTCCAGGACATCCGGTGAGTGTCGAGTGATGGTTGGGTACCTGGTTGGCATCTCGGGCCCGGACACTTCGTAGCCGCGGTTTTCCGCGTCATTGAAGAGTCGTCTCCCGTCACTGTTTGTAGCGTGTGAGTTCCACGCTGGGTGCTTACAGTTCCAGTCACCGGCGATGATGGTGGGATGGGGCGCTGCTAGCAGTGCGTGTACGTCGGCAATTTCCAGTCTGTTTTGTGGCGGCTTGTAGGCCGCGTACACGCACAGGTCCTGGCCGGCGACGTGGAGTTGCACACCCAGCGCGTACATGCTGTTGAGCTGAGGCAGTGGTAGCTCCTGGTGGACGACTCTTCTCTTCACTATGACCGCCAGACCGCGGTATGAATGTGTGGCCGTTTGCTCGTCCTTCCTATAGACGAGATATCCTGGGAATCGTAGTGGGATTGCAGGTCCCAGTTTCGTCTCGCTTATAAGCGCCACGTCGATGTTCTGTTCCTGCAGGAGTGGGCGGAGGAGGGCGACCTTATCCCTGAGGCCGCCGGCTTTCCAGTGTAGGATCCTCAACGACTGGGTCATTGCGCTGGTGTGTACTGGCCGATCAGGGTGGCCATGCCGTTGAGGACCGCACGTACTGGGTCTTCTCCCCTGCGCAGGGCGTATAGTACGTCCTGCAAGACCCGTATGGCGACCTCGATAATGTCCGAGTTGGTGTTGACGCTTGGATGGCGTTGGACATCATCAGCGGCACCCTGGGTCTGGGTATAACGTACCTCCCGGGGTGCCTCCGCCGACGCCGCATTGCCTCGCATCGGTTTGAGACTTCTATGTGCTCCAGAGGTCGCTTTTCGCGTGTTACCGTGTTTGTTTACATCGGTTTTGCGATCCTCTGGAGCTAAATTTGTGTTTGTTTGGGTGCCGTGGGCCCCCATGGCGCCATGGGCACCGTGGGTGCCGATTTGCGGTGGGCGTTCCTTACCCCTCTGTTGCGCGGGCGCTGATTGGTCGGCGTGTCCGCGCAACAGGTGGCTGCGGTTAGTCGGCGGTTGGGATTGGCCGGCCTTAGTTTCGTTTTCTGCCGCGGCGGCAGAGTGGCGTGGCATGCGCATTTTATCGCCGGTATCGTTTTCAGTACGATTACCGGCGATGTTTACGTTTGTTTGGGGATCTTGTTGTTTTTTGCGTTTGCCGCCACGTTTCTTCCTCCGCCCGGAAGAGGTGGTGGCTGCTTCGCGCACCTGGGGCCCATTTGCCGCCGCCATCAGGGTAGTTGATGGTAGTTCCCCTTCCGGGGTGGGGTTTAGCCTCTCGGTGGTCTCTGTGTGAGGCCGGCGTGAGTCCCCCCCGGTGATGGCGACGGTGCCCGCTCTTTTGTTCCTCAGTTCTTTGATTAGAACTGGGCATTTTGAGTGATTGGCTGCGTGAGGGCCCCCGCAGTTTGTGCAGGTGGCAGGCTCTTCTTTTGGGCGTGTGCACTCTCTAGCATAATGAGGCCCGCCACACTTCACACATGCGAGGGGGCGATGACATTGAGCGGACGAGTGCCGAAACTGTTGGCATCTATGGCACTGGGATGGGCCCTTTTTCCCACGCCAGGCCTCGATTTTAACGCCGGGCATACACATCATCTCAGTGACATGAAATATGCCCGGTATAGTGTCTGGGGTGCGTTTGAGGGTGGCGTGGAATATGCAGCCGGGTCGCCCTTGTCTCGCCTTGATGTGGCGAACAAATTCCGGCTCAAATCCTAGCGCGCGAAGCTCCTCTTCTATTTCCTCCGGCGCAGTGTCTACTGGCAGCCCCCTGATGGCCACCTTCACACTTTTATCCGCTGGTAGCGAGTAGGAGAACCAACTTATATTCTCCTCTTTTTCGAGCTCCGTCAGGTAACTCTGTACCAGACGGAACTCGGTCTCATGTTGGGGGGTGAATTTCACCCCCTTTCCAAATGGGCGCGCACTTGGTGCCCGGCCCAGCTTGTCTTTTAGCGCCTTAAAGTGGCGCGCCCACTGGGGCATCGACTCGACTATCAGCGGCGGGAAGCGAAGCTTTTTCGCCGGCTTCCCTTTCGCAGCACCTCCTCCTGGTTGAGGTGAGGTGCGCGTGGGGGCTGCTGTTGACGACGCCGTGTTTGGGCTGCGCGGTGTTTGCGCAGCTTGGGAAAAAGTAATGGGGGTATTTGGTACCTGGGCCGTGGTGTCGCTGTCAGCACGCAAGCGTACGGGTCGCTGCGGCTGCGGTGCGGGTACACATGGCCGTTTTGCCTCCTCCACGGCGTCGTCATCAGGACTGCGCTGACGCCGCTGCGCTAGGCGGGGCAAATTAAAATCGAATTCCAGGTCGAATGATATGGCACCTACCTGGGCTTCCGGAGTGACCTGACTTTGCAGGTCAGGCATCGAGGGTGCCTTTTGCTGTCCTTGGGGGCTGGGCCGGGTCTTCCTCAGCGCAGTCCTGGGAATTTCCAACACCAAAAATGCCGCTTATTCACCCGCTTAAGTAGTATTCAGCGGGGCACAAGTGGCGCGTAGTGCGCCCTGCGGCTACTCTGTTCTTCCAACATTTTTACAAGTCATAGCTAGTTGTAGTTATGTATGGCTTATGACCTGTGATTG
This sequence comes from Asteroscopus sphinx, assembly GCA_949699075.1. Lineage (NCBI taxonomy): Eukaryota > Metazoa > Arthropoda > Insecta > Lepidoptera > Noctuidae > Asteroscopus > Asteroscopus sphinx. The sequence continues at coordinate 23,078,277 of OX453024.1, forward strand.
GTTCATGGTTTATGACTCATCAAACTGTGATTGGCTGATGATCTGTACCTAGCTATAGTGTGATTATAGCTAGATTTCATGCCCTTGTTACTTTGTACAAACGGCTACACATCAAGCTAGACACCCTATATACCCATAACTGCGCTACATGCAATACAGAGAATCGTCGGAAAGGGACTAAGTATCGTGGCGTCGGCCAATCACAGCGTTTGTTGCGTTGCGCCTACACAAACAGACGCACTTTTTTTGCAAAAAAATATTGCTCATCTCAGTGACGTCAGTTAGTTCCCAAATATCGCTCGACTGGGATTAACGTGGCTGGGGTTATTGTTCCTACAGAGCAAAAATTCTTACGTAGTTGTTCCGTTCTCAAATTGTTTTTTTACTGTGTATGTTTTTATGCTACTGAGAGTAGTGAGTGTTGTGCAAATATTATTGGCGCCACAATTAACCCTACAACAGCGGCAGCTGATAGTTGTGTTGCGGGAAGGTGGATATACTATTAATGAGATTGAAAGAAAGACCGGAATAACGGTGAGTGTTACTTTTAATACATTAGTGACAACGTGCCGCACGGCAATAGATAACCCCGACGACACTGACTAGTGACGATGAGGTCAAGGATCAAAGGATGTATTTCACTGGCTCAGCAATAGCCTAGCCTAGGTATTCACTCTTGCCTTAAGAACGCGTTTGCAAATCTGACAGAAATAATCTATTTTTCGGTAGATTTTGTGACAAAATAAAGCAAAATCATATGTAACTAATAATTACAACGGTTAAATCATTTCTTTATCTTAAAATTGTGTTATATTTCTTGCTTGAAATTTTTGGTTTTGTTTGTTTTTAACATTGTAAAAACGATTTTCCGTTGGTTACCTCTTCTTACAAATTAACGATATCGGATTGAGTTTAGGAACATTTTTCTTCTAATAGTAACATATTCAGTTATAGTTGTTAAAAAATACAGCCGGCAAGCAGACATGTTCAACTCAAAAAGGTGATAAAACTATGAAAATATTACAAATAGTCTCAGAAAAAATTATTAAATCACGTAAATTTTTTCAAAAATTTTATTTTTACGCGTCAATATTTTGCAGTAAGGGATAACTTCCCTTAATTTCACTGTCATGATCTATAGCACAAAAAAATCCACGTAACACGAAAATATAAGAGAAAACAAATAGTTATATTTTTCAAAGTATCAAAAATACCTACTTATTATTCCTGAAGCTATCTGTGCGTGTGTGTGTTTGAGGCGTGTCAATAAAGAGGTGCAATTGATGCAATTCGATACCTATTTATTTAGCAAACGCGTCCTTAAGAGACCCAAGTTATATGAATGAGCTATCTATTTATTTATTATTTATATAACAAATTAGACAAACTTAGGTATACCTATGTTTTTTGCAACAGTATTTAAGTAGGTATCTGTTGATATAAAATTTAAGTTAAATATCATTTTGTTTTAGAGGACAACATTGCGACGCATTGAGGAGACTGGGGGTGACCTATCAGCTCACCACCGGCAGCTCTACCAACGCGCTACCAACGCTGAGCAAGGTGTTGCTATTGTAGCGGAACATAATAATCAGCCATTTTTGAACACGCAGTTTACTGCCACACAATATAGCGTAAGTTGACTACTTTTTCTAATTACCTACGTTTATTTTATTAAATCTGAAAAAAAAAACAGACGCTCACAAGTCACAACAGTTTTCCAACAGTAAACTACTAACAAATCAATTAAGCGTATTTATTAGTTCGCGTATAATAGCTATGATTTCCGTACTTGGGGAGCTTTGAAAACTATGACAACGCTAACATTTGGTTCAGTTATAAAGTGTCAGTGCGTGTAAAAATCAAGTTAATGCCTTAGGCAAAGTAGGGCTTGTTGGCAGTAAACTGCCCTAACTTGGCCCACAAGCCCTACTTTGCCCAGTTATTTTTTGAGTAAACTATAATAGCTATGATTTCCGTACTTGGGGAGCTTTGAAAACTATGACAACGCTAACATTTGGTTCAGTTATAAAGTGTCAGTGCGTGTAAAAATCAAGTTAATGCCTTAGGCAAAGTAGGGCTTGTTGGCAGTAAACTGCCCTAACTTGGCCCACAAGCCCTACTTTGCCCAGTTATTTTTTGAGTAAACTATAATAGCTATGATTTCCGTACTTGGGGAGCTTTGAAAACTATGACAACGCTAACATTTGGTTCAGTTATAAAGTGTCAGTGCGTGTAAAAATCAAGTTAATGCCTTAGGCAAAGTAGGGCTTGTTGGCAGTAAACTGCCCTAACTTGGCCCACAAGCCCTACTTTGCCCAGTTATTTTTTGAGTAAACTATAATAGCTATGATTTCCGTACTTGGGGAGCTTTGAAAACTATGACAACGCTAACATTTGGTTCAGTTATAAAGTGTCAGTGCGTGTAAAAATCAAGTTAATGCCTTAGGCAAAGTAGGGCTTGTTGGCAGTAAACTGCCCTAACTTGGCCCACAAGCCCTACTTTGCCCAGTTATTTTTTGAGTAAACTATAATAGCTATGATTTCCGTACTTGGGGAGCTTTGAAAACTATGACAACGCTAACATTTGGTTCAGTTATAAAGTGTCAGTGCGTGTAAAAATCAAGTTAATGCCTTAGGCAAAGTAGGGCTTGTTGGCAGTAAACTGCCCTAACTTGGCCCACAAGCCCTACTTTGCCCAGTTATTTTTTGAGTAAACTATAATAGCTATGATTTCCGTACTTGGGGAGCTTTGAAAACTATGACAACGCTAACATTTGGTTCAGTTATAAAGTGTCAGTGCGTGTAAAAATCAAGTTAATGCCTTAGGCAAAGTAGGGCTTGTTGGCAGTAAACTGCCCTAACTTGGCCCACAAGCCCTACTTTGCCCAGTTATTTTTTGAGTAAACTATAATAGCTATGATTTCCGTACTTGGGGAGCTTTATAAACTATGACAACGCTAACATTTGGTTCAGTTATAAAGTGTCAGTGCGTGTAAAAATCAAGTTAATGCCTTAGGCAAAGTAGGGCTTGTTGGCAGTAAACTGCCCTAACTTGGCCCACAAGCCCTACTTTGCCCAGTTATTTTTTGAGTAAACTATAATAGCTATGATTTCCGTACTTGCGGAGCTTTGAAAACTATGACAACGCTAACATTTGGTTCAGTTATAAAGTGTCAGTGCGTGTAAAAATCAAGTTAATGCCTTAGGCAAAGTAGGGCTTGTTGGCAGTAAACTGCCCTAACTTGGCCCACAAGCCCTACTTTGCCCAGTTATTTTTTGAGTAAACTATAATAGCTATGATTTCCGTACTTGGGGAGCTTTGAAAACTATGACAACGCTAACATTTGGTTCAGTTATAAAGTGTCAGTGCGTGTAAAAATCAAGTTAATGCCTTAGGCAAAGTAGGGCTTGTTGGCAGTAAACTGCCCTAACTTGGCCCACAAGCCCTACTTTGCCCAGTTATTTTTTGAGTAAACTATAATAGCTATGATTTCCGTACTTGGGGAGCTTTGAAAACTATGACAACGCTAACATTTGGTTCAGTTATAAAGTGTCAGTGCGTGTAAAAATCAAGTTAATGCCTTAGGCAAAGTAGGGCCTGTTGGCAGTAAACTGCCCTAACTTGGCCCACAAGCCCTACTTTGCCCAGTTATTTTTTGAGTAAACTATAATAGCTATGATTTCCGTACTTGGGGAGCTTTGAAAACTATGACAACGCTAACATTTGGTTCAGTTATAAAGTGTCAGTGCGTGTAAAAATCGTTACGTTAGCCACATCGTTTGTTTTATTGTCGCTGCTACTTGGAGCTACCCGTAGATATCCGGGGAGCTTGGTTATGTAAAACGAAAAATTAATTTTGTTGGATACCGTAAAATGCCCTAACTTTGCCAGAAGCCCTACTTTGCCTAAAACATTAAATTATTTTTACATGCACTGACACTTTAATAACTGAACCAAAAGTTAGCGTTGTCATACTCGTCATAGTTTTTAAATCTCCCCATGTACGGAAATCATAGATATTATAGTTTATTCAAAAACAACTACTTAGGCCAAGTTAGGGCATTTTACAGTAGGTACTGCAGGATTCTAAAGGTTTTTTAAAAAGTTTCTAGATAATCCGTAGATTATCCTTTTTTTTGCTAAATAGAATGACCAGTGATTTAAGGTTCTCGTTTATCTAACACTAGCAGACGCTTCTTCACTCCCGGCCTGTGTCGATAAAAGTATCCTCTCCATGTTAATACCTAGGTGCTAGGTACCTAGTAGAATCTAAATAGAATTCAATCTTTAATATAGCTAATCATTGATAGACTATTGGTATTTGCTATTGGTGGGGCTGGCATGACGTAAATTGCTGCCGGACAAAGAGTTACAAAACCCCGGATAGTTCGGCAAAACCAGGTCTTTCCCCTATACAATTAATAAGATAATGAAATGTTATTTTTTACCAACACGACAAATGTTCGGGTATCAACTGTACACTTCTTGATAACCCTCCCGGACTCTCTCTTACGCCCATCGAAATTAGGGCCAATTCGGGGAAACCCGGACGTATTGCAGCCATAGCACTAGCTCTGCTTAGTTTGGGACTAGATGGTGCTGTGTAAAATGTCCTAAAGTTATTGGGAATGACCCTACGCTGCACCGAAATTCACATGCGGGCTCAGTTCAAGCTAATCTTCATTACCTAAGATTGCCTACGCTTAGCGAAATTCTGATAAAAGTTTAGAAATTTAAATGAGAATCGAAGATATGTACCTAACAGATCAATATCAATATCGTTCAGACGAAGCGTGCTTTAGCTTTACACGATCGTTGAGTATGAAACTAATGCGCTTATCCTATTCTACGAACTTATCGTACCTACAAGCGCGAGCCACGCTTTACAACATAAATACTTTACACTATAATATTATGTAAAACATCGCGAACACTCGCTGACTAACATTATAGAGGGGTGCCCCGAGAATACCAACAATGGAGCAACTCTAGAGAAGGAACATTCATCGCGGGGTAAAAATTCTATTACGTGTGCACTATAAACATTGCTCATAGGTCGGCTCAGCTCTCACCTCGCGGGAAATAAAACTTTTACTATTCGAAGCCGTGGCTTTAATATCTGGAATTGATCGTGTGCCGAGAGACGTTGCGATATTACATGCCATTTTATACTTTATTGGTAGTGCAATAAAACTGCTTCGGTGAACATTAGCGTTGTAAGAATTCATAGCGGTGAACCACAGAAATATATAGATAGAATGGAAAATTGGGCGGGGCGCGCGTGCCAACACTGTACCAGACTGCAGGGCATATCAAAGCCTTTCTCAGTACGCCTTATGACTTGTTTCTGTAAATACTGTAACAAAAACCCGCAATCATGCCTTATTGCGCTGTTTCTGACTGCAGAAACAAAAGCTGTAAAGTACTATTTGATTAAAGTTAATTTAAAAAAATTAATAACGTCAATATTGGAGGCGTAGTTTGTTCGAAAGTTGCCACGCATGAATCGTAAGTAAAATTGTGATTACAACCATTCTATCTATCTATTTATGTGCGGTGTCCTGTGCATCTAGCGGAATAACAGCTCCAATCTCCCAAGTTAAACGTTTATTCAAGCGATACTTTTATGTCCCCGTAGGTTCGCGCTAACTCCGCAGATGAAAGCTTGTCGCGGCGTCGTCTGCGCCAGTGCTGCGCTGAATATCAAAAACTTGTGATTAGTGTTGTAAACAAAGTACATCTGGAGTTCAAAATTTACTGTTACCGATGAGATTAAATTAATTTGGGGCGTGATATTGTTTGCGATATACAGCTCTCCGATCCCGTATACACCGCGTTCTCATTTATGATGCGTTAAAGTTGCGGCTTTCAGCGAAACTAAATCAAATCATAAATTTTATTTATAAACGTATGGGTACAGGTCAACTTAAGTACTAGATTGAGCGACAGATACATCTGGAATTTTACGTGGGAGACAGAGCAAGACCCAGTCCCGAGCAAGGAGTCAACTCGGTGAAAGGTACATGTTTAGGTTTAATTAGCGATTGGATCTCGGCGGAGTTCCAACACGACTACAGTGCTATTAAGGAATGAGTCGTATCGATTTTTATTTAATCTGATACGTATCTGCTACTTATGGGAGCGACTTTTACATCAATAAAATTATTGCACTGCCCTTTTGTAAGTTGGATAAACATTGTTTTGTGAGGTGCTTTACTTGTTGGGAAATGTAATATGTTTTCAGTGGATATTATACCGGATCAAATGGAATTATGTAAGCAGATACCTACAGTACTGCAGAATAAATATTGTGCATCGGCAAACATCGAAAACATTCGTATTGTACATTATAAAATCGATTGTCAATCGGTTTTGTAATGTAGGTACCTATAACACGAGTGTTTCCGATGTCCGCTGCGCAATATTTATTCTGCAGTTTCTGCAGTTCACTGTACACCTGAAAGGTAAACACCTTTGTCTCAAGAATTTAATTGATTTGAATTCATTTGTTCTTGTTTTGTACATACGAATGCCTACCATGCGCTTTCAATTTGAGGCTACATTAAAGCTCAAGTTTTTTGCGTGATCAACATCATCATCATTATTTCAGCCGAAAGACGTCCACTGCTGGACATAGGCCTCCCCCAAGCATCGCCACAACGACCGGTCCTGCGCTTCCCAAATTGTGAGCGACCGTTTCAGTGCCGTAAGTAATATTACTGGCAACACACTGGTCAAAGGCTTTTGTCTTGAGACACTGACACTGTGGTATTTTGGCTCAACCTAAGATGTCCTAAAAATCCTACTCCTGTTTGGTACACATTAGTCTTAGCTTTAGATAATATAGAGCTTTTTTTTAACGAAATACATTTAGTCGAATGAGCAAACTACAATCCTATGTGCGACTACTTGCAGGCTGGGCTAGGGTTTTTTAGGTTGCAACAAGATTAAGAAAACTTACACATAGCATGTTTCGATCGACAACCATACTTACGTTATATAGGCTGAACCCGGTCAGCGAAAATATTAACCCAAAATCAGCAATTTCATCAGATCTTCGACTTTTGAAGGGTACAGACGTGTGCTGCGTATTCAGTACCTGACATGAATATAATCTTCAAGCGATCAAAACTGACGAGGATGGCGGTTGTGTAGAGCTGGCGATCTATCGTCCCGTCCCAATACTTGAGCCGATAAAAATTCGCCAAATACGTGGGACACTCAGAAAGTTTTGCGAAACTAAAAAAAATTGTTCTATACGTACAGTCAACAAATCGGAATTATGACCCACTCAGCTGATAATTCGTTTGAAATCGTCAAAACAGTAAGGTTTTCTTCTATGCTGCACTTAGGACATTTTGAATATTACAGAAACTGCATTAAAACGGGTCAGAGGTCTGTGCCGTTTTGAGCTTTGTTATCAATGCAATAGATTTATAATTGGATTGGAAATTATGTTTTTTATTAACCAGGAATTATGTTTTGAATTTCGAATTAGCTGTCGTATCACGTGTTTTTCCTACAAACAACTATATTTTTTAAGAAACTTATACAAACTTTTTCGATTATAGACCATTAATAAAATAAAAATAAAAATTACAAATATAATGTCAAGTATGAAAAGGTGTCAAACAATACTCTTAATATGTGGAAACTCGGACGAAAAAAAAAGGCAGACGGAATCTCGCTATTCAATAAGTGAAGCATCCATAGCAAGCCGGATCGCTTAAAAGTATAGTATGCCAAAAAGCCGCGATTACGCAAAAAATCTAGTGTGACGGTAGTCATTGTTGTAGCGTCATAAATAAAATAACAGTATAAATCTGGTGTGTTAAAATGCTTTCGAAATTATAGTGGGTTCAGGAAAAAATTAAGTGCTTCAGTCTTTGTTTAGCTAGATTCCGTCCGCCTTTTTTATTCGTCCGAGTGTGGTAAATTCATTTAATTTATAATATCCTCTGTACCATATTTCACGCAATAAATGATAAATAAATAAATAACAATATTTGGAGTTAAACATTAATAATAAAATTAGAAAAATAATTTTATTGGTAAACTAGCTGTAACTGTCAATAGCTAACACAATTGATAACAAGTCAGTTGCCAGGGAAATATCTGTTTAAGCGAAATTCAACCTAATTGTATTGGAATGTCTGTAGGATATTAAGCTTATCGTGGGTCATGATTCCGATTTGTTGACTGTACATATATTTTTATCAAATCTTTTCAAAGTACTTTCCACCAGCCTCTATACAAAGATTCATGCGCCTAAACCAGTTTTCAAAACACTTTTTCCAGTCCGCCGCAGACACCTCGTTTACAGCCTGCTCGAACGCAGCCAGCGCATCTTCCGGCGACGAAAATTGTATCCCTTTGAGCTGATTTTTTATTTTTGGGAATAAAAAGAAGTCACACGGTGCTAGATCAGGGCTGTAAGGAGGGTGACCCAGGAGTTTGACTGGCGTGCTGTCCAGGAAGTCCCTCGTTTTGAGTGCGGTGTGCGCAGGTGCATTGTCGTGGTGGAGCTGTAGCCCGCGGAGCCCTGTGTTTGGTCGCTTGTTGCTTATAACAGAGAAAACTTCTGGCAAACATTTGGTAGTATACCATTCGGCATTAATGCTTCTTTGATCCCGTAAGGGAATTGATACCAAGTGGCCAGTCAAATTAAAAAAGCTAGCGATCAAAATCTTACCCCCGCTTCTAGTTCGCTTCACTTTGGTAGGCGTTGGCTCATTTTGAAACACCCAAACAGTCGACTGGCGCTTGGTTTCTGGGTCGTATTGATAAATCCAGGACTCATCACCTGTAACGATGTCGTAAATACGCCGAGACGAGCCTGCTTCAAATTTGTTAAGCATATCACGGCACCATTCCACACGGGCCTGCTTCTGAGCATCGGTGAGGTTGTGCGGCACCCAGCGTGATACTATCCTCCTCACGCGAAGATGGCTGTGTAGAATCTCGTGAACGCTTCCCGATCCAATCTTCAATATGTGTTGAATCTCCTGATATGTAATTCGCCTATTGTCTTGGATTAAATTTTTCACTGCTAGCACGTTTTCTTCAGTAACAGCCGTCAAAGGGCGACCGCTTCTTTCGTCATCCCCCAAAGTTGGTCGACCGCGCTTGAATTCGTTATACCAACGATACACGGTTGCCTTGGAAGGGCCTTCATCCATGAATGCCATTTGAAGTCTATCGTACGATTCATCCGGTTTCAGGCGACACTTGAAATCGTATAAAATCATAGCTCTAAAATGTTCCCGGCGCAGATCCATATTTCAGTGAGACACAATACTTTGAATTAACTCGCAAAAAATGTGGAGGGAAATTTTGAAATTGGAACTTACTTATTTTTACTTATAAATAATCATATTTTCGAAAAACATTATAACTGGCCAGTCTCCCATATATAAAAACTTTTTTTCGCAATACTTTCTGAGGGGCCTGGTACTATGACGTAATGAAATTTATTGCTCAGTGTAGGGGCACCGCGTACTGTGACTGTTTTATTGGTTTATGCCCGTTTTGGGATTTCATCATTTATTACGTAGGTACATACCTACCAGGTTTCTGGTTTGAGGTTTCTTAATTGTTTTGACATTAAAGTTTCTTATTAACATTTTTTTTTTTAATTGAACGCTGTAAATGTTAAGATAATGTAGCTATTAATGGCATAGAGTATCGGATCGTTGGGTTCCCTCCTACCATGATCGAGCCAAAACTTAAAAATCATTATTAATCTTTAATTAGTTTACTTCAGTGAATTAGTCTCAGTCATTAACCTACATTATTTATTTATTTATATATGCTTTATTGTACACCATAAAAACATTACATTGAATATGCATTTAAACTATTGTACAAATGGCGGCCTTATCACGATCAGCGATTTCTTCCAGGCAACCTTAGGATGGACAGAATTCTTTCCAATTAGTCATGTAACAAATCATTGTACAGTCGACTGCATGAAAGTGGTAACACTTCAATTGGAAAACCGCCCTTAATAATAGTACGGTCGACCGCACGTCGGTGGTAACACTTTGACATTAGCAGCATCTTTATTTCGTAAGCAGTAAGGGCGATGTTCGAATTAAAGTGTTACCACTGTCATGCTGTCGACTGTACATGTAAATGCTTATTCGAAATAACCTTTGACTTTGACATTGAAATTCTACCAGTGTAAAGCTTCACACATAATGTTCATGTAAAGAAGAAAAGAAAAAAGAAAGAAAACAATATTTATTAGCGTCAACGGTGACGCAAAAAATTACCAAAAAATTTAAGAAAAACACGGAACAAATACATGGTTTTGGTGTAAAAACAACTCTGAACAAGAAATCACAGGCGAAACGAACATGGGACTACGCCGTAGCGACCGTAGCCGCAAACCCGTAGCTGCTACGAGAAGTATATAGTGTCTCCAACCGGTTTATGGTATAACTTTTCTTTTTAAACAATTGTTTTTCAAGACAAGTCTTTATAAAACACGGATTCTATAATGTAAGGTGATCAAAATGGATCAAAATACAATATCAATTTACTGTTTTCATTGAGGAGTTCCGCTGTCTATCTCCCGTATCCATAATCAGATCAGTTCACTGGCACTGTTATAATGTATTGTCATCGCTTACATAACTTTGTGTACCTATCATACAGTCAATTTTGATAATGAGAACAGCTGCCTAATTGCGTAACTCACTCGCGATCGCAATCATCTGGATTTCAATGTTCATTGCTCTGTGTGTTTTGACAATCCGTCATATTGACAACTACGTACCACGCAATGAATATTGCTGTAGTTTCAAAATGAAAGCTGATGTCAATGTGAATGCATTACACAATTACCCCACTGGTTCTAACTAAACTTTACTCACTAATTTTAATTAAAATAAGCTCTTATTATAACTATCTGATGTAAATTATTTAAGTTTGTTTCATCCTTACTTGAAAATAAATAGCATTAGTAATCCAATAAATAAATGATCAATCACTATCAGTTACTTACATAATTTTACATCTTACTCATTTAACTCCACAGAAACTGCAACTAGTAGTAGAGCTACTACCTACTAGTAATTGAATTGAATTGAATTGAATTGAATTGAATTGAGCTCCTTTGTGAAAGACCTCGTCCGGGAAGTACTACCACCGTACCTACTTCTCCGAGTGATGCTTGCATTGCTGTGTTTCAGTGAAGGGTACGGGTGCCGGTGAAATTACAATCACATGAGACTTTCCATCTTCATGTCTCAGTTTGGCGAACCGACTTGCGGTACCATTTAGGCAACAGCCTAGGTGGTATTGCAGTTGTTATGGGCAAAGGTAACCGCTTAGCATCAGGTGGGTTTTAAGCTCGTTTCGCTATCCTATGATATAAAAAAAGATACCACAATTATATCACACGACAAAAATAATTCCAATCTTTAAAGTCACCATCCTGAAAAATCCTTAGCTCGGTTTCGGTATCAGCGGCGCCTTCCACCCGGAGCGGCCGAGTTTGATTGATGCGGGCTAGTCCTCCACTATCTACGCCTGAACGCCTGATGACCGCTCCAGACATTTTTTATGATTTACGTAAGTATAATTTCGGCTAGAGTAGGTATTATGGACAGTGATTTATTGGACTGATGATTGCTTAGGTTATGTGTGTGGAAAATTGAATGAGTGAATAGTTGCGAAGTGTTTAATTTACGAATGTGGGTCAGTTACACGGAAAGAGATAGATAGAATGGTTGTAATCACAATTCTACTTGCGATTCATGCGTGTCAACTTTCGAACAAACTACGCCTCCCATACTGACGTCATTAATTTTTAATCAAATGTACTTTACAGCTTTTGTTTCTGCAGTTAGAAACAGCGCAATAAGGCGTTTTTGCGCGTTTTTCTTACAGTATTTACAGAAACAAGTCATAAGATGTACTGAGAATGGTTTTGAAATGCCCTGCCTTCTTTTCCATTCTATCTATTTCTGTGGTCAGTTAACACACTTGTGGAAAATCGGTCTTTCTTTTGGTAACACTGTTTTCGAAAGCGTGACTGTGAGGGTATAAATCGTAGACTAGACATGTCTATAAGCAGAGATTAAGATTCTCGAAGGAATGGAAAGGAACTATTGAGGCTATTTTCTTAGATTTCCTTTAGTCTGTAGCAGTTTTCCCGAACAAATTCGACACGGGTGCCTTCAAGAAAAGAGCCTATTATTATGTCTTCTTAACAAAACACGCAACGCATCGGTTCCCATGGTGTAATGGATGTCCATGGGCGATGGGCGGCGGTGATTGCTTACCATCAGGTGTCCCACTTGCTCGTTTGCTCTCTGCAAAGAAGAAAATTCTGTTATAAGATACTTGCATCACAAAATAAGTAGTAACTTAACCAATTGTCGTCTACTTTTTTTTGTTGGCAAAAATATTACAGAATGCAGTTATGAAATATCACGACACTTAGCATTTGAGGAGTATCATAATTCTGTGATGTCACTTGCCATTTTCTAGCAGTATAAACGCTCAGTGTAGCGTTTAAACTTCGCAATTTATGACGTAGATGTCGTCGACCGTGCAATTGCATTGGTATGCCAAGATATTTTGTTTGCTTGTGTTTTTTTACCTAGGTACCTAAGCATATTTTTTTTCTAAGACATTTAAGTTATCAACTAATGGTATTTTGGCTAATGTCAGTCTTCTGCCAGGATTTTTGACGACGTCTGTGGTCTAGTGGTTCGAGTGTCGGACTGCTGATCACGAGGTCGTGGTTTCGATTCCCACAGGATACAAATATTTGTGTGATGAACATGAGTGTTTCTTATGTATTATATGTAAGTATTTAAAAACCGCACCACTAACCTCTTGAATCCATATGCGGATCAGAATTTGATTATCACTTACTTTAACGGTGAAGGAAAACATCGTGAGGCAACCTGCACACCTGAGAGTGCTCCATACAATTCTCGATGGTGTGTGTAGTCCACAAACCCGCAGTAGGCCAGTGTAGTGGACTAAGGTCTTAACCTTCTCATTTGGAGAAGTGGCCCGTGTATCGGTTATAGGCTGCACACCACAGGTAGCCTGCGCAGTCCTTTAGAAAAATTAGGTACGGTGCTAGGCACCACAGTGATAGGGTAGTGTGTAGAGAGGATTTAAAGGCCTCGCTCGAAGATTTAATACATTTATTTTATGTTAGAAAACTCTGCTAGGTCGCGGGTAAGGCTATCACTAACTGAGCGTCCGGGCCTTTTGGAAGGAAGATGGAAAGGGGTACCGTCCCTTGTCTCCGCCACGTGGATGGTACGGGCAGGCCGGCGGCAGCAGGACCGCAGGTAAACGCTGCCTCGTGTTTGCAGCGGGGTCAGGCACGATACGTGTCAGCAGTCAGCAGTTAGCCGGGACGTATAACCGGTATGTCGAGGATTCTGGCTGGAACGTAGAACTCTGGCCGGAACTTAGAAGATTGGCCGGAACGTAGAGCGTCTTACCGGAACCTAGAACCCCTAGTTGGGGATAAAAGATGTATTCCTGAAGGATATCCCTTCAATATGGTTGAGTTAAGCGATGGCTGATGCTCGCGTCATGCTCGTGAACGGGTGCCGTCTGTCGGGACAGGTCAGCTTCTACATACTATGGCAACTCTTTTTACGTTTATTTCTAAAGGCAATATACTCACTTTTAAACTCTTGTTTATTTCTGACATTAACCTACATTATACTCATATTATTTGAATAAATTTGATGTAATAAACAATAACCTATTTTAAAAAGAGTTTATCCATGGAGTTTCTTGCCGGTTCTTCTCCATAGGACCCACAATTTGGAACCGTGCAACTAGAGCCTGACCTTTCAAAAGTGCCTGTAATTAGGTTTATTTGAAATAAAAAACATTGAAATTGAAATTGATAGTTACCACTCGGGAAGGCTGCTGTGTTAAAAGTGCTAGAGGCCAACGCGATTACTAGTGTTGCGCATACGTTTTAGGGATGCACAACACCGGTTATATTTTGTCAGTTACTCGATTAAACTATTCAGATCCACAACGCTAAACCCGCACCCAGCAATGGAACAGTAATGGGCTGATTATGCATGTTACTTACTTACAGATATACCTACATTTTCAATTACGAGTAATTATTTGCCTCCGAAACAAAGATCGAAGTCCCAAATAAAAAGTTACAAGGGAACTTTTCGAAAAAGAAACATTTCCACTGAGCACTAATGGACATGCCATGTTTGTCCGCTTTTTGTACATTTCTGCTTATTCCCCACTCTCTAGCGCTCCACACTAGGGCGAAATTAGTGACCGAATTAAAACGGTCCTGAAATTCATTGTAACGCCAGCGCCAGTGAAAGCTTTGTGTAATTGAAATAATTAATTAGTGATGTGTCTCTTGCGACTTTTAAGGGTAAAAATCTGCAGCTTATTGTTTGTGAAAATAGTGTGTTAATTGTTTAGCTAGCTTCATTGTCTTTCACTGCTAAGTCAAAAGGCCGGTACCTGTTAAATTTAGAAAGTAGAAAGAAAGAGAGAAAAATAATTTTCTCAAACGTGCTTGGAAATTCGAACATTATTATGATAACCTTCTTCGAGATAAATTGAAATTGCTGTACTGGTTCGCGTTTACACGCGAATGCTCCCGGTTAGTGGCCACCTTGGAGTACAGTAATGTAGCAGTTCAGATTTCATCAACTCAGCATATTGCAGTCCACTGCTGGACATAGGCCTCTTCTAAGTTGCACCACAAGACTCAGTCCTCTGCCTTCTGCATCCAGTCTCCCCAGCCGCCTTTTTCATGTCGTCGGTCCACCTGGCGGGGGCGCCCTACGATGCGTTTGCTGATTTGCGGTCTTCACTCAAGGGCTCGTCTGCTCCAGCGGCCATCGGTCTTTTGACAGACACGGCCAGCCCATTGCCTCTTCAGCTTACTGATCCTACAAGCTATATCTGTCACTCCGGTTCTTCTCCGGATAATCTTGATACGGATATTATCCTTCAAAGAAACTCAAAGCATAAGCGAGCTCATAGCTCGCTGAGCGACTTTGAATTTGTGGACTAGCCCAACTGTCAGTGTCTACGTCTCGACACCGTAAACGCAGACAGGACGCACTGGCTTACAATAAATAAATGCCAACCGCATGTCACACCACATGGGGAGGCAGCGTGGTTATGTGGGGCTCGCACCCACCAAATACTCAGCCGTGTACACTACTCTCGTATTGGTGGATGAGCTACGAGAACTGAAATGCATGGCATTTGCAACCCATCCAGCGCGGCCCACTTCCGGGTACAAACACTTCTTCGGCGATGTCCGGGCACACCTGGGACAGCACCACAACTCGAGGGCCGGGCAATGCGGACGAGCCGACGAATGCCCGCAAGTGCACACCAAGTGTTACCAGTTTAATGGAAGACAAGCAAGCAAGTTTAAGAAGAATCAGTGGTTTTTTATAAGAAAACTCCACTCTCTTATACTATTAAAGCAGGTAAAGTAAATAGCGCTGTTTGGTAAATCTTATTTGTATTTTATGGGACAGAACAATAAAATATTCTGACAAACCAAACTGCTGACAAAAAACACAACGAAAAAAATTCCAGCATAATATATCTAGAGAGGAACCACATAATTTATGTGTCAGCGAGTCAATAAAGATAATTTGTGTGTCACTAAGTGTGTAGATGTATAAGTGAATACAATTTGTCATGTGTGAACGGGCTAGCGGAGTGGGGGTGAATTTGAAAAGCCGAGGGAAAAATGATTCCGGCGTAGAATCTCAGGCGATATATCACCGAGAACGGGACACGTGCACGCGAATTACAAGCAGCGACTTTGTTAGGAGTTATGATATGAGTTTCCTGAGTTATGTTCATCTTTGTCGTTTTAATTTAATGACCGTTTCGTTGAGCGGGGCCACCTGTGCGACTGTGACTGTTGACTCGGAGCTACCAGGTGTTGTGTGTTGTGTTGCTGTCGTAATTTAGCTATGTAAAATTTTATCACCTTTCTTTTGCTGATGGATTAAACAGTATTATTGGAACAATTTAAATTGTGGAAAGAAAAAATCGCTCACGAGCAGGATTCGAACCTGTGACTTCTGGCTCACAGAAACACTGTTTCTTAATAAGGTATCGCTGACGTCACCCAAAGACGTACCAAGTGCATGAGAATTTCGATACCACGAGCAGTATTCACGGTAGCTTAGTGGCTAAAGCACTGGCGTACTGAGCCAGAAGTCGCAGGTTCGAATCCTGCTCGTGAGCGATTTTTTCTTTCCACAATTTAAATCGATAGATTTCGCTTCGCATGCGTAAATGCGTTAAAAATAATAAAATAATCAGTATTATTGGGCTGATATACCTAAGGTTCTATGTTCTATGAAGAGAACGCTGCAGTTCTCTGAGTATTGATTTAACTAACTACGATCGCCCACCCGCTTGCCAAACGTGGCGATTATGGCACATCCATCCCCTTTGGGGGAGATCTATGTACAGCAGTGGACGTTTTAGGCAGAAATGATAATGATGATGATTGTGGGAGACTGGTGCATAAACTAGGCTCGAGGCCTGTATTTCAGGACACCAGATCTCGGCCCTTCAGAACTTATTACTAGTGTTGTTTTCCTATACCTATTTTTATTTTTGAAAACTTTTACGATAAGCTTGGAATGGCATACGGCTTCACGTAATTTAACGTCTATTGTATCTTATAATAAACTCCATTTACTTTGATAACTCAACTATGTAATGAATTTTTTTGTAAATGCACTATTTTTTTTTGTGAATATTCATAAACAAATGAAGAAATTAGGTCTGCGTGGATACGAGTAGTTCAGTTAATCTTTAGTGCTACACAGTCAATTCTGAGTTCAAATCTGAAAAAGACATTACTTACAAGCCATTTACTCTCAAATGTATTTTCCCCTCTCACTTTGCAGTCAAACTAAAAGGAAAAACACAATATTCCTGTTACTATTATTGTGGTATATATATGTAGTACTAGCATCGAGTTTGTTTGTGAAACAGGAAATCATACGAATATCCCCAAGAGTAATGTTTTGTTTAACTGTAGAGCAAAGAAATCACGGCGTGCACACACTCGGCTCGATATTGATACAAATTAAACAGAAGATAAATGATCCGGAGTGGGGCAAACAACAGTCGGAGGGCGGGCGGCGCGGGCGGCCAGGGCGGGCGGCGCGGGCGGCCAGGGCGGGCGGCCAGGGCGGGCGGCGCGGGCGGCCAGGGCGGGCGGCGCGGGCGGCCAGGGCGGGCGGCGCAAACACTGCGATATTGCTTTCTTATAGAGGTGTGTAACTCAGCTCAGAACCGGTTCAAATATACAGATCAATAAGCTTGAGCTGTTGAGCTGCAGCTCAATGACAAAATACGCAGCTCACGGCTCAAAGAATAGTATCTATCTGTGCGACAACTTTTGTTGCACGGAAGATAAAATATGTCTATATAGATAAAAACCTGTTTGAACCGGTGAGCTGGAGCGGCGACAGATCCGCGGTGAGTCGCCGAGCCAGCGAGCGAGCGCAGCTCAAATAGATCGAACGGTCTTTAAGCTCAGCGACTCGCATCACAGATCATAACTCGAAGTAGGCAGATACAAAAATTGAGCTGATCTGTGAGCCGGTTCACAGCTCCGGCTCACTGACCTGAACCGTGAGCTGAGCTGCAGCTCACGCATTTTTGTTGAGTTACCCATGTCTACTTTCTTATAACGGTCGCGTGTTGATACGAGCTCGCGCACCTTCCTGTTACGTACATATTTTATATGCATCTCTATGTAACAGTTATTGTAACGCAAACGTTTATGTTTGCTATTGAACTGATCGCCAAAAACAGCTCACGATAAGTTTGTACTCGTACAATCCGGGAGTGGACTACTGTTAAAATTTACCAAAAATGTTATGTTATTTAAAAGAAGCTACATAAACGACAACAGTTGTGAAAATAATAATAAAAACCATGAAGAAATGAAAGAGATACACGCTTTTTAACTTTTTGGAGAGGGCATTTTCTGTCCTTGTCGTGCTAAACGGACTTTGTACGGAGAGATGTCAAGTTTCTATGAAGGTTTTGAACAATGACGTCATTCTTCAATAGTGCTGTCTCTAAACAAACAAAAAGTGAACAATAATAGTGAACCAATTTAAATTGCTTATAACTTGGATATTTTATTGAATATTGTATTGGTTTTTTCACTGTTGCTTATTTTTCTCGGATTTTCTAATAAAAATGAATTTAAAAAAAATTGTCATCTTCCCTATTATTAAAAAAGCACACACGTTAAAATACGCCATTTGTATACGTTGCAGCTCTTGACAGTTCTACAAGTATTTTCTATGAAAACATTTAGATGGTTTCGATATGGAAACCTGATACATAATACGCAAGCAATACGGATGTAATAATTTCTAATTAATTACTTATAATGAAGATATTACACGGCAAAATATATTTACATAAGGTTCGCTCGGGTCTTACGCAAATAGGTCTGTTTCTGAGGCAAATAATAATTATTCCGTCATGTGCGGAACCCGGGGTTGTTACGCAAATCAAATACTTATGTGATGCTTACGTGCTTACTTAGTTAAGTATTTACCGGTACAAACTAAGCCCGACTCTCGACTAAGCTCAAGAAAATTTACAATCGCCTCGGAATGTAACTCATTGTGTGGAATTGAAATAAATTATTTGTTGTGGATGCTGCGAGCGCTCGCTTGTAATTGGTTTTAAATAGGTACGTTATTGTTAGCGCCTTTGAAGTATATTATGAGTAAAGAGACTGTATTTATTTACATTAATAGATAATAGGAGACTGTAAACAACTGCTCCAAACTCACACCAAACTTGGTCACGCGGTGCGCCAGGCCGCTGACCGACTAGTATAGTAACTAAAGACAATAATAGTTAGCACCATGGTTACCAAACTTGGCAGCCTTGATAAGCAAGCCATGTGATTGACAGCACTGATAACAGTTCTTCTTCTGTTTGTCAGGTTTTGTATACTGATATTTTTCTTTACTATCCCTTTTTAGTGAGGTTTAGCAACTCGCGAGACCGCTAAATGACGCAGGATCCAACAACACACAATTTTATAAGGCTCTGCATGTATTTATACTGATAAGAATATTGTTAGTTGTTTAGTTCTTCCAAACTGATGATGAAGTCAGTATAAGTTTTTTGATGAACTATTAATCTAAAGAATTTTCTAGGATTTTAATTCCAACTAGCAATCCGACGTTGTTACGAGTGTGGTTTTACAATTGCTAGAACACGTCCAATGTTCCTCGCCAGCCAGTCGAATAAGACAGCGTCGAGGAAGCGGACATGCAGCTCAATTTACACACGAGTATAGCTGCTAAATATAAATCTAATTAAGGTAAGATATGATTTCAATTAGTTTACAACTATAATTAAATTGGGGTACCTAATTACTAACACATTTCTATCAAGTCCCAATTATAAAATGATTGAAAGAAGCGCCTCTCGCTCGACGTGATATCTTAATCCTTCGATAATCTTCGAAAAAAATCGAGATACTTGAAATTAAATCCTTGACCTTCAGATTCGATCCCAGCATCGATAATGAGCCGTGAAACTAAAATTTCCACTGAAATCACCCTCCGAGTCAGGCCTTTCAGTAAATCAAGTTACCTGTTGCCATTTCAATAATTTCTTATTCAGAATTCAGTCGTCAGCCGTGAATTTATGTAATTGAATTATACAGAGGCACACCCTGGGATTTGGAGAGTTCTTTTAAAAGGTTTCGTTACCTTTTTTTAAGAACAAAAGAATGTCGTTTATAATTTATTCAACGCGAAAATTACGCAATAGCCGAGGAGGCAATTTCGTATTCACACCGTGCTTAGATTAGACTTGATGCGCTGCGGCAGCCATCATAGTTAGTAGAGTCCGTTTCTTTAGAACTTTCATATTTGGTAAACAATCTTGGCATGTCTTTTAAATAAAAATCTTAATTAATAAGTATTAAAAGATAAAATATTAGCAATACAACTTTACATACTAAATAACATTTTAACTTGGTTACGAATCTAGTAAAATTAAAATTTACTCATCAGTAGCTATTTAAAACATCAATATTAAAGTCCTAGATTGTTTGTTTTTGTGTGTTGATTGTGTTGATGGCAATAGGCTCGCCCCCTATTACTTGGGACTATATCATAACTGGCAAAATGTACTATTACACCTTTGCCTACCCCTTCGGGGAAATACAGGCGTGATGTTATGTTGTTGTTGTTGTTGATGTTGTAGATTGTTTACTAAATATGAAAAGTCAGAAAAAACGGAATTTAGATACATTTTTTTTACATTGGGTTACACGGTGGGCAAGTAGCAAGTAGAAAGTGTGTGCGTTTTCCGCCAGTTTTCATCTGCATTCCAAGTGTTACAGAACTATTTAATGTCATCTACAATAATATGCAGAAGATCAGTTTACACGACGAACCTGGTGTTTGGCGAGGGCCCGATACGCAGCAAGTAGATACCTTATTACATGCCCATATTTGCATATGTGGCTAAAGTGCGGTTAAACATACTGCCTACACAGCAACCGTCTCACAACATCCTTTTACGACACCAAAACAATTACATTGTTGAGACAAAGCCTTCGAGGCGACAAAAATTTATGTAACTATGATGTAACATTGTTATCGCATCTGAAAAGTTGATGAGAAGTATCGCCACGAGCTCCAACAAACGCGTATCGATCGTAAAACAATAAACAATTAACTGTAGAACATTTCTAAGACATTATTATTGTTTCAAAGACTAAAAACATAGCGTGCTTAGTTTGCTACACGAACACAAATTATGTAGTAGGTATGTGATGGAGGAATGCGTTTAATAATAGTTTAAGTGTCCCAAAGGCAAACAAAATACTTTATTTGCGTATAGAAGTATCCTAAACACATGACACTAGACATAAATCGCAAACTATCGTAAAAGTAAAAGCTTTCGTTTATAAAAGATATTATTTATCGCAAAACTTGAGTTATCACTATTTTTATAGAGTATATAAGGATTTTTTAGCATAGCTATTTGGGTGATGCGGAAGGAATATACCTAGGTAGTATAAACGTTACTACTTTTCGATTCAGTGGTAGGAAGTTTACTTCCCAAGTCTAGATTATGTGCCTTATTTTTTTTATTTTGAACAAACTAGCATGCATTTCACCTGATGAGATAGAAGAATAGATCGAATATTCTTTATTGTACACACGGCTACGTTTCTATGGGGTATCATCGGGTCGATGGGTGGTACGGAACCCTTACTGCGCGAGTCCGACTCGCACACATAAAAAAATTCAACCATTGGACGACCTCTCGTTTGAATAAAGAGACTTGCTAAGATTGTTTACTAAATAAGACAGTTGAGAATAAATATACTATACTTACTTGTATAGGTACAGTTAAAAGCAATAATATCTGCCTATCTACTGATTTTAAACCGCCAATAATGTGTATCTCTCTGAGCCAAGTCACGACAAAAATATAGGTATAACTATGTGTAGTAGGGGCCATCTCTTCTGTACAAAGACACATATTTACCCGTTCTGTCTATAGTCAGATAGCTATTGTTGGCTTTTTTAGGGTTCCGAAGTCCTACAAGGAACCCTTATAGTTTCGTCATGTCCGTCCGTCTGTCCGTCTGTCCGTCTGTCCGTCTATCCGTCTGTCCGTCTGTCCGTCTGTCCTAATCCTTTACAGCTTAATAACTTCTACAGTTATAAACATAAGTAAATGAAATTTTGTTAAAAAATAGTCTGCATATAGATCTCAATTTTAAAAGAATAAAAAAATAGTTTTTACGTTCTTTAGGGGTGGCACCCATACATGTGAAAAGGGGAAAAAAAAAATTTTTTCGCTGCACCCCCTCGTGTGGGGTATCATTGAATAGGTCTACTAAAATGAAGGTAATGTTTCATACACCACTTTTTTATCAGGTGTACCAACTGCGAAATATAGCCCGCCAAAGTGGCTTGCAATGTGTCCCCCCCCCTGCCATTTCTAAACTATGCAACGTAGAAACTTATAATCTTCCACATTGATAGACCTTTGTGAAAACTCTCTTTTAAAATTATTTCGAGTATAATGTGATTATAATTTTTTGAGTTATAGACAGAAAACTGAAAAATACTTAAAACGTCCTAGTTCAAAGGTCATTGACCTTAGAGAAAAATGATCATAGCAAATAATGCTCCTTTAGCTACTTTCTATTTGAAAAAATCACAAAAAGTAACTTTGTGTTATGTTGACGACACACTTCTTAAATTTGGCGCCATCTAGCGGCGTCGTACAACACTCTCTGGGTCGCCAATGCTGGCGTCAAGTGCCGTTATTTGGCACTGTATAGCGCCATCTAGCGGCTACTGACATCACTCTCTGAGTCGCCAATGCTGCCGTCTATTGCAAAAACTAAAATAGCCGTGATTAATATTCGATTTGATTTGTTTGGAACCCTATAGATAATACTGAGCATGGCCCGACATGCTCTTGGCCGGTTTTTTTAAACTGTCGATAGGCAGATATGATTGCTCCTGACTGTACCAATACAAATACTACTCATTTGTTACACTGTATTTGTGGCCGTAAATGGCAGAACCACAGAAATAGATAGAATAGAACGGTTGTAATCACAATTTTACTTGCGATTCATGCGTGGCAACTTTCGAACAAACTACGCCTTACATGTTGACGTCATTAATTTCTAAAAATTAACTTTAATCAAATGTACTTTACAGCTTTTGTTTCTGGAGTTAGAAACAGCACAATAAGCAGCAAGCAGTTTTTGTTACAGTAATTACAGAAACAAGTCATAAGGCGTACTGTGAGTAAGGCTTTGAAATGCGCTGAACTATGGTGCAGAGTGTTGGTACGCGCACCCTGCCCACTTTTCTATTCTATCTATGTCTATGGGCAGAACACATGGTGTAAGTACTCATATTCTTGTATAAATTTTTTTTGTCTGAATTTTATTGGTTGTGTCACGGCAATACTGTAGGTATATAAACAAGCGGATGCTGTCGACATTTAAATATTGCACTCCACCCATGAGGATCTAATTTTATGAGTGAAATTAGTTATTCACCTGTTGTTGCCATTTATTATAGAGAGCACAATGCGAGCGGCAGCGAAGCGCGCCGGCCGCCTGCCGCACCCACCATTATTTGCGGATAACTACATCAAAATCATAAGCTGGTAGTCATCTGCCGCGCGTACTATCCATGTTTTATAATTTGTGTTTATCTCATGGCTACTTGCCTGAAGAGTTGACGAAGACAATAGTAACTTACTACCGATTGTCAAGAGCAAGACTGGTGACGTGTCAGATAAGGATAACTATCGGTCTATCTCACTAGCTACACAATAATGGCTAAGGTGCTTGACAGCTTGCTTAACAACATTGTCCTGCAGCACATAAAGCTGAACTATGCCCAATTTGGATTTAGGAGTAGGGGCTATCAACAGAGAGCGCAATATTGTGTCTTAAGCAAGCTTTCGGGTATTACACTGAGAGGAAAACTGCTGACTGATGCATGCTTCCTGGCCCTGTCAAAAGCCTTTAATAGGCCTTTAACCTTTTTTTTTAAATACCCGAAATATCTTAGCACAAACTTTTGTTTGTTCTACAAATTTTCATCATTCGAAACATTTTTTATACATAATTCTCTGTAGTTTGCCACCCCATAAAGGGCCACAGGATCTATAATGGCGACCAACCAAAAAAAACTACGAAACAGTGAAGCTCGGCGCGTCTCGGGGAATGGTGGAAGCTGGCTGTCTTGGAAGCCATAACGAAATTAATCAGAAAGTAAATTAGGAGGAGCAGGCAGACACTTTGTTACCACTTCCCTCCGAATCAAGCACGAAAATAGTACATTAGAAAGAAAGAAAAATAAGTTATTGCCACAACAAGACGACAATTACAATTACTGTCGAGGCCTTCAATCGATTGCTTCATTTCAATGAAGCAATTGATGGCTGAGTAATATCGGAAATACGAGGCCACAGATAATATACCTAATAAGATGAGGCGAAGCCGAGTACTTCCGAAGTGATTTTTAACTGTGATTGCTATTTCGGCTGAGACTTGTATATGTAATACTTTTCTCTCATTTGCGAGGAAACAATACACAAATTAATTCAACAATATCTAATTTTCATTCATGCCAATTCGTTCGCACGCGGATGTTTTCTTGTTCTATTTTAAAAGTTTTGAAAAAAATAACGAGCAGCCTTTATTTTATAATGATAAATATTTTGTACCTAAAACACTTACTTTATGTGTGTACTTAAAAACCTCGGTAACATAATTTATAAAATAAACTGTCCAGGAATTTCTATTATTGTCGTGTTGGATATAACGGCCTATTATTTCGTTGCGTACGGAAAAGAGCCGATTGATGTATTCTTATTTTTGAATAATGAACCAATTTCCGAGCAAGTGGTAGAAAAGATATTTGCAACCTGGGTAAGCCACGTTTGTTCGTACCTAGCACCACGGATTAATAAATTTTGTCATTTATGGGTCCTATTTCTTTAAGAGTAAGGTGTCTGGAGAAGCAGAGCGTCTGATTCACCACTTACAGATTAGCTCTGACAACTATCAGGCATGCTGGAAAATTCTTTACCATCGTTACGAAAACAAGAAACTGATTTTTACGTCTCATATCACTACACTGCTTAGCCTTCGCAACATACAGCAGCAATCGTTGAACATTATTAAGAAGCTGCACGACGTAGCCAAGAATACTTTGCATGCTATTCAGAACCTAGGAGTGGATATTTCTACATGGGATCCACTTTTAGTATACCTGCTAGCACAGGAGCTGGACAACGAGACCTTCACTGAGTACACAGAATCCATCAAAAAACCCAGAGAGCTACCCGCTTTACAGGAGTGCCTGGAGTACCTTGAGATGAAATTCACAGCATTAGAAGCGTCTTGTCGTAAACAAGAACCAAGCAACCAGAAAACCACGTCAGCTCAACCAACAAAACCAACCCATTACTACCAAAACCAAAAGAATCGCAACGATAATCAATTGGGCGATGAAACTTGCAAATCAAACATGAGTTCATTTCACATCTCGCGGTCATTTACCTGCGTATTATGCAATTCCGATCATGGGCTGTGGAAGTACCCTGATTTTTTACAAATGACGCATGTGAAAAAATTGAGCAAGATTGAACAGTTAAATAAATAAATAAATATTTTTGGGACATTTTACACATCACCATCTAGTCCCAAATTAAGCAGAGCTTGTACTTTGGGTACTAGACAATGGATATAATACTTATATACTTTTTTTTTTTTTTTTGTAAATACATACTTATAATAGTCATGTCAGTAGTGGACGTTTTTCGGCTGAAATGATGAATAGTAAGTAAAGTAAGTAAGTAAGTAAGTAAATTATTTATTCACCAGAAACTTAGCCTACAGTAATAATACATAAGAAACAACCAGACCAACACAAACACTCATGTTCATCACACAAATATTTGTGTCCTGTGGGAATCTAACCCACGACCTCGTGATTAGCAGTCCGACACTCGAACCACTAGACCACAGAGGTCGTCAAAATATTGTCAAAACTGTTTGTGCAGTCATTTTAATAAACCATGTCAATCAGCTAAGCGATGCCGTAAGTGCTTAGGTGCTCATAACACATTATTGCACGAGGCGATTATATACCAAAGTCCAACGACGTCAGCAAAACCGAATAACGAGCCCGACATAGCAACCGAAAAAATCTCATCTACGTCATCTGACGTATATTTTGATGACTCAATAGAGGTATTTTTAGCCACCGCTATTGTCAAAGTGCTGGGAGTAAATGGCACTCAGCACAAGATGAGAGCGCTAATAGATCAAGGATCTCAGCTATCGTTGATCAGTGAAAATGCAGCTCAGATTTTAGGGTTAAAGAGAGCTTATTTCAAAGGACAAGTTTTTGGAGTTGGCGTAAAATCAAGTAATTCGAAAGGAATTATGGAAATAACTATACAATTCACGCATAGCGATTTTTCCTTAAAGACGAATGTTGTTATTATGAGCAGTCTAATTAAAAGCCTGCCAAATAGCACGTTTACCACACCATCGTCATGGAATTATATCAAGGGAATTAGTTTGGCTGATCCGGAATTCAACGTGAACCAAAAAGTCAACTTCCTGCTTGGTGCAGAGGTTTACAGCAAGATAATGTTGGGTGGCATATTAAGAGGCAACGAAGATGAACCTATCCCTCAACAGACTCAGTTAGGATGGTTGCTATGCGGATCGATGAAACCGCAGTACCATTGCAACGTTGTTCTTAACACTGAAGACTTGTCGACGAATGACGGTGACCACGAGTGCCTTCAATATCTTTCAAAATCCACTACAAAGCTCAAAAACGGAAGTTACGATGAGGTCCAACTACCATTTCTACGATTGCTCAAAGAGAAATTGGGCGTCACCAAACCACTAGCCTTAGCTCAATTCAAAAACTTGGAGAAGTTTGGAAAAAACCAGGAGCCAAGGGAATATGAAAAAGGAGACCACCAGCAGTTCATGAACGAATATTTTGAATCAAACCACAAGAAACCATCAACCAATAACCAATTGCCCGAGTGCTACTTACCATACCAGGTAGTAACTCGAGCTGAAACAACCACTACTAAAGGGAAAGTGGTTTCCAACGCATTAGCAGGGTCATCATCGCAGAACTGTCTGAATTATGTACTGTACAGAGACCCAAATATTCTAAAGAATCTTCACGTGCGAATGGGCGTCCAGCTTCAAGCACAGTTCGTGCGAAAAGATTTAGAATGTTTGTCAGATTATCCGAGAGAGGTGTACTGCTGGACTGATTCTACCACAGTATTAGAATGAATAAAGGGGTGTCCAGTCCGGGGGAAACCAATCGTATCAAACCGGGTTATAACCATCTTCAAAACCATACCATCAAAATACTGGCAATACGTGTATATAAAAACCACAGATAATCCACCAGATTTCGACGTTCTGTTGTCGACAACAAACGAAGACAGCTTTAATTTATATTTAGCAATCTTAACTATTATAAAATTGTAAACGTCTGTTTGTTTGTTTGTTTGTTCCAGCATCACGCTAAAACTACTGGACCGATTTTGATGTTTTTTTTTTTGTTTGAAAGCTGATGATCTGACTTAAAAACTGGTATGGGTTTTGAGAAAGAAAGAAAGAAAGAAAAAAAGAAAAAAAAAAATCGTGGGTTGCGTACTCACCCGACAGATCGAAGCTTCTATGCATTTGCACGAGCGGATAGTAATGTACGATGGAGTGGAGTGGACAGGGGATGGGACTGGGGATGGGACTGGGGACGGGACAGGGGACGGGACTGGGGACGGGACAGTGGACGGGACAGGGGACGGAACATGGGACGGGAAATGGGACGGGACATGAGACGGGACATGGGACAGGACAGTGGGACGGCACATGTGACTGGACATAGGATGGGACATGAGACAGGACATGTGACATGGGACGGGACGATAGTGATATAGTGAGATAGTGGGACAGTGGGATAGTGGGACAGAGGGACAGTACGACAGTGGCAGCGGGACGGTGGGACGGTGGGACAGTGGGGCAGTGGGGCAGTGGGGTAGTGGGGCAGCGGGCAGCGGGGCAGTGGGCCAGTGGGGTAGCGGGGTAGCGGGGCAGTGGGGCAGTGGGGTTGTGGGGCAGCGGGGCAGCGAGGCAGCGGGAAAGTGGGGCAGCGGGGCGGGGAAACGGTGCAGCGAGGCAGTGGGCCAGCGGGGCAGTGGGGCAGTGGGGTACCGGGGCAGCGGGGCAGTGTGATAGAGGGGCAGCGGGGCAGTGGTGTACCGGGGCAGCGGGGCAGTGGGATAGTGGGGCAGCGGGGCAGTGGGGTAGCGGGGCAGCGGGGCAGCGGGGCAGCGGGGCAGCGGCGCAGTGGGGTAGCGGGGCATCGGGGCAGTAGGGGAGTGGGGCAGCGGGGCAGGCAGTGGTGCAGTGGGATAGTGGGGCAGCGGGGCAGTGGGGTAGCGGGGCAGCGGGGCAGTGGGGCAGCGGGGCAGTGTGTTAACGGGGCAGCGGGGCAGTGGGATTGAGGGGCAGCGGGGCAGTGGGGCAGCGGGGCAGTGGGGCAGCGGGGCATTGGGGCAGTGGGGTAGCGGGGCAGTGAGCCAGTGGGGCATTGGGGCAGTGGGGCAGCGTGGCAGTAGGGCAGTGGGATAGTGGGGCAGCTGGGCAGCGGGGCAGTGGGGCAGTGGTTTAGCGGGGCAGTGGGGCAGCGGGGCCGCTGAGCAGCGGGGCAGTGAGGCAGTGGGGTAGCGGGGCAGCGGGGCAGCTTAGCAGCGGGGCAGTGAGGCAGTGGGGCAGAGGGGCTGTGGGGCAGTGGGGCAGCGGGGCAGTGGGGCAGTGGGGTAGCGGGGCAGTGAGGCAGTGGGGCAGTGGGGCAGCGTGGCAGTGGGGCAGTGGGGTAGCGGGGCAGTGGGGCAGTGGGGCAGTGGGGCAGCGGGACAGCGGGATAGTGGGACAGTGGCCTGGACTGGAATGGACTGGACTGGACTGGACTGACGTGGGTTAGCAGAATTTAACGCGAGCGGAGCCGCGGGTAAAAGCTAGTAGGTTAATAAAAGTTGTGAATGATAATGCTGGTAATACTTACGTGACAGCTCTTTTGTGTAAGTCAACCAGTGCAGGTAACAAGGCCCGCGGGCCCAGCTGCGGCGGCAGCGGCACGTGCCCGCCTGCCTGGCACTGCGCGCGACTCTTGTGCATTGCGCTTAGTACGTTCTGTAATAATATAATAATTAATTAATTCTTTATTTCCATAAATTTGGTACATTCTATCTTTGCCCACAAATGAGAAGTCGTTATTGAAACGACCATGTATTCCGTAGTCGTTTTTTCTTTGGTATCATACAAATTTAACGTGACATGCAGATTATATTTTATACACAATGGCGATAATTGCTTTATGGCAGACAATTTGTCAGTAGCAGGCGTCTAACAACTTTTCTAAATTAGATTCTACATACATTAGTACATTACTGTGGAGGCCTGAAATGAAGCAATTGACGGCCGAGTAATATTGGAAGTACGAGGTTAAGCCGAGTACTTCCGAAGTTATTTTAAAAGAACGAGGCGCCAGCCGAGTCCTTTTTAACTAAACCAGGCCGTTAATTGTTATTTCGGCGGAGTACTTTCTCATTTGCGAGGAAACAATACCCAAAATTCATTCATTCAGCCTTTACAATTATAAATATGTTGTACCTAAAAACACCAAATTTATGTATGCATACACATAAATTAGGTTTTAGGTACAAAATATGTATCATTAATTCATTATAAAGGCTGATGAATGCGCATTTTTTTATTCCAAAATTTTAAAATAGGTCAAGAACCGCGCGCGGACGAATTGGCACGAATGAAAATGAGATTGTAGGGGTGATCCCTACACTATGCTATGCTTGCTTGATAGTGCTATGATAATGCTAGATGCTTGCTAGACCCGGTGTTCTAATTACTGTATGTAATAAAACAACCGAAGTGATTGACTGAGTTTATTGAACTGTGTGTGTAAAAATAATAACATAGATTTATATTGACTGAGGTGACAGAGTCAGCAATAAAACCTCGTATGTTTGCTCGTACATCTTGCCCACTAAAAGATGAAAACAATAATAATAGGTAACTATAAACACGAAATATAAAGTTGTAACAATACAAATTAAATCTACAATGTCTTAATATATTGTGCCACTAATAGTTGGAACATCGAGGGGACTGTTCTTGATCGAGTATCCATTGGCGAAGCCACTTGCATGGTTGCTTTGTTGCTGCTGATTTCGATTGTCCGGTCTATTTGTTGTTGCCGCGTGCGTCTTCTAATCCAATAGATAAATCCAATAGATAATCATAGCGCCGAATATTGATAAATGATAATATTCCAACCACTAGCACGTGCTGTAGCATGACATCGTAAATGCCGAGCTTCTGCAAGGAATTCCCTCTTTATTATTTTTTTTATTTTTTATTTATTATTATTTATTTTCAAAGTAACAATGACTCAATGTGTTAGTAACAATATTAATTAATAACTTTGTTAGTATTCCTATTATATAAGCTTAACTAAGATACACAAATTAATTCTTACACAAAAACATAACATACCTACACAACATTTTAAACACATAGACTCATCCACTTTTGAAAAAACGGACAGTCATACCTGCCCGCTATCACACTCAGGATGCTGTTGCTGTTCGCACGCACTCTGTGCAGCAACGAAGCAGCTCTTTTGCGCAAAATTGCTGCAAAGCCATCTGTGCGTGCCTCCATGAACATGGCGGATGCGCTGCAAAACGGTGGTAGCCTCAGCAGCATCCTGAATGCGTTATTGTATTGGACGCGCAGAGCGTTGGCAGCCTTTTGAGTATATGCTGTCCACAGGCTGCTGGTATAAAAAGTCTGACAGTAGGTTTTAAATAAAGTGATCTTTACCTCTTTAGAGCAGCGGGCAAACCTGCGGGCCAGCATATTCGCTCTGATTGTCAACGCTCTGCGTTCCCTTTCTAGGTCAGGTTCATCATTCAAAGAGTCCGTGACTATATGCCCTAGGTATTTAAATTCACGAACTCTTCGCAGTGCAGTTTTGCACAATACAACTGATGGAACATCATCCAACTTTCTGTTTCTAGGAGCAAATACCATGAACTCGCTCTTTTTTACATTGTACTGCAAGCCATGGCTGGCAGCATACGCTTCACACATTTGCAGCAGCTCCCTGAGAGCACTGATAGATGGAGCCAGCAGCACCATGTCGTCTGCATAGCTGATGTTATTTATGCAAACACCATCAATATGGCATCCAAAAGGTCGGCTGCTGAGTCCATCTATCAGTTCATTAATGTACATGTTGAAGAGAAGTGGAGATGATATTCCCCCCTGTCGTACCCCGCACTTCAACGTATATGGGTCAGAGAGCACCCCATCCCACTTCACATGATTGACCTGCTTATTGTACCAGTACTCAAGAACGGAACATATCTCCCTTGGCACATTTGCATCACGTAACTTACTCCATAAGACATCATAGCACACCATATCAAAAGCTCTGCTCAGGTCCAAGAAACAGGCATAGACCGGCGTCTTCCTATCCACATAATACCTTACTGTATGCTTAAGGCTGAGTATAGCAGTTTCAGTGGACAGGCCAGGTCTGAACCCGAACTGCCCATCATGTAGATGTATATGTTTGGCTAGGAGATTTTCAAGAAGCCTATCCAGGATCTTTGCCATAATTGTTGCCAGTGATATCGGTCTGTAATTACTTTAGTCAGTTATGTCACCTGTTTTGTTTTTGATCACTGGCACTACAATTGTTTTCATAAAGTCAGGCGGTAGGTATGAATGACTCAAACACTCTTTAGCTCACGATCTGCGTTTCTAGGTCTGTCCAGCTCTGTTCATTGGTTTACTTTGATGTGCATCCTTGACCTAGACTTATAAATCAAGGTTGTAACTTGAGTATCAGCTGTGCCAAAAATGCGTATTCTGCATAATGGCAACACGAGGATAGCCACCTGTTTTGTTGATGTAACTTGATCCACCTGTTCACGAGACCTCTCGTATTTCTTTGTTTTGATATATTATGATAAGTCAATTTAATGTTGAAGTTCATTAGTCTCGTGACGTAGTTGTGATATAATGCTGACGTACGGGTCTGTTGCATTGCGACAATTTTCTTGTAAATGTGTGACGTACTGCTGTACGTTTGAAAAACCGCTCCAATATGTAGACATATATATTATAAAATACGACTAGCTTCCATTCATCCTTGATGTGTTGTAGGTCAGCTATTTTGTCGAAATATAGACCTTGCTGATCGCTAAATGCTGAGATATTATACGATTGAGTCTCCTGCTGTATGCTTGGAGAAAATAATACTATGAGGCATAGTAACGTAGAAAGGACGTTAGCCCTTGTCTTTAGTTGACGCTTGAATGTAGGCTGATCATCTAGGCGACTCGTCCCGCTTGTTGACTCTATGCCTTCGCCCTTGTTGGCTTTGATATCCACATGGCCGGTGAAATTCCCACAGGTATTGGTGATAGAGCGGGGCGGAGTAACTCTGGGCTGCGGGAGATCTGCCATAATTTGCTTTATTATTGCACGAAAACCTCTTAGGAACCAGTACTTGTCCCTGATAAGTAAGCACGTGAGTATGAAGCCACCAAGTAGTGTCGTAATATGTGCTTGATATAATAATATTATGAGCTCAGTGAAACGACCTTGCGAATGTAAAATGATAGGATATTGCTTTGCTGCGTAACTTACGTTCGCATTCTCAAGTCGTCCACAAACCCTCAAAATTCCTTCTTTCTCCACAAAGGAATTAAATTGTTCTGAAATGCTGTTGCTCAGAACGCGTCCATTTGTCCGCCGATAAATAATAAATAAAATAAAAATAAATATTAATAATATTTCCGATGACATCAGTTTGTTGTCACCTGACGATGCTCTACTTTTTCGATTTTGCAGTCGTTAAATAAAACGCATTATCCAACTCATTGTTATTATAACTCGAGTTATGGAGCTATTATTTTGCAGTAATTCCATCATAACGGAATTATTTTTGTATAAAGCTGTGTTTACACATGCCTTCTTTACTTCAATATCTGGAACTTCATAATTTGATATAACGATGTCCTCCAAGTTGTTGCTCGATAACCAATGTGGACCCTCCCACTATAATTTATGCTCTTGTAGTATTGTTGTTGATAATCCCCGGGTAGCGCAGTCTGCTGGATTGTCCTCTGACCTTACGTAACGCCACCGGGAAGCGGGGACCACATTTACAATTTGGTGCACTCTATTGGCGACGAATAAGAAATAAAAAGACACGCGCCGGTAGCACACGTCGCGCCCTCCACCTCCGGGTTGATACATGTGTCGTACTCACAGTAAGGATGTTGATGGTGGCGGCGGCGTGCGCGGCGGCGGCGCGCGCGTCGTGCGCGGGCGGCGGCGCGCGGGCCAGCGCACGCAGCACGCGGGCCGCGCGCGACACGCGCCGGTAGCACACGTCGCGCCCTCCACCTCCGGGTTGATACATGTGTCGTACTCACAGTAAGGATGTTGATGGTGGCGGCGGCGTGCGCGGCGGCGGCGCGCGGGCCAGCGCACGCAGCACGCGGGCCGCGCGCGACACGCGCCGGTAGCACACGTCGCGCCCTCCACCTCCGGGTTGATACATGTGTCGTACTCACAGTAAGGATGTTGATGGTGGCGGCGGCGTGCGCGGCGGCGGCGCGCGGGCCAGCGCACGCAGCACGCGGGCCGCGCGCGACACGCGCCGGTAGCACACGTCGCGCCCTCCACCTCCGGGTTGATACATGTGTCGTACTCACAGTAAGGATGTTGATGGTGGCGGCGGCGTGCGCGGCGGCGGCGCGCGGGCCAGCGCACGCAGCACGCGGGCTGCGCGCGACACGCGCCGGTAGCACACGTCGCGCCCTCCACCTCCGGGTTGATACATGTGTCGTACTCACAGTAAGGATGTTGATGGTGGCGGCGGCGTGCGCGGCGGCGGCGCGCGGGCCAGCGCACGCAGCACGCGGGCCGCGCGCGACACGCGCCGGTAGCACACGTCGCGCCCTCCACCTCCGGGTTGATACATGTGTCGTACTCACAATAAGGATGTTGATGGTGGCGGCGGCGTGCGCGGCGGCGGCGCGCGCGTCGTGCGCGGGCGGCGGCGCGCGGGCCAGCGCACGCAGCACGCGGGCCGCGCGCGACACGCGCCAGTAGCACACCTCGCGCCCTCCACCTCCGGGTTGATACATGTGTCGTACTCACAGTAAGGATGTTGATGGTGGCGGCGGCGTGCGCGGCGGCGGCGCGCGCGTCGTGCGCGGGCGGCGGCGCGCGGGCCAGCGCACGCAGCACGCGGGCCGCGCGCGACACGCGCCGGTAGCACACCTCGCGCCCTCCACCTCCGGGTTGATACATGTGTCGTACTCACAGTAAGGATGTTGATGGTGGCGGCGGCGTGCGCGGCGGCGGCGCGCGCGTCGTGCGCGGGCGGCGGCGCGCGGGCCAGCGCACGCAGCACGCAGGCCGCGCGCGACACGCGCCGGTAGCACACCTCGCGCCCTCCACCTCCGGGTTGATACATGTGTCGTACTCACAGTAAGGATGTTGATGGTGGCGGCGGCGTGCGCGGCGGCGGCGCGCGCGTCGTGCGCGGGCGGCGGCGCGCGGGCCAGCGCACGCAGCACGCGGGCCGCGCGCGACACGCGCCGGTAGCACACGTCGCCCGGAGACAGCGCGCCCGACGACAGCGCGTCCTCCACCTCCGGCTCTTCTTCCACCTCCGGGTTGTTGCCACACACCACCTGCGGAGATCGCGCCACTCCTCTAATGCCAGGTACCACAGAAATAAGCATATAATACATAAATAATAGCCGTACTACGGGAACTTGTCGCCGATGTCCATGACGAATGGCGCTCGTCTGCTGAAGATTTGTGGGTAACCATAACTTTGCAGCGGACGAAATCCAGAGTCTCTGATAAAATGCATTTATGTGTGGTTTATATATGTGATCAGCCGTCAAGAAACTCTTTGATCGTTCAATTAAATATTTTTTCTAGTAATTTAACTGACATTGTTCTGAAACACCCTGCAGACAAGTTCTTAATTATGGGGGGATTTTAATCAACCAAATATAGACTGGCAAGCAGCGGTTGATGGTGATCACTTATATCTCTGTAATCTTCAGGGTCTTATCCAGACAAGTTTTTGCGATGATCTCGCTGCTTGTAATTTGTTACAGTACAATTCGTATACAAATAATTGTAATAGGATCCTTGACCTCGTATTATCTAATAATGAAGTTACTGTGTCTCCCTCCCAGGATCCGTTAGTGCAGGAAGATCCACTCCATAAGGCACTCTGTATAACTCAAAGACATTTCTGTCAGTATAATACCTTTATGGTATAACTGCCGACTTTGTTCAACTTCACCTGCTGCAATCTCGCCCTCGAATCAAGCTATTATACGCACATGCTAATTATGACGCCATTGTTGAGGAAATGAACAAAGTCGATTGGTTGTTTGAGTTTAAAAGTAGGCCGCTGGATGAGGCAGTTAAGTTCTTCTATGATATTATCAACAAACTTCAAGGTACCTATATACCAACTAAAACTGTTCCACCACAGTGCAAGTATCCTCCCTGGTACAAGGGTCCTCTTATAAAAATCATAAAAGAGAAATCCAAATTTCATTCTAAATTTAAAAAATATGGAAATCTTTCTGATCAACAATCTTTTGTTGTATTACGTCAACGGGTCAAAGAACTAGAAAAGAAAATGTTTGATGAATATATATTAAATATAGAATTGTCCATTTCTAAAAACCTAAGGCTTTCTGGCAATACGTCAAATCCAAACAACAGACCAACTCCTATCCGTGTGTACTGAAACTAGGTGAAATGTCGTCCAACAATGGTGATGACATATGTAACATATTTGGTGACTATTTCTACTCTAACTTTCAGGAACAACGTGATAATGATGATGATCAGTTGTCAATTCAATTCAATTCATTTATTTGTCGTCAACATTGAGTGTTGATCGGACTGATGGTACTATATCTGACATCTACTCTGTGGATGTCCGTGAAGAGGATGTATTTCAGTTATTAAAGCAGGTAGACCTTAATAAATCTGCTGGCCCAGATAATATTTCACCGATTTTTATATCTAAATGTGCGAATTGTATATCTACTCCATTAACAATATTATTTAAACGGTCCTTTTTATCGGGAGTAGTGCCTATAATCTGGAAGTCGGCGTATATAACGCCAATTCATAAAAAAGGTCCTAAGGACTGTGTGGAAAATTATAGACCGATATCCAAACTTTGTGTATTTGCGAAAATCATGGAGAAAATTGTCCATATACAACTCTCTTCCTCACTTAAAATAAGCTTCTCTGAACATCAACATGGATTTCTTAAAGGTCGTTCAACCACGTCTTACCACGTGGTCTGCAGTGACTATATTTCTGAACATATGTCAAAGCCGTCTCAAGTTGACGGTATGTACGTGGGACACTCAGAAAGTTTTGCGAAACAAAAAAAAATTGTTCTATACGTACATATATTTTTATCAAATCTTTTCAAAGTACTTTCCACCAGCCTCTATACAAAGATTCATGCGCCTAAACCAGTTTTCAAAACACTTTTTCCAGTCCGCCGCAGACACCTCGTTTACAGCCTGCTCGAACGCAGCCAGCGCATCTTCCGGCGACGAAAATTGTATCCCTTTGAGCTGATTTTTTATTTTTGGGAATAAAAAGAAGTCACACGGTGCTAGATCAGGGCTGTAAGGAGGGTGACCCAGGAGTTTGACTGGCGTGCTGTCCAGGAAGTCCCTCGTTTTGAGTGCGGTGTGCGCAGGTGCATTGTCGTGGTGGAGCAGTAGCCCGCGGAGTCCTGTGTTTGGTCGCTTGTTGCTTATAACAGAGAAAACTTCTGGCAAATATTTGGTAGTATACCATTCGGCATTAATGCTTCTTTGATCCCGTAAGGGAATTGATACCAAGTGGCCAGTCAAATTAAAAAAGCTAGCGATCAAAATCTTACCCCCGCTTCTAGATCGCTTCACTTTGGTAGGCGTTGGCTCATTTTGAAACACCCAAACAGTCGACTGGCGCTTGGTTTCTGGGTCGTATTGATAAATCCAGGACTCATCACCTGTAACGATGTCGTAAACACGCCGAGACGAGCCTGCTTCAAATTTGTTAAGCATATCACGGCACCATTCCACCCGGGCCTGCTTCTGAGCATCGGTGAGGTTGTGCGGCACCCAGCGTGATACTATCCTCCTCACGCGAAGATGGCTGTGTAGAATCTCGTGAACGCTTCCCGATCCAATCTTCAATATGTGTTGAATCTCCTGATATGTAATTCGCCTATTGTCTTGGATTAAATTTTTCACTGCTAGCACGTTTTCTTCGGTAACAGCCGTCAAAGGGCGACCGCTTCTTTCGTCATCCCCCAAAGTTGGTCGACCGCGCTTGAATTCGTTATACCAACGATACACGGTTGCCTTGGAAGGGCCTTCATCCATGAATGCCATTTGAAGTCTATCGTACGATTCATCCGGTTTCAGGCGACACTTGAAATCGTATAAAATCATAGCTCTAAAATGTTCCCGGCGCAGACCCATATTTCAGTGAGACACAATACTTTGAATTAACTCGCAAAAAATGTGGAGGGAAATTTTAAAATTGGAACTTACTTATTTTTACTTATAAATAATCATATTTTCGAAAAACATTATAACTGGCCAGTCTCCCATATATAAAAACTTTTTTTCGCAATACTTTCTGAGGGGCCTGGTATATACACAGACTACAGTAAGTGTTTTGATCGAATTGATCACATCCTACTTATGCGCAAACTCTTATTGATCGGTGTTAGAGGCAATCTGTATAGATGGTTTTCGTCATACGTGCAAAATAGATGCCAAACGGTTGTACTCAATGGTTACACGTCAAGGGTGGTGCAGATACCATCTGGGGTTCCTCAAGGATCCTTGTTAGGACCCCTATCTTAACTATTATAAAATTGTAAACGTCTAGCGTCTGTTTGTTTGTTTGTTTGTTCCAGCATCACGCTAAAACTACTGGACCGATTTTGATGTTTTTTTTTTGTTTGAAAGCTGATGATCTGACTTAAAAACTGGTATGGGTTTTGAGAAAGAAAGAAAAAAAGAAAAAAATTAATTCGTGGGTTGCGTACTCACCCGTCAGATCGAAGCTTCTATACATTAGCACGAGCGGATAGTAATGTACGATGGAGTGGAGTGGAGTGGACAGGGGATGGGACTGGGGACGGGACAGGGGATGGGACAGGGGATGGTACTGGGGACGGGACAGGGGACGGGACTGGGGACGGGACAGGGGATGGGACTGGGTACGGGACAGGGGACGGGACAGGGGACGGGACTGGGGACGGGAGAGGGGACGGGACAGAGGACGGGACAGGGGACGGGACTGGAGTCGGGACTGGGGACGGGACTGGGGACGGGACAGGGGACGGGACACGGGATGGGACAGGGGACGGGACTGGGTACGGGACAGGGGACGGGACCGGGGACGGGACAGTGGATGGGACAGGGGACGGGACAGGGGACGGAACAGTGGACGGAACATGGGACGGGAAATGGGACGGGACATGAGACGGGACATGGGACAGGACAGTGGGACGGGACATGGGACTGGACATAGGATGGGATATGGGACAGGAAATGGAACATGGGACGGGACGATAGTGATATAGTGAGATAGTGAGACAGTGGGATAGTGAGACAGTGGGGCAGAGGGGCAGTGGGGCAGTGGGACAGTGGGGCAGTGGGACAGTGGGGCAGTGGGACAGTGGGGCAGTAGGACATTGGGGCAGTGTGACGTTGGGACGGTGGGGCAGCGGGGCAGTGGGTCAGTGGGACAGTGGGGCAGTGGAACATTGGGACGGTGGGGCTGTGGGGATGTGGGTCAGTGGGGCAGTGGGACAGAGGGGCAGTGGGACAGTGGAGCAGTGGGGAAGTGGGACAATGGGGCTGTGGGGCAGTGGGACAGTGGGGCAGTGAGACAGTGGGGCAGTTGGACAGTGGGGCAGTGAGACAGTGGGGCAGTGGGACATTGGGGCAGTTGGACAGTGGGGCAGTTGGGGCAGTGGGGCAGTTGGGGCAGTGTGACAGTGGGGACGTTGGGGCAGGGGGAAAGTTGGGGCAGTGGGGCAGTGGGGCCGTGGGGAAGTGGGACAGTGGGGAAGTGGTGCAGTGGGACAGTGGGGCAGAGGGACAGTGGAGCAGTGGGACAGTGGGGCAGTGGGACATTGGGGAAGTGGGACAGTCGGACAGCGGAACAGCGAGACAGCGGGACAGTGGGACAGCGGGACAGTGGGACAGCGGGACAGTGGGACAGTGGGACAGTGGGACAGTGGACTGGACTGGACTGGACTGACGTGGGTTAGCAGAATTTAACGCGAGCGGAGCCGCGGGTAAAAGCTAGTTATTTAATATTTTTATTAATGACATCGCCGCATGTTTTCAAAGTTCTAAAATTTTATTATATGCTGATGATATGAAGGTTTTGAGACATATTATAAATGTTGAGGACGCTTGCGTTCTACAGGACGACCTAGACCGTTTTCAAAATTATTGTGTTAATAATAGATTAGATTTAAATGTTTCTAAATGTTATGTATGTACATTTACAGGTAAACCAAACCCAATTGTGCATGATTATAAGCTATTTCATACCTCAATAGCCAGAGTCAGTGCTATCAAGGATCTTGGGGTGACCCTTGACTCTAAGCTTCTTTTTGATTTGCACATTAACAACGTTGTTAAAAAGGCTTCTAAGCTTTAGGTTTTATTTTTAGGATCTTTCTGATTTAAAAAATGAAAATTCTATACTGTGCGTTTGTACGCAGCCATCTTGAATATGCTTCTCAAATTTGGAATCCAAATCATAATGTCTATATTAATCGACTTGAAGGCATTCAAAGAAAATTCTTAAGGTACATTCAGTTTCGCTCCCATATTTATCTACCTAACTACGAAAGTCGATGTAAAAAGTTTCATATTCTGCCGCTATACAAACGGAGATTTATCATTACTATTTAGTTTTGTAAATGGATCAGTTGACGTCCCTGAGCTGGTAAGCAAGACTGGACTCCGTGTGCCATCGGCATTTCTACGGAGACCAAATCTCCTTGATGTACCTGCCGTTAGGAGTACCTATAGACAGAACTCGTTCCTGGTCAGGGCATGTCGTACTTTTAACGCAGAGTGTTGGGAAGTTGAGCTTGACTTATTTGTTACTAGTATCCCTAAATTGAAAAAAATATTAAGTTAAAACTTTTTCGGTCAATCCCTTGAAGGATCAATGTATTAACTTATTTTATATTTATTTGTTAGATCCATCCTTCATAATGTTCATCTGTTGTTTGTATCCATTTTCTTTTCTATCAGTTCTCTGCTGTCTATGTATTATTCAAAATTTTATACAAAAATTCTATATGTGGAAACTTGTAATTGGCCTTTTTCTACTGTATTTAGCTTAATTACGACACTGTATTAGCTGTAAGTTTTCCTAAAAAAATTTAATAAAATGAAATAGATAGAATAGAAAAGTGGGCAGGGCGCGCGTGCTAACACTCTCCACCAGAGTGCAGGGCATTTCAAAGCCTTTCTCTGTACGCCTTATGACTTGTTTCTGTAAATACTGTAACAAAAACCCGCAAAAATGCCTTATTGAGCTGTTTCTAACCGCAGAAACAAAAGCTGTAAAGTACATTTCATTCATTCATCATCATTTCAGCCGAAAGACGTCCACTGCTGGACATAGGCCTCCCCCAATAAAGAGGGGATATGCCATAAACGCCATGCTTGGCAGGCGGATTGGCGATCGCAGTTGGTTGGTTAAATACTTGGAGAACACTACTGACCATCCTCTGGTGAATCCCTTAGTCGCCTTTTACGACACCCATGAAATTGAATAGTGAAATTCTTTATGTCCGGCACCACACGGAACCTTTGATTAAAGTACATTTGATTATAGTAATTTTTTTTTAATTTATGACTTCAAAATGGAAGGCGTGGTTTGTCCGAAAGTTGCCACGCATGAATCGCAAGTAAAATTGTGAATACAACCACTATATCTATCTATTACTGTGCCAGCTACAGACCGACCGAACAACGGCAACAAGCGAAGGCGTGCCACTGATTTTCACCGATGGACATCACACGCTGGCTCGCCTTCACTGTTGTGACCACATAAATTAAACGCCAGCTAAAATCACGACCGAACGCGAACGAAGACCCTCGGTGGCTCTCGCTCGTCATCGTTAAGTCATTCACATTCATTCGCTTGGTAGCTTTCGCTTATTCGTGACGTGCGGTTGAGTGTAATATTAACTACTATTGGTTACTCTTTAAAATAATTCCGATCCATTGGCATTGGACTAATGTCAATCCGTGCTTTTAATTGCAAAATTAGCACAACATTGGTTGAATATCTAATGTTTTTAGAATTGATTAGTTCTTATTATAATGGAAATTGTGTTTTTATTTTTTTTATAAAAAATACCCATTTATTCTTGTCACTTTTTGACATTGGACAAGTATTGGTATTGGAATTATTTTCAAGAGTAACATAACATAACATCACGCCTGTATTTCCCCGAAGGGGTAGGCAGAGGTGTATAGTAATAGGGGGCGAGCCTATTGCCATTAACCGGGCACAAATCCATACTCCAGGCTGCTACTGAGAATTTCCTAATGAAAAAACCCAAAATCACTTTGCCCGACCCGGGAATCTAACCCAGGACCCCACGCTCAGCAGTCGCGCTTGCGACCACTAGACCAACGAGGCAGTCAGTATTTTCAAGAGTAACTCCGCTGGTATATACATACTCAAAACTTAAAATAATCCTTGGTGGTGACTTTAACATAAATGTTTTAAAAAATAACTTAGAAACTAACACTTTCTTAGACCTTATGACTGAATACAAATACACACAACACATGAAAAACCCAACACGCATAACGAAAACTACATCAAAATGTATAGACCTAATTTTCACGAACTTTTATAGTGAAAATTTATATACACTAGTAGAAGAACTAGGTTTTTCAGATCATTGTGGTACAATCATACACTTTAAATTACCACAACGACCTAGGCATACGATTTGGTACACAGAAAAACGACTATATAACAAAAATAACATAGGTATTTTCAAATCTACATTAGAGTCAGTAAATTGGAGCGACATCATAAAAGAAAGTAACGATATAAATAAAAACTATAATGCTTTTATTGACGTATTAACTAAAATACTAAACCAAACTATACCAAAAACCAAAATTAAATTAAAGACGCAGTACAAAAAATATTGGTTAACTAAAGGCATTAAGCTCTCATGCACAAATAAAAGATTATTAAAAATTTTATGCTTAAAATCAAATAATCCAATAATTAAAACATATTATAGTAAATACGAAAAAATATTAAAAAAATCGGTTATTATATCTAAGAAACAACAATTTATTAAAAAAATTCAAATGTCACAAAACAAAGTGAAGGCAATGTGGAATATAGTTAACGAACGTACTAATAAAAAAAAATTCACAGAAAAACATAATATTCAATTGAAAATCAACAACACTTTAATCTCAGATCCAAAAGAAGTAGTAAATAAATTTAATAGTTTTTTTGCAACTATAGGGGAAGAAAGTACACGCCCAGCTGGTAGTGAGGCACACGGCCTGCCTGTAGTCCATCGTACAGAAAATACATTTTTTCTTAGGCCAGTAGATTTTCGAGAAACTCACAAAATTATAAGAAACTTAAAAAATAAAAAAAGTCACGGAATTGATGAACTACCACCCTCTCTGATTAGGCAATGTGCGGACGAACTAACTGTGCCATTGAGCGTATTAATAAATCAGTCCTTCGATAGTGGTGTATTTCCTGATCAATTAAAAAAAGCTATTATAAAACCATTACTCAAGAAAAACTCAAAAACGGACCTTAACAACTATCGGCCTATTGCCCTTTTACCCACAGCTTCTAAAATTTTTGAAAAGGCTATGAGTGTCAGGGTGTATAATTTTTGCGAAAGATATAATATTTTCGATGAAGGTCAAAACGGATTTCGAAAACAGCGATCAACAACCCTAGCTGTTTATAAATATATGCAAGATGTTATTAATATTATAAATGATAAAAAATATGCGGTAGGAATTCTCCTTGACATGACAAAGGCATATGACAAAGTACAGTTTAAAATCCTATTAGACAAACTATATGGAATAGGGATTCGCGGAACTACATATAAATGGTTTGCATCGTACTTAAAAGATAGAGAGCAATACGTGGAAATAGAACATTTCAACTACAACCAAAAACAAATAATGCATGTCAGATCCGAAAAGAAAATTATTAATGCGTCAATTCCCCAGGGTAGTGTCATTGGATGCCTTTTATTTTTAATCTACATCAATGACCTCCCAAAAATCATGGAAGAACCGTGTGTACTTTTTGCAGACGACATATCTCTACTTACCTCTTGCCATAATAACAGTAATGTAAGTGAGCAGCTAAACTCAATATTAAATAAAACAATTAAATGG
The DNA here is from genome assembly GCA_949699075.1 of Asteroscopus sphinx. Classification (NCBI taxonomy): domain Eukaryota; kingdom Metazoa; phylum Arthropoda; class Insecta; order Lepidoptera; family Noctuidae; genus Asteroscopus; species Asteroscopus sphinx. The sequence goes on from OX453024.1 coordinate 23,121,499, forward strand.
CTGGATGAACACAATCTCGAAATAAATTACAAAAAAACTAAACTTATAACCTTCTATCCCTATCAAAAGTCCCCCTTATTAGTTAACTTTATAACCAACGGCACACAAATTGAAGTTGTAAACGAATTCACATTATTAGGCCTCACAATAGACACACACATTTCTTGGAAGACTCACGTTAAAAACATTAGGTCAAAAATTTCAAGATTTAGTTATGCGCTTCGTGAAATAAAGAAAACCACTGACATAAAAACCGCACTTACTACCTACTACGCCTACGCACATGCGTGGATCAGCTATGGCATTATAATGTGGGGAAACAGTACAGACGCGCCTACACTTTTCATACTCCAAAAGAAACTGATTCGCATTCTTGCAAATATAGAACAAACAGATAGCTGTAAGCCCTTATTTATAAAATATGGAATACTCACATTACCTTGCGTTTATATCCTGGAAATATGTAAATTTGTTAGAAAATATAATATTTTTTTTACAACCCGCGGTGACAAACATGGTAACCGTCCGGTTAGATATAAGAATATGTTAATGTTACCCACTTCACGTATGACACTACATTCCAATAGCCCTTATGTAATGTCAATAAAATTATTCAATAAACTTCCAGACTCAATAAAAGACGAAACAAGCGATACACAATTTAAAAAGAAACTTAAAGAAATCCTTGCTAAGAAAGCTTACTACACAATTAATGAATACATAGATGACAAACAAATAGCGACACAATAAATTAGCCTATGCCCGCGACTTCGCCCGCGTGAATGTCGTGCATCCCTCGGGAACTGTTGATCGTCCCGGTATAAATATATTAATCGGGGTCGTGTTATATCTGTGTGCCAAATTTCATTAAAATCGGTGTAGCCGTTCTTGAGTTATAAATGATGTAACTAACCTGACTTTGTTTTATATATTAAAATAAGGAATTGAAATGTTTAATACGGCGCCCTTTATGAATTTTTATATTAATTGATTTTATTATTATCTGAGATTTTGATTATATCTATAATGACATAAATTTTAATTGTATTGAATTTTGCTGTGCCCTACAGGGTCCATAATTGTGACTAGCTATTAAGCCATTATGTTTACCACCTAATTTACATTGTAGAATGCAAATAAATAATATGAATATGAATATGAATATGAATATATGGCGGCCGCCTGCCCGACTCTGTACATGTTCCTGGGTGGTATGAACTGACCTGGTATATGGCGGCGTCAATGAGCTGCGCGTCGGGGCCCTGCTGCAGGCGGCGCAGCGCCATGGCCGCGGCCAGCTGCTCCGCCAGCTCGCCCAGCGCGCTCTCCGCACTCACCACGCCGCCGCCCGACTCTGTACATGTTCCTGGGTGGTATGAACTGACCTGGTATATGGCGGCGTCAATGAGCTGCGCGTCGGGGCCCTGCTGCAGGCGGCGCAGCGCCATGGCCGCGGCCAGCTGCTCCGCCAGCTCGCCCAGCGCGCTCTCCGCACTCACCACGCCGCCGCCCGACTCTGTACATGTTCCTGGGTGGTATGAACTGACCTGGTATATGGCGGCGTCAATGAGCTGCGCGTCGGGGCCCTGCTGCAGGCGGCGCAGCGCCATGGCCGCGGCCAGCTGCTCCGCCAGCTCGCCCAGCACGCTCTCCGCACTCACCACGCCGCCGCCCGACTCTGCAGTTAGCACACACCGGTCAGGAGTTACATCATCAGTAATCATGGACCGAATGTGGATTTTGCAGAATGACGAGTTCAGACAAACGTTAGGTGAAAACATGTGCTGAAGCCGAAATTCGGGGGAACTTCGGTTAATTGTCGCGACTAAAAGAAGTCTGGCCGAATCTCACAAAGGACAGAGAGGAGACAAAAATGAAAAAAAAGTTTCTCATCATTATTGGGTGCTCCTTAAGTTGCTTGAAGGTCAAAAGACGTACAGAGGCCGTATTATGAAGTGTTAAAACCATAATGATTCCGTTGATTGCAACTCTTTCTCTTCTCTTTCTCTTGAGAGAGACGAAGCTATGCAGGACGTATAGCGCCATCCCTATCTTGCACCGAAACCATGATGGCTTAAACACTTTTACAAGAGAGAGACGAAGCTATGCTGGACGTATAGTGCCATCCCTCTCTTGCAACGGAACCATAATGACTTAAACACTTCATAATAGTCCCAGTACTAGTAATATAACTGTGCCGCTGTTAAGTGAGTAACGGGTGGCTGCGCAGTAGTAAATGTTGCATCCAAATCAGTAACGCGCATGCGCCGTAATGGCGGCAAGACTCTGATAAGTTGTTTATCTGAGTGGCAAGATGGCGGGGGAACGCTTGTTCTCGCTGTCTCAGTCGTTCGTTAATGTTCGATGCATCCTTATGTCCTGCTTAGTAATATTTTTTTATTTGTTTTATTTTTATTTTATTGTGAAAAACTTTTTTTTAACATTATTCTGGATTTTATATAATTTTGTGTTTAATTAATTTGTCGTCTTACATAATAATATGTAAGTATAAATTAGTATAAATTAGGAATCTTTTTCTTTATGTAAAAAATTCAGACACAATTTAAGATTGTTATTGAATAAATGAATGAATGCTCACACTTATTACGCTACTGTACCTGCGCGGCCCTTCGCAAAACCTGGTATCAGAGCGGCACAGTTATATTACGCGTACTGTATCATTGGAGTTAGAAAACTGGTTCTCCGTTTTGACAGAGGTGTATTCTCTCAAACGTCAGTCACAGTATAGTAGTGGACTTTTATAATCAGGGATGTACCTCTAGTAACGAGGCCAAGCCGCTGCCACAGCCCCACGGTGCGCAGGAAGTCGCAGAAGAGCGAGAAGGCGCGCTGCTTGTCCCTCAACTGTGCTGCCACCTGCAGCGCCGCCGAGCTGCCCAGGCAGATGTTGGTGGCCGCGCCGCCGCGATGCTTCCATCTACGAGCACATTTGTTACATGAAGACAAAGGTCAACAACTGGATGTATAGGAGTAACCTTAAAGCACTCCTCAGCCACTCATCGTCATCATCATTTCAGCCGAAAGGCCTCCCCCAAGAATCGCCACAACGACCGGTCCTGTGCCTTCCGCATCCAGCGGATTCCCGCGACCTTCACCAGGTCTTCGGTCCACCTTGTGGGGGGCCTACCCACGCTGCGCCTTCCAAAACGCGGTCGCCACTCCAGAACTTTACTGCCCCAATTAGCAACACGTGTAGGTTAGGGATGCTCGCAGCTCGTAGTGCCGACTGGGTTCCAAGCACTTCTCAGTAGTTTTCAGAGATGGCGTGCTTGTATAGGGACTGGCGATTGAAATCCATTGCAATCTTGCAGTCCAATTGCCGGCAAACCGCGGGTGGGTGTGGGGTGCGGGTGAGGAATCTTAAATTGGCGGAGGCCGGTGAGTGGCCGTTCTGTACGATAGTACTATTAGGTATTCTGTGCCTAAAGTTTCTTGTCAGTTCTCACAGGACATTTATTTTGGAATGCGCCATTACTTCAACTTGCTAGGTTAGTCGTTTTTTGTTTTCATCACTTGCTTTACAACTCATCTAGTGACTTTGAGTTTGTGATCTAGCCCGACCAACAGTGTCCATCTCTGTGCATCATTTGTCAAGACAATACAGCGCGCCTGGGCGCTGCTGGCAGCGCGCGTGTTACCTGGGGTCCCCGGCGGGCACGTCGTCCAGCATGTCGGCGGCGACGCGCAGCACGCTGCGCGCCAGCTCGGCGTCCAGCGCGCGCTCGTCGTGCTCGCGTGGCGGGAACAGCGCGCCCAGCAGCGCGCGTGTTACCTGGGGTCCCCGGCGGGCACGTCGTCCAGCATGTCGGCGGCGACGCGCAGCACGCTGCGCGCCAGCTCGGCGTCCAGCGCGCGCTCGTCGTGCTCGCGCGGCGGGAACAGCGCGCCCAGCAGCGCGCGTGTTACCTGGGGTCCCCGGCGGGCACGTCGTCCAGCATGTCGGCGGCGACGCGCAGCACGCTGCGCGCCAGCTCGGCGTCCAGCGCGCGCTCGTCGTGCTCGCGCGGCGGGAACAGCGCGCACAGCAGCGCGCGTGTTACCTGGGGTCCCCGGCGGGCACGTCGTCCAGCATGTCGGCGGCGACGCGCAGCACGCTGCGCGCCAGCTCGGCGTCCAGCGCGCGCTCGTCGTGCTCGCGCGGCGGGAACAGCGCGCCCAGCAGCGCGCGTGTTACCTGGGGTCCCCGGCGGGCACGTCGTCCAGCATGTCGGCGGCGACGCGCAGCACGCTGCGCGCCAGCTCGGCGTCCAGCGCGCGCTCGTCGTGCTCGCGCGGCGGGAACAGCGCGCACAGCAGCGCGCGTGTTACCTGGGGTCCCCGGCGGGCACGTCGTCCAGCATGTCGGCGGCGACGCGCAGCACGCTGCGCGCCAGCTCGACGTCCAGCGCGCGCTCGTCGTGCTCGCGCGGCGGGAACAGCGCGCCCAGCAGCGCGCGTGTTACCTGGGGTCCCCGGCGGGCACGTCGTCCAGCATGTCGGCGGAGACGCGCAGCACGCTGCGCGCCAGCTCGGCGTCCAGCGCGCGCTCGTCGTGCTCGCGCGGCGGGAACAGCGCGCCCAGCAGCGCGCGTGTTACCTGGGGTCCCCGGCGGGCACGTCGTCCAGCATGTCGGCGGCGACGCGCAGCACGCTGCGCGCCAGCTCGGCGTCCAGCGCGCGCTCGTCGTGCTCGCGCGGCGGGAACAGCGCGCCCAGCAGCGCGCGTGTTACCTGGGGTCCCCGGCGGGCACGTCGTCCAGCATGTCGGCGGCGACGCGCAGCACGCTGCGCGCCAGCTCGGCGTCCAGCGCGAGCTCGTCGTGCTCGCGCGGCGGGAACAGCGCGCCCAGCAGCGCGCGTGTTACCTGGGGTCCCCGGCGGGCACGTCGTCCAGCATGTCGGCGGCGACGCGCAGCACGCTGCGCGCCAGCTCGGCGTCCAGCGCGCGCTCGTCGTGCTCGCGCGGCGGGAACAGCGCGCCCAGCAGCGCGCGTGTTACCTGGGGTCCCCGGCGGGCACGTCGTCCAGCATGTCGGCGGCGACGCGCAGCACGCTGCGCGCCAGCTCGGCGTCCAGCGCGCGCTCGTCGTGCTCGCGCGGCGGGAACAGCGCGCCCAGCAGCGCGCGTGTTACCTGGGGTCCCCGGCGGGCACGTCGTCCAGCATGTCGGCGGCGACGCGCAGCACGCTGCGCGCCAGCTCGGCGTCCAGCGCGCGCTCGTCGTGCTCGCGCGGCGGGAACAGCGCGCCCAGCAGCGCGCGTGTTACCTGGGATCCCCGGCGGGCACGTCGTCCAGCATGTCGGCGGCGACGCGCAGCACGCTGCGCGCCAGCTCGGCGTCCAGCGCGCGCTCGTCGTGCTCGCGCGGCGGGAACAGCGCGCCCAGCAGCGCGCGTGTTACCTGGGGTCCCCGGCGGGCACGTCGTCCAGCATGTCGGCGGCGACGCGCAGCACGCTGCGCGCCAGCTCGGCGTCCAGCGCGAGCTCGTCGTGCTCGCGCGGCGGGAACAGCGCGCCCAGCAGCGCGCGTGTTACCTGGGGTCCCCGGCGGGCACGTCGTCCAGCATGTCGGCGGCGACGCGCAGCACGCTGCGCGCCAGCTCGGCGTCCAGCGCGCGCTCGTCGTGCTCGCGCGGCGGGAACAGCGCGCCCAGCAGCGCGCGTGTTACCTGGGGTCCCCGGCGGGCACGTCGTCCAGCATGTCGGCGGCGACGCGCAGCACGCTGCGCGCCAGCTCGGCGTCCAGCGCGCGCTCGTTGTGCTCGCGCGGCGGGAACAGCGCGCCCAGCAGCGCGCGTGTTACCTGGGGTCCCCGGCGGGCACGTCGTCCAGCATGTCGGCGGCGACGCGCAGCACGCTGCGCGCCAGCTCGGCGTCCAGCGCGCGCTCGTCGTGCTCGCGCGGCGGGAACAGCGCGCCCAGCAGCGCGCGTGTTACCTGGGGTCCCCGGCGGGCACGTCGTCCAGCATGTCGGCGGCGACGCGCAGCACGCTGCGCGCCAGCTCGGCGTCCAGCGCGAGCTCGTCGTGCTCGCGCGGCGGGAACAGCGCGCCCAGCAGCGCGCGTGTTACCTGGGGTCCCCGGCGGGCACGTCGTCCAGCATGTCGGCGGCGACGCGCAGCACGCTGCGCACCAGCTCGGCGTCCAGCGCGCGCTCGTCGTGCTCGCGCGGCGGGAACAGCGCGCCCAGCAGCGCGCGTGTTACCTGGGGTCCCCGGCGGGCACGTCGTCCAGCATGTCGGCGGCGACGCGCAGCACGCTGCGCGCCAGCTCGGCGTCCAGCGCGAGCTCGTCGTGCTCGCGCGGCGGGAACAGCGCGCCCAGCAGCGCGCGTGTTACCTGGGGTCCCCGGCGGGCACGTCGTCCAGCATGTCGGCGGCGACGCGCAGCACGCTGCGCGCCAGCTCGGCGTCCAGCGCGCGCTCGTCGTGCTCGCGCGGCGGGAACAGCGCGCCCAGCAGCGCGCGTGTTACCTGGGGTCCCCGGCGGGCACGTCGTCCAGCATGTCGGCGGCGACGCGCAGCACGCTGCGCGCCAGCTCGGCGTCCAGCGCGCGCTCGTCGTGCTCGCGCGGCGGGAACAGCGCGCCCAGCAGCGCGCGTGTTACCTGGGGTCCCCGGCGGGCACGTCGTCCAGCATGTCGGCGGCGACGCGCAGCACGCTGCGCGCCAGCTCGGCGTCCAGCGCGCGCTCGTCGTGCTCGCGCGGCGGGAACAGCGCGCCCAGCAGCGCGCGTGTTACCTGGGGTCCCCGGCGGGCACGTCGTCCAGCATGTCGGCGGCGACGCGCAGCACGCTGCGCGCCAGCTCGGCGTCCAGCGCGCGCTCGTCGTGCTCGCGCGGCGGGAACAGCGCGCCCAGCAGCGCGCGTGTTACCTGGGGTCCCCGGCGGGCACGTCGTCCAGCATGTCGGCGGCGACGCGCAGCACGCTGCGCGCCAGCTCGGCGTCCAGCGCGAGCTCGTCGTGCTCGCGCGGCGGGAACAGCGCGCCCAGCAGCGCGCGTGTTACCTGGGGTCCCCGGCGGGCACGTCGTCCAGCATGTCGGCGGCGACGCGCAGCACGCTGCGCGCCAGCTCGGCGTCCAGCGCGCGCTCGTCGTGCTCGCGCGGCGGGAACAGCGCGCCCAGCAGCGCGCGTGTTACCTGGGGTCCCCGGCGGGCACGTCGTCCAGCATGTCGGCGGCGACGCGCAGCACGCTGCGCGCCAGCTCGGCGTCCAGCGCGCGCTCGTCGTGCTCGCGCGGCGGGAACAGCGCGCCCAGCAGCGCGCGTGTTACCTGGGGTCCCCGGCGGGCACGTCGTCCAGCATGTCGGCGGCGACGCGCAGCACGCTGCGCGCCAGCTCGGCGTCCAGCGCGCGCTCGTCGTGCTCGCGCGGCGGGAACAGCGCGCCCAGCAGCGCGCGTGTTACCTGGGGTCCCCGGCGGGCACGTCGTCCAGCATGTCGGCGGCGACGCGCAGCACGCTGCGCGCCAGCTCGGCGTCCAGCGCGAGCTCGTCGTGCTCGCGCGGCGGGAACAGCGCGCCCAGCAGCGCGCGTGTTACCTGGGGTCCCCGGCGGGCACGTCGTCCAGCATGTCGGCGGCGACGCGCAGCACGCTGCGCGCCAGCTCGGCGTCCAGCGCGCGCTCGTCGTGCTCGCGCGGCGGGAACAGCGCGCCCAGCAGCGCGCGTGTTACCTGGGGTCCCCGGCGGGCACGTCGTCCAGCATGTCGGCGGCGACGCGCAGCACGCTGCGCGCCAGCTCGGCGTCCAGCGCGCGCTCGTCGTGCTCGCGCGGCGGGAACAGCGCGCCCAGCAGCGCGCGTGTTACCTGGGGTCCCCGGCGGGCACGTCGTCCAGCATGTCGGCGGCGACGCGCAGCACGCTGCGCGCCAGCTCGGCGTCCAGCGCGCGCTCGTCGTGCTCGCGCGGCGGGAACAGCGCGCCCAGCAGCGCGCGTGTTACCTGGGGTCCCCGGCGGGCACGTCGTCCAGCATGTCGGCGGCGACGCGCAGCACGCTGCGCGCCAGCTCGGCGTCCAGCGCGAGCTCGTCGTGCTCGCGCGGCGGGAACAGCGCGCCCAGCAGCGCGCGTGTTACCTGGGGTCCCCGGCGGGCACGTCGTCCAGCATGTCGGCGGCGACGCGCAGCACGCTGCGCGCCAGCTCGGCGTCCAGCGCGCGCTCGTCGTGCTCGCGCGGCGGGAACAGCGCGCCCAGCAGCGCGCGTGTTACCTGGGGTCCCCGGCGGGCACGTCGTCCAGCATGTCGGCGGCGACGCGCAGCACGCTGCGCGCCAGCTCGGCGTCCAGCGCGCGCTCGTCGTGCTCGCGCGGCGGGAACAGCGCGCCCAGCAGCGCGCGTGTTACCTGGGGTCCCCGGCGGGCACGTCGTCCAGCATGTCGGCGGCGACGCGCAGCACGCTGCGCGCCAGCTCGGCGTCCAGCGCGAGCTCGTCGTGCTCGCGCGGCGGGAACAGCGCGCCCAGCAGCGCGCGTGTTACCTGGGGTCCCCGGCGGGCACGTCGTCCAGCATGTCGGCGGCGACGCGCAGCACGCTGCGCGCCAGCTCGGCGTCCAGCGCGCGCTCGTCGTGCTCGCGCGGCGGGAACAGCGCGCCCAGCAGCGCGCGTGTTACCTGGGGTCCCCGGCGGGCACGTCGTCCAGCATGTCGGCGGCGACGCGCAGCACGCTGCGCGCCAGCTCGGCGTCCAGCGCGCGCTCGTCGTGCTCGCGCGGCGGGAACAGCGCGCCCAGCAGCGCGCGTGTTACCTGGGGTCCCCGGCGGGCACGTCGTCCAGCATGTCGGCGGCGACGCGCAGCACGCTGCGCGCCAGCTCGGCGTCCAGCGCGCGCTCGTCGTGCTCGCGCGGCGGGAACAGCGCGCCCAGCAGCGCGCGTGTTACCTGGGGTCCCCGGCGGGCACGTCGTCCAGCATGTCGGCGGCGACGCGCAGCACGCTGCGCGCCAGCTCGGCGTCCAGCGCGAGCTCGTCGTGCTCGCGCGGCGGGAACAGCGCGCCCAGCAGCGCGCGTGTTACCTGGGGTCCCCGGCGGGCACGTCGTCCAGCATGTCGGCGGCGACGCGCAGCACGCTGCGCACCAGCTCGGCGTCCAGCGCGCGCTCGTCGTGCTCGCGCGGCGGGAACAGCGCGCCCAGCAGCGCGCGTGTTACCTGGGGTCCCCGGCGGGCACGTCGTCCAGCATGTCGGCGGCGACGCGCAGCACGCTGCGCGCCAGCTCGGCGTCCAGCGCGAGCTCGTCGTGCTCGCGCGGCGGGAACAGCGCGCCCAGCAGCGCGCGTGTTACCTGGGGTCCCCGGCGGGCACGTCGTCCAGCATGTCGGCGGCGACGCGCAGCACGCTGCGCGCCAGCTCGGCGTCCAGCGCGCGCTCGTCGTGCTCGCGCGGCGGGAACAGCGCGCCCAGCAGCGCGCGTGTTACCTGGGGTCCCCGGCGGGCACGTCGTCCAGCATGTCGGCGGCGACGCGCAGCACGCTGCGCGCCAGCTCGGCGTCCAGCGCGCGCTCGTCGTGCTCGCGCGGCGGGAACAGCGCGCCCAGCAGCGCGCGTGTTACCTGGGGTCCCCGGCGGGCACGTCGTCCAGCATGTCGGCGGCGACGCGCAGCACGCTGCGCGCCAGCTCGGCGTCCAGCGCGAGCTCGTCGTGCTCGCGCGGCGGGAACAGCGCGCCCAGCAGCGCGCGTGTTACCTGGGGTCCCCGGCGGGCACGTCGTCCAGCATGTCGGCGGCGACGCGCAGCACGCTGCGCGCCAGCTCGGCGTCCAGCGCGCGCTCGTCGTGCTCGCGCGGCGGGAACAGCGCGCCCAGCAGCGCGCGTGTTACCTGGGGTCCCCGGCGGGCACGTCGTCCAGCATGTCGGCGGCGACGCGCAGCACGCTGCGCGCCAGCTCGGCGTCCAGCGCGCGCTCGTCGTGCTCGCGCGGCGGGAACAGCGCGCCCAGCAGCGCGCGTGTTACCTGGGGTCCCCGGCGGGCACGTCGTCCAGCATGTCGGCGGCGACGCGCAGCACGCTGCGCGCCAGCTCGGCGTCCAGCGCGCGCTCGTCGTGCTCGCGCGGCGGGAACAGCGCGCCCAGCAGCGCGCGTGTTACCTGGGGTCCCCGGCGGGCACGTCGTCCAGCATGTCGGCGGCGACGCGCAGCACGCTGCGCGCCAGCTCGGCGTCCAGCGCGCGCTCGTCGTGCTCGCGCGGCGGGAACAGCGCGCCCAGCAGCGCGCGTGTTACCTGGGGTCCCCGGCGGGCACGTCGTCCAGCATGTCGGCGGCGACGCGCAGCACGCTGCGCGCCAGCTCGGCGTCCAGCGCGCGCTCGTCGTGCTCGCGCGGCGGGAACAGCGCGCCCAGCAGCGCGCGTGTTACCTGGGGTCCCCGGCGGGCACGTCGTCCAGCATGTCGGCGGCGACGCGCAGCACGCTGCGCGCCAGCTCGGCGTCCAGCGCGAGCTCGTCGTGCTCGCGCGGCGGGAACAGCGCGCCCAGCAGCGCGCGTGTTACCTGGGGTCCCCGGCGGGCACGTCGTCCAGCATGTCGGCGGCGACGCGCAGCACGCTGCGCGCCAGCTCGGCGTCCAGCGCGCGCTCGTCGTGCTCGCGCGGCGGGAACAGCGCGCCCAGCAGCGCGCGTGTTACCTGGGGTCCCCGGCGGGCACGTCGTCCAGCATGTCGGCGGCGACGCGCAGCACGCTGCGCGCCAGCTCGGCGTCCAGCGCGCGCTCGTCGTGCTCGCGCGGCGGGAACAGCGCGCCCAGCAGCGCGCGTGTTACCTGGGGTCCCCGGCGGGCACGTCGTCCAGCATGTCGGCGGCGACGCGCAGCACGCTGCGCGCCAGCTCGGCGTCCAGCGCGCGCTCGTCGTGCTCGCGCGGCGGGAACAGCGCGCCCAGCAGCGCGCGTGTTACCTGGGGTCCCCGGCAGGCACGTCGTCCAGCATGTCGGCGGCGACGCGCAGCACGCTGCGCGCCAGCTCGGCGTCCAGCGCGCGCTCGTCGTGCTCGCGCGGCGGGAACAGCGCGCCCAGCAGCGCGCGTGTTACCTGGGGTCCCCGGCGGGCACGTCGTCCAGCATGTCGGTGGCGACGCGCAGCACGCTGCGCGCCAGCTCGACGTCCAGCGCGCGCTCGTCGTGCTCGCGCGGCGGGAACAGCGCGCCCAGCAGCGCGCGGCACGCGGCGCCATCCCGCCGCACGTGGAATAGGAACGCGGTCTTCAGCTTGCCGCACGCGTCTGTTGTCACCATGCTCACCTGGTACCAAATTACAGGTTACAGAACCAAATGCTTCATCATCATCGCCATCGTTCGAGCCGAAAGACATCCACTGCTGGACATAGGCCTCCCCCAAGAATCGCCACAACAACCGGTCCTGCGCTTTCCACATCCAGCGGATTCCCGCGACCATCACAACTGGATGACAATGCTATATTGGTGCCGATTCTCTTGTCACAAAATTCTCTAAACTAGACTAAAAATCACGTTAATTTAGTTTAGTCTTGTCAAACGACGTTTTCTATTCTGAAATTCACTTTAAAACAAATTTTTGGTTTGACAGGACCAAAATTAGTTTAGTTATTTGTTATGTTTACGGGAGCGGGGAAACGGACGTGCAATCAAACCGCGAGTCATTTGCATACTCTTTATTTAACGATGCTCTTTCACACACACACAGGTGTCGTACGCACACTACAATATACAACACTCCCTTCCCCACATAGTTTAGAAAAATGGCTTATAATTAACAGGTAGAACACGTCGCTTTGATCTGAGATTCTTTTGGCCGGTTTCTACAACCATCTCATTTCCTTCTTCCGAGCAAAGTTGGGACTCATTATCCTTGAATGATCTGAAGTAGATGGCGATTGCAAGGCTAATGGCTCAACGCTCGTACCTTCCCCCTCTCCAAGAGGAACCTCTTCGGTGGTTGTTGGCAGTTGGGCACCTACGGAATCGTCGCTCTCACCCGTTATGCATGCGGATTCCAACTGCGGCAATGAGCTACTGTCATCGGTTTCTATGTCCACGTGCCATTCATTTTCCTCGTTTTGCGCCTCTGAATCGCCTTCAGCTTGAAATCGACGAATTTGGTCGATGTGTCGAGTTACCTTGCAACTTAGTTCCGGAATATACACCGAATACATGACATTCCCGATCTCTTCTTTGATTATCCCCTGCACCCAACAACATTTATTGTTTCCAAAAAATCTTTTTATCCAAACAACGTCCTCTATCCTAAATTTAGGTCTTTTCCTTCCTCCCTTGTTTCTACTCTGTAAGGACTGATTTTTCCGTACTGTTAGTGAAAGATCGGCGGATGTCGAAGCGACTTGGTGTGGATTAATTAAGTCCAAACGCGAGCGTAGAGATCGACCATAAAGTATTTCTGCTGGAGATTTACCTGTGGTACTATTTTTGGAGTTTCTATAATCAAATAAAAATTTTGCAATTTTTTCTGGCAGAGATATGTTTGTGTTATTTTGCAGAATTATGCTTTTAAGACCTTTTTTAATTATTTTCACAAAGCTTTCGGCTTGCCCGTTACTCGACGGATGATACACCGGCGATAAAACATGCTGAATACCGTTTATAACACAAAAATTCTCAAATTCCCTAGACGTGAAAGAAGTACCATTGTCCGTAACCAACGTGTGTGGTATACCTACCCTAGACATCAAATCACAAAGCCTACTTATGACAGTTTTCGATCCGTATGATGTTGTGCTAACTGTGTAACATTCGACCCACTTGGAATATGCATCAACTATAACTAAAAACATTTGGTTATGAAACGGGCCAAGAAAATCCAAATGGATTCTATAAAATGCATGCGGCGGATAAGGCCACGGCGAGGGAGGCGCGCAGTGCGGCGAGGGCCTCAGCTGCGCGCACACCGTGCACGCGGCTGCCAACTGTTCGAGCGCCGCGTCGATTCCCGGAAACCACATTCGTTCGCGTGCGGCGGCTTTCATTTTCACCACCCCGAAGTGAGAATCATGAAGTTCCCTGCACATTTTTTCTCTAAGTGAATGTGGAATAACCACTTTATGACCACGCATTAAGCATTCATTTTCCAATGCTAACTGGAACCGACAGTCAAAATAAGCTCGCAATTTAGGGTCGTGAACTTTACGCGGCCAACCGTTTAAGACATAATATTTAACTTTCTTTAAAATCTTGTCGCGTTCGGTCTCGCAACATAATTTCTCTAGCGTAATGGGTAAACTTCCTTCGACAACAAAATTGACGTAAGCAGCACGCTCCTCACAGTCGCGGTCCTCCCCGCGCGCTTCGTCATCCGCCTGGTTGCCATTCACTAATGTCGCTCGAGATAAAAAATCTGCACTGTTATCACCGCTACGAATATATTCGATGGAATAATTGTACGCCGACAGAAATAACGCGTAGCGTTGTAGCCTATTCGCGGACACCTCAGGAATGCCACGATGCGGACCAAAAATCGTTATCAAAGGTTTATGATCCGTACGTAATATGAACGGTGTGATTCGACCGTATAAGTACTGGTGAAATCTTCTTACACCATAAATTATGGCCGTGGCCTCCTTCTGTAACTGCGAATAGTTTTTTTCCGCTGCTGTGAGCGTCCTTGAAGCGAATGCAATAGGCCTCTCGCGACCGTCAGAACGTGACAACTGGGATAAAATGGCACCTAAGCCTTGTGGCGAAGCATCTACTGTTAGTATTAGTTTTGCGTTAGGGTTAAAATGAGCTAGCAACTGGTCGGAAGCCAGTAGTTCCTTAATTCGTTCAAACGCCTCGTCGTGAACTGGAGTCCATTCCCACTTTTTATTTTTATGCAGTAATTCATACAATGAGCTCAGTATTGACGAAGCCTTTGGCACGAAGCTTCTATAATAGTTTATTAACCCTAAAAATGATTGTAACTGTGAACTATTCGTCGGTTTCGGAGCTTTTAATATGGCCTGGACTTTATCTGGTGATTTGCGTATACCATTTTTATCAATAATATGACCAAGGTAGCAAATTTCATTTTTAAAATATTCGCATTTATCCTGCTGAACAGTTAACCCTGTGTCTTCTAGACGTTTTAAAACTAACGTTAACCTGTTTTTGTGCTCATTAATATTACCCCCAGTGACCAAAATATCATCTAAAAATGTAATTACCCCGTCCAGGCCTGCAAGCACACATTCCATTGCGCGTTGGAAAATGGCAGGCGCACTCGACAGACCGAACACTAGTCTGGTGTATTTAAAAAGACCACGGTGCGTATTAATACAAGTTAGAGCCTGTGAGTCTTCTGTCAATAAAAATTGATTATATGCTCGCGAAAGGTCCAGTTTAGTGAACTGCTCACCACCGTATAATTTAGAGAACAGTTCATTGATCGTTGGAAGTGGGTATTTTTCAATAATTAATTGTTTATTAATAGTTATTGAATAATCTGCACATATTCTAACGCCACCGTCTTTTTTTAACACCGGTACAATGGGAGAGGCGCATTCCGAATATTCTACAGGTTCTAATATCCCAAGATCCACAAGACGATTCAATTCTGTATCGATTTTTTCTCTTAAGGCGAAAGCGACCGGTCTTGCTTTAAAGAATACCAACTTCGCATCGGGTTTTAACTTTAAAAATACCTTATATTTGTTGAAGCATCCTAATTTACTACTGAACAATTTTGGAAATTGCGAAATAATCTCAGTGAGTGCGTGATCCTGTGGCTTATCTATATAATTGACTGGTGCCACCAGCGCCGCCGCAGGGGCAAACTCTAAGTTAAATGTTAATAAAAACTCACGGCCCAACAGCGGCGGGCCGCCGCCGCGCACTACGTAGAACATCATCGCACATGCGTGCGACCTACATACGTCACGGTCAAGCGAATGAACCCTAAACTTATCATTTTGCTTCCCGTATAGCTAAATAGATTCTTATCGGTGTCGGACAACGGCACTTCCTTGAAATATGATTGGTATGAATGATCTGAAATGACGTTAACGGCTGAACCACTGTCTATCTCAAACTCCAAAAATATACCATTTACATACACGGATTCTAACATTGGTCTACCTCTCACGCATTTAATGTTAAGAACAGGTGACTCACCATCGTCTCCGACATCCCCCATATCCTTCCTGACGTACTTAACTTTCGAGTTAGCCGCACACGTTGTTTCTGTATTCTGTGCCGCACACATTCTACTTAAGTGACCCTTGCGGTTACACTTTTTGCACTTGTAACTTTTAAAACGGCACTGATTGGCCTTGTGGTTGGTATACCCGCACACACTGCATTTTTCAGTCCTGGATATATTAAACACGCCGTCGGGGGCCGCGCTGCCGGGCGCGGGCGCGTCGCTCGGGCCCGCGATGAAGCCGCTTGCGCCACTCGATGCTTGGGTGGTAGTTGCTGCTTTGCGCGCCGCGCACACGTTTTCAGCCAACTCCACGGCCTTCGCCAGCTTATTTATTATTCAACTTAGTAAAAATTGACATTTTGCTATTCTGTCATCATCATCATCATCATCATCATCATTTCAGCCGAAAGACGTCCACTGCTGGACATAGGCCTCCCCCAAGCATCGCCACAACGACCGGTCCTGTGCCTTCCGCATCCAGCGGATTCCCGCGACCTTCACCAGGTCGTCGGTCCACCTTGTGGGGGGCCTACCCACGCTGCGCCTTCCAGTACGCGGTCGCCACTCCAGAACTTTACTGCCCCATCGGCCATCCGTTCTGCGAGCAATGTGCCCCGCCCACTGCCACTTAAGTTTGGCAATTCTTCGGGCTATGTCGGTTACTTTCGTTCTCCTGCGAATCTCCTCATTTCTGATTCGATCACGCAGGGACACTCCGAGCATAGCCCTCTCCATTGCCCTTTGAGTGACTTTGAGCCTTCTTATGAGGCCTATTGTGAGCGACCACGTTTCAGTACCGTAAGTAATTACTGGCAACACACACTGGTCAAAGACTTTCGTCTTGAGACACTGCGGTATTTTGGACGAGAAGATATTGCGTAGCTTCCCGAACGCTGCCCAACCGAGTCGGATTCGACGATTGACCTCTTTCTCGAAGTTGGACTTACCTAGCTGGACAGTTTGTCCTAGGTATACATAATCGTCAACAACTTCGAGTGTAGATTCTCCGATGTTTACGGGAATGGGTGCTATATGGGAATTCGACATAACCTTTGTCTTGTCCATATTCATCTTAAGACCCACTCTATCAGAAGCTCTACTGAGGTCATCGAGCATTGTACCGAGGTCCTCCATGGTCTCAGCCATGACTACTATTGTTGAGGACAACCCAAGGATCATGAAAGTAAACAAACGATCTGTTGAAAGGCACTTGCCATATGTATTAAAATTGAAAGTACACTCGTTCCTACGTAGCTCTGTTCTAGGCGACTAATACGTTATTCTTTCTTCAGGCTTCAGGGTTCAGGACGTCAGGATCAGTTCTTCATAGGTTGAGGTCTTGATCTGAAGCGTAGAACGAGTGACGATCGAATGAAATATTGCCCACACCAAAAATGCACTTCAGGTCTTCTCGGCGCCCCCGCCAGGGGGCGCGAGGATCGGTCTCGGGATTAAATCCCTTTACCGAGGTCGCCATCTATGCCCGTAAATACGGGCATGTCCTTGGGTTGGACCTCTGTCCAAGCATAATAGCTGTGCGCCGCCTACCGTAAGGCTGGCGGGCAACACAGCTTTGTGAATAGTTGCTATATGTGTTCCTGTAGGAGCGCCGCGCTCACCGTTTTCACGGAAGCGCTTCTTCACGACGCCTTGGCGGTCAGACCCTACCGGGTGAGACCCCCGGTTACCCAGGGGAGGCCCAGCAGAAGCCGACCAGCGACAAAGGCGTCGACTTAAGCGCCCTCTACAGGGGGATGCTGACCTCCGCTTTCGACGCAATCGGACTAGCCAATCACGTTTCGAGCTAAGAGGCCGTAGTATGTGTTTGAGCAGTTTGTACTGTGGGTAACACTGCTCAATGTTTACGTATGAATGCGCGCCCACGCATTCTACGTGTGAGTATAAATGCATGTACAGTTATGTGTGTCTGTGTTTAGTGCGCTCCGTGCCTATATTAACTTAGCACACGTCGCGCACTGGGATGCATGTTATGTTTGTAAAGTGCTCTGTGTTTGAATAAGTCACGTGTTAACCATGTTATGTCAGGCGTCAATCCGGTGGGTGGGAGCGGAGGAGGGCGACCTTGCTGGCGGCCGCAGTTGCATGTCCCGCCACTCTCGGTGGCTTAGCCGGTTGTAAACAACGTGGCCATTCCACCGAGAATGACGGGTAACACCAAAAATGAGCTGAGCTCGGTGTACTTCTCGTCGCCCCGCAAGGGGCGCGAGGAATCGGGCTCGGGGGTTAGGGCCCCCTTTCCCGAGGTTGCGGGGTCGCGGCCCATAAAAATATGGGCCGGTAGTTGGGTTGGGTTGTTTACCCTTTATGGCTGGCGGGCCGGATTAAAAATGGTCCCTATGGCCGCGGGATTTCTCCGCGGCAACATGTGTTATTGTTTTGTGTCTGTGGGGGCGCCTGAAGTGTTTCACGCTGCCCGAGCGACCAGTCCCCCGCTAGGTGAGACCCCCAGTTACCTGAGGGAGGCCCGGCGAGGGACGATCAGCTACAAGGGCAGCGGCTTTGTTTGGCGCCTGCCTACAGATAGTGATTGACCCGTGACTCACAGCGTTCTCAGAGCTAGCCGATCGCGTTCCGAGTCACGGGACGAATATGTGTGTGTGAGCGACATTGAGGTGTGAGTACGTCGCTCTGTGAGTATACACTATCATACGCTCACCCGCCCGTGAGACGTAATCGGCGTACGTCAGTATTTACTTTAGCGTGTAAAGTGAATGCGTGTGTGTGCTACGCATATTTGCGCCTAAGAACTTAGTAGCAATATGCGTAGTGGGTGCGAGTATCGTTGTGGAGTCATTTTGTGTGAGCAGACCACGTGTAACGTGATTTATGGTCTGCTCAGGCGTCAGTCCGGTGGTGGGGCGGTCACGTCCGCAATCAGGTCGCGCGGGAAGCGCTTGGCGTCAGGGGGGCGCGCGTGCCACGGCGCCAGGCCCTTGATATGGACCCAGGCGGATGCGTCGGCACGCGCGAACATCCTCTCCGCCATTTCCACGGCGAAGTCGTCTATGCTCTCGACGCGCAGGTCCCTGTGGAGTACAGAGTTCCTCACGTGGCGAGGAGCATTAGTAATACGGCGCAGCACTAAATTTTGCTGCGCCCGGAGCTTTTTTCGATGTGTCTCGCACGTGAGGGCGAGCCATGCTGGCGCGGCGTAGGTGAGCTGGGGGCGGATGTACGTCTTGTACACCCCCAGCTTGACTCGCAGCGGGAGGCGCGATGAGAGCACGGGGCGAAGCAGGTGGCGGGTGGATCGCACCCGCGCGACAACATTGCGGACGTGTTGGCCCATTGTAAGCCGGCTGTCGAGCGTGACCCCCAGGTACTTAGCCGTGAGGGTCCACTCGATGTCGGCGTCCTGTAATTTAAGGTTGGGTGGGTAAGAACGGCTCCTTGCCGTTACAATCATCGCCTGTGTCTTACCCACGTTTACCGACAGTCTCCACTTGCTGAGCCAGTCGGGAAGGTCGTCCAGGGCGCGCTGCATTTTGATCGCCGCGTGGTCGGCGTTTAATGACGTCGTAATGTACGCGGCGTCATCAGCATACAGCGCGAGTGTCGAAGTGTGCGTGGCGGGAATGTCGTCGGTATAGACAGAGTATAACACAGGCGAGATACAGCTCCCCTGCGGTACTCCGGCGGCGACGGGGCGAGCGCCGGAGAGCTGGTCCTCCACCGCAACCTTAATGGTTCGGTCCTGTAGAAATTGGGAGACCACCCGCACAATGCGGCGGGGCGTCGACGATAGTGACAGTTTGTAGAGCAGACCGGTGTGCCAGACTCTATCAAACGCCTTCTCCATGTCGAGGAATACTGCAGCTGCGTATTCCCTTTTATTGATGGCCGCTGTCAGAAGGTGCAGTACCCTCGACAGCTGGAGCGTCGTGCTGTGTTCAGCGCGGAACCCGAATTGTTCCGGTCTTGGTGTCACGTGCGGTGTCATATATCGCAGCAGGAGCATTTCGAACACCTTGGAGGTGGTCGGTAGGAGGGTGATCGGCCGATAGCCCTCCGGCTTCCTGGGATTTTTCCCGGGCTTTGGGATCATCACGACTCTCCCCACCTTCCATGTCTGTGGAAAAGTCCCGGTGCGGAGAATTCCTGTGTATAGCCGCGCTAGTGCAGCCACTGATCGTGGCGGCAAGTGGCGCAGTGCGGCGTTTGTGATCTCATCCACACCGGGGGCCTTCTTTGGCTTAGTGCGGAGAATCGCGCGTCGTACTTGACCCGGGGAAATAAAAATTGGGTCTTCCTCGGGGGCTATCGGCGTGTTGAAGTACTCTCCAAGGTGTTTCTCGACTGCTGCGACGTGTTCTTCGTCGTTTGTCGGGTTCGGCGTGAATTGACGCTCCAAGTGAGAGGCGAAGATCTCTGCCCGGTCTGCTGCGGTGTATCTTAACGCCCCGTCGCTGTTAAGCAGCGGTCTCACCGGAGCTGGGGTGTTCTTGAGGCGTCGGCACACTCGGTGAACCGACGTCCAGTCGCAGTCGGCTTCTATGTAGTTCTCCCAGCTCTCGGTGGTATGGTCCTTTAATTCGGCCTTTACCTTTTCCGTGAGTCGGTTGAGCTGGGTTTTCAGTACTGGGTCTCTAGTGGTTTGCCACCGTCTGCGCAGCTCCCTCTTCGCGACAATCATGCGCTTGAGGTGTGCGGGGAGCGTCGAGTAACGCCCCTGTGGTGCTGGTGCTGAGTCAGTTGCCGCTTGGAGGGCACATTGCATGCTGACGGTGAGCTCGTTCGCCAGCTCATCGACGTCAGCGGCATCGGTAATAGGCCGAGTGGGCGTGGTGGTCTCCATCTTCGCCGCAAAGGCTGTCCAGTCCGTGCGGCGACGTGGCGCGGGACGAGCATAACGGGTGGTGTGTCCTGTGAGGGTGACGAGTACCGGCTGATGATCAGACAGTAACTCGTCATCCAGCGTCTCTTGCGCGATCTGGCAGGTCAGGCCGCGGTGGACGACAATGTCCAGGACATCCGGTGAGTGTCGAGTGATGGTTGGGTACCTGGTTGGCATCTCGGGCCCGGACACTTCGTAGCCGCGGTTTTCCGCGTCATTGAAGAGTCGTCTCCCGTCACTGTTTGTAGCGTGTGAGTTCCACGCTGGGTGCTTACAGTTCCAGTCACCGGCGATGATGGTGGGATGGGGCGCTGCTAGCAGTGCGTGTACGTCGGCAATTTCCAGTCTGTTTTGTGGCGGCTTGTAGGCCGCGTACACGCACAGGTCCTGGCCGGCGACGTGGAGTTGCACACCCAGCGCGTACATGCTGTTGAGCTGAGGCAGTGGTAGCTCCTGGTGGACGACTCTTCTCTTCACTATGACCGCCAGACCGCGGTATGAATGTGTGGCCGTTTGCTCGTCCTTCCTATAGACGAGATATCCTGGGAATCGTAGTGGGATTGCAGGTCCCAGTTTCGTCTCGCTTATAAGCGCCACGTCGATGTTCTGTTCCTGCAGGAGTGGGCGGAGGAGGGCGACCTTATCCCTGAGGCCGCCGGCTTTCCAGTGTAGGATCCTCAACGACTGGGTCATTGCGCTGGTGTGTACTGGCCGATCAGGGTGGCCATGCCGTTGAGGACCGCACGTACTGGGTCTTCTCCCCTGCGCAGGGCGTATAGTACGTCCTGCAAGACCCGTATGGCGACCTCGATAATGTCCGAGTTGGTGTTGACGCTTGGATGGCGTTGGACATCATCAGCGGCACCCTGGGTCTGGGTATAACGTACCTCCCGGGGTGCCTCCGCCGACGCCGCATTGCCTCGCATCGGTTTGAGACTTCTATGTGCTCCAGAGGTCGCTTTTCGCGTGTTACCGTGTTTGTTTACATCGGTTTTGCGATCCTCTGGAGCTAAATTTGTGTTTGTTTGGGTGCCGTGGGCCCCCATGGCGCCATGGGCACCGTGGGTGCCGATTTGCGGTGGGCGTTCCTTACCCCTCTGTTGCGCGGGCGCTGATTGGTCGGCGTGTCCGCGCAACAGGTGGCTGCGGTTAGTCGGCGGTTGGGATTGGCCGGCCTTAGTTTCGTTTTCTGCCGCGGCGGCAGAGTGGCGTGGCATGCGCATTTTATCGCCGGTATCGTTTTCAGTACGATTACCGGCGATGTTTACGTTTGTTTGGGGATCTTGTTGTTTTTTGCGTTTGCCGCCACGTTTCTTCCTCCGCCCGGAAGAGGTGGTGGCTGCTTCGCGCACCTGGGGCCCATTTGCCGCCGCCATCAGGGTAGTTGATGGTAGTTCCCCTTCCGGGGTGGGGTTTAGCCTCTCGGTGGTCTCTGTGTGAGGCCGGCGTGAGTCCCCCCCGGTGATGGCGACGGTGCCCGCTCTTTTGTTCCTCAGTTCTTTGATTAGAACTGGGCATTTTGAGTGATTGGCTGCGTGAGGGCCCCCGCAGTTTGTGCAGGTGGCAGGCTCTTCTTTTGGGCGTGTGCACTCTCTAGCATAATGAGGCCCGCCACACTTCACACATGCGAGGGGGCGATGACATTGAGCGGACGAGTGCCGAAACTGTTGGCATCTATGGCACTGGGATGGGCCCTTTTTCCCACGCCAGGCCTCGATTTTAACGCCGGGCATACACATCATCTCAGTGACATGAAATATGCCCGGTATAGTGTCTGGGGTGCGTTTGAGGGTGGCGTGGAATATGCAGCCGGGTCGCCCTTGTCTCGCCTTGATGTGGCGAACAAATTCCGGCTCAAATCCTAGCGCGCGAAGCTCCTCTTCTATTTCCTCCGGCGCAGTGTCTACTGGCAGCCCCCTGATGGCCACCTTCACACTTTTATCCGCTGGTAGCGAGTAGGAGAACCAACTTATATTCTCCTCTTTTTCGAGCTCCGTCAGGTAACTCTGTACCAGACGGAACTCGGTCTCATGTTGGGGGGTGAATTTCACCCCCTTTCCAAATGGGCGCGCACTTGGTGCCCGGCCCAGCTTGTCTTTTAGCGCCTTAAAGTGGCGCGCCCACTGGGGCATCGACTCGACTATCAGCGGCGGGAAGCGAAGCTTTTTCGCCGGCTTCCCTTTCGCAGCACCTCCTCCTGGTTGAGGTGAGGTGCGCGTGGGGGCTGCTGTTGACGACGCCGTGTTTGGGCTGCGCGGTGTTTGCGCAGCTTGGGAAAAAGTAATGGGGGTATTTGGTACCTGGGCCGTGGTGTCGCTGTCAGCACGCAAGCGTACGGGTCGCTGCGGCTGCGGTGCGGGTACACATGGCCGTTTTGCCTCCTCCACGGCGTCGTCATCAGGACTGCGCTGACGCCGCTGCGCTAGGCGGGGCAAATTAAAATCGAATTCCAGGTCGAATGATATGGCACCTACCTGGGCTTCCGGAGTGACCTGACTTTGCAGGTCAGGCATCGAGGGTGCCTTTTGCTGTCCTTGGGGGCTGGGCCGGGTCTTCCTCAGCGCAGTCCTGGGAATTTCCAACACCAAAAATGCCGCTTATTCACCCGCTTAAGTAGTATTCAGCGGGGCACAAGTGGCGCGTAGTGCGCCCTGCGGCTACTCTGTTCTTCCAACATTTTTACAAGTCATAGCTAGTTGTAGTTATGTATGGCTTATGACCTGTGATTGGTTCATGGTTTATGACTCATCAAACTGTGATTGGCTGATGATCTGTACCTAGCTATAGTGTGATTATAGCTAGATTTCATGCCCTTGTTACTTTGTACAAACGGCTACACATCAAGCTAGACACCCTATATACCCATAACTGCGCTACATGCAATACAGAGAATCGTCGGAAAGGGACTAAGTATCGTGGCGTCGGCCAATCACAGCGTTTGTTGCGTTGCGCCTACACAAACAGACGCACTTTTTTTGCAAAAAAATATTGCTCATCTCAGTGACGTCAGTTAGTTCCCAAATATCGCTCGACTGGGATTAACGTGGCTGGGGTTATTGTTCCTACAGAGCAAAAATTCTTACGTAGTTGTTCCGTTCTCAAATTGTTTTTTTACTGTGTATGTTTTTATGCTACTGAGAGTAGTGAGTGTTGTGCAAATATTATTGGCGCCACAATTAACCCTACAACAGCGGCAGCTGATAGTTGTGTTGCGGGAAGGTGGATATACTATTAATGAGATTGAAAGAAAGACCGGAATAACGGTGAGTGTTACTTTTAATACATTAGTGACAACGTGCCGCACGGCAATAGATAACCCCGACGACACTGACTAGTGACGATGAGGTCAAGGATCAAAGGATGTATTTCACTGGCTCAGCAATAGCCTAGCCTAGGTATTCACTCTTGCCTTAAGAACGCGTTTGCAAATCTGACAGAAATAATCTATTTTTCGGTAGATTTTGTGACAAAATAAAGCAAAATCATATGTAACTAATAATTACAACGGTTAAATCATTTCTTTATCTTAAAATTGTGTTATATTTCTTGCTTGAAATTTTTGGTTTTGTTTGTTTTTAACATTGTAAAAACGATTTTCCGTTGGTTACCTCTTCTTACAAATTAACGATATCGGATTGAGTTTAGGAACATTTTTCTTCTAATAGTAACATATTCAGTTATAGTTGTTAAAAAATACAGCCGGCAAGCAGACATGTTCAACTCAAAAAGGTGATAAAACTATGAAAATATTACAAATAGTCTCAGAAAAAATTATTAAATCACGTAAATTTTTTCAAAAATTTTATTTTTACGCGTCAATATTTTGCAGTAAGGGATAACTTCCCTTAATTTCACTGTCATGATCTATAGCACAAAAAAATCCACGTAACACGAAAATATAAGAGAAAACAAATAGTTATATTTTTCAAAGTATCAAAAATACCTACTTATTATTCCTGAAGCTATCTGTGCGTGTGTGTGTTTGAGGCGTGTCAATAAAGAGGTGCAATTGATGCAATTCGATACCTATTTATTTAGCAAACGCGTCCTTAAGAGACCCAAGTTATATGAATGAGCTATCTATTTATTTATTATTTATATAACAAATTAGACAAACTTAGGTATACCTATGTTTTTTGCAACAGTATTTAAGTAGGTATCTGTTGATATAAAATTTAAGTTAAATATCATTTTGTTTTAGAGGACAACATTGCGACGCATTGAGGAGACTGGGGGTGACCTATCAGCTCACCACCGGCAGCTCTACCAACGCGCTACCAACGCTGAGCAAGGTGTTGCTATTGTAGCGGAACATAATAATCAGCCATTTTTGAACACGCAGTTTACTGCCACACAATATAGCGTAAGTTGACTACTTTTTCTAATTACCTACGTTTATTTTATTAAATCTGAAAAAAAAAACAGACGCTCACAAGTCACAACAGTTTTCCAACAGTAAACTACTAACAAATCAATTAAGCGTATTTATTAGTTCGCGTATAATAGCTATGATTTCCGTACTTGGGGAGCTTTGAAAACTATGACAACGCTAACATTTGGTTCAGTTATAAAGTGTCAGTGCGTGTAAAAATCAAGTTAATGCCTTAGGCAAAGTAGGGCTTGTTGGCAGTAAACTGCCCTAACTTGGCCCACAAGCCCTACTTTGCCCAGTTATTTTTTGAGTAAACTATAATAGCTATGATTTCCGTACTTGGGGAGCTTTGAAAACTATGACAACGCTAACATTTGGTTCAGTTATAAAGTGTCAGTGCGTGCAAAAATCAAGTTAATGCCTTAGGCAAAGTAGGGCTTGTTGGCAGTAAACTGCCCTAACTTGGCCCACAAGCCCTACTTTGCCCAGTTATTTTTTGAGTAAACTATAATAGCTATGATTTCCGTACTTGGGGAGCTTTGAAAACTATGACAACGCTAACATTTGGTTCAGTTATAAAGTGTCAGTGCGTGTAAAAATCAAGTTAATGCCTTAGGCAAAGTAGGGCTTGTTGGCAGTAAACTGCCCTAACTTGGCCCACAAGCCCTACTTTGCCCAGTTATTTTTTGAGTAAACTATAATAGCTATGATTTCCGTACTTGGGGAGCTTTGAAAACTATGACAACGCTAACATTTGGTTCAGTTATAAAGTGTCAGTGCGTGTAAAAATCAAGTTAATGCCTTAGGCAAAGTAGGGCTTGTTGGCAGTAAACTGCCCTAACTTGGCCCACAAGCCCTACTTTGCCCAGTTATTTTTTGAGTAAACTATAATAGCTATGATTTCCGTACTTGGGGAGCTTTGAAAACTATGACAACGCTAACATTTGGTTCAGTTATAAAGTGTCAGTGCGTGTAAAAATCAAGTTAATGCCTTAGGCAAAGTAGGGCTTGTTGGCAGTAAACTGCCCTAACTTGGCCCACAAGCCCTACTTTGCCCAGTTATTTTTTGAGTAAACTATAATAGCTATGATTTCCGTACTTGGGGAGCTTTGAAAACTATGACAACGCTAACATTTGGTTCAGTTATAAAGTGTCAGTGCGTGTAAAAATCAAGTTAATGCCTTAGGCAAAGTAGGGCCTGTTGGCAGTAAACTGCCCTAACTTGGCCCACAAGCCCTACTTTGCCCAGTTATTTTTTGAGTAAACTATAATAGCTATGATTTCCGTACTTGGGGAGCTTTGAAAACTATGACAACGCTAACATTTGGTTCAGTTATAAAGTGTCAGTGCGTGTAAAAATCAAGTTAATGCCTTAGGCAAAGTAGGGCTTGTTGGCAGTAAACTGCCCTAACTTGGCCCACAAGCCCTACTTTGCCCAGTTATTTTTTGAGTAAACTATAATAGCTATGATTTCCGTACTTGGGGAGCTTTGAAAACTATGACAACGCTAACATTTGGTTCAGTTATAAAGTGTCAGTGCGTGTAAAAATCAAGTTAATGCCTTAGGCAAAGTAGGGCTTGTTGGCAGTAAACTGCCCTAACTTGGCCCACAAGCCCTACTTTGCCCAGTTATTTTTTGAGTAAACTATAATAGCTATGATTTCCGTACTTGGGGAGCTTTGAAAACTATGACAACGCTAACATTTGGTTCAGTTATAAAGTGTCAGTGCGTGTAAAAATCAAGTTAATGCCTTAGGCAAAGTAGGGCTTGTTGGCAGTAAACTGCCCTAACTTGGCCCACAAGCCCTACTTTGCCCAGTTATTTTTTGAGTAAACTATAATAGCTATGATTTCCGTACTTGGGGAGCTTTGAAAACTATGACAACGCTAACATTTGGTTCAGTTATAAAGTGTCAGTGCGTGTAAAAATCAAGTTAATGCCTTAGGCAAAGTAGGGCCTGTTGGCAGTAAACTGCCCTAACTTGGCCCACAAGCCCTACTTTGCCCAGTTATTTTTTGAGTAAACTATAATAGCTATGATTTCCGTACTTGGGGAGCTTTGAAAACTATGACAACGCTAACATTTGGTTCAGTTATAAAGTGTCAGTGCGTGTAAAAATCAAGTTAATGCCTTAGGCAAAGTAGGGCTTGTTGGCAGTAAACTGCCCTAACTTGGCCCACAAGCCCTACTTTGCCCAGTTATTTTTTGAGTAAACTATAATAGCTATGATTTCCGTACTTGGGGAGCTTTGAAAACTATGACAACGCTAACATTTGGTTCAGTTATAAAGTGTCAGTGCGTGTAAAAATCAAGTTAATGCCTTAGGCAAAGTAGGGCTTGTTGGCAGTAAACTGCCCTAACTTGGCCCACAAGCCCTACTTTGCCCAGTTATTTTTTGAGTAAACTATAATAGCTATGATTTCCGTACTTGGGGAGCTTTGAAAACTATGACAACGCTAACATTTGGTTCAGTTATAAAGTGTCAGTGCGTGTAAAAATCAAGTTAATGCCTTAGGCAAAGTAGGGCTTGTTGGCAGTAAACTGCCCTAACATGGCCCACAAGCCCTACTTTGCCCAGTTATTTTTTGAGTAAACTATAATAGCTATGATTTCCGTACTTGGGGAGCTTTGAAAACTATGACAACGCTAACATTTGGTTCAGTTATAAAGTGTCAGTGCGTGTAAAAATCAAGTTAATGCCTTAGGCAAAGTAGGGCTTGTTGGCAGTAAACTGCCCTAACTTGGCCCACAAGCCCTACTTTGCCCAGTTATTTTTTGAGTAAACTATAATAGCTATGATTTCCGTACTTGGGGAGCTTTGAAAACTATGACAACGCTAACATTTGGTTCAGTTATAAAGTGTCAGTGCGTGTAAAAATCAAGTTAATGCCTTAGGCAAAGTAGGGCTTGTTGGCAGTAAACTGCCCTAACTTGGCCCACAAGCCCTACTTTGCCCAGTTATTTTTTGAGTAAACTATAATAGCTATGATTTCCGTACTTGGGGAGCTTTGAAAACTATGACAACGCTAACATTTGGTTCAGTTATAAAGTGTCAGTGCGTGTAAAAATCAAGTTAATGCCTTAGGCAAAGTAGGGCTTGTTGGCAGTAAACTGCCCTAACTTGGCCCACAAGCCCTACTTTGCCCAGTTATTTTTTGAGTAAACTATAATAGCTATGATTTCCGTACTTGGGGAGCTTTGAAAACTATGACAACGCTAACATTTGGTTCAGTTATAAAGTGTCAGTGCGTGTAAAAATCAAGTTAATGCCTTAGGCAAAGTAGGGCTTGTTGGCAGTAAACTGCCCTAACTTGGCCCACAAGCCCTACTTTGCCCAGTTATTTTTTGAGTAAACTATAATAGCTATGATTTCCGTACTTGGGGAGCTTTGAAAACTATGACAACGCTAACATTTGGTTCAGTTATAATGTGTCAGTGCGTGTAAAAATCAAGTTAATGCCTTAGGCAAAGTAGGGCTTGTTGGCAGTAAACTGCCCTAACTTGGCCCACAAGCCCTACTTTGCCCAGTTATTTTTTGAGTAAACTATAATAGCTATGATTTCCGTACTTGGGGAGCTTTGAAAACTATGACAACGCTAACATTTGGTTCAGTTATAAAGTGTCAGTGCGTGTAAAAATCAAGTTAATGCCTTAGGCAAAGTAGGGCTTGTTGGCAGTAAACTGCCCTAACTTGGCCCACAAGCCCTACTTTGCCCAGTTATTTTTTGAGTAAACTATAATAGCTATGATTTCCGTACTTGGGGAGCTTTGAAAACTATGACAACGCTAACATTTGGTTCAGTTATAAAGTGTCAGTGCGTGTAAAAATCAAGTTAATGCCTTAGGCAAAGTAGGGCTTGTTGGCAGTAAACTGCCCTAACTTGGCCCACAAGCCCTACTTTGCCCAGTTATTTTTTGAGTAAACTATAATAGCTATGATTTCCGTACTTGGGGAGCTTTGAAAACTATGACAACGCTAACATTTGGTTCAGTTATAAAGTGTCAGTGCGTGTAAAAATCAAGTTAATGCCTTAGGCAAAGTAGGGCTTGTTGGCAGTAAACTGCCCTAACTTGGCCCACAAGCCCTACTTTGCCCAGTTATTTTTTGAGTAAACTATAATAGCTATGATTTCCGTACTTGGGGAGCTTTGAAAACTATGACAACGCTAACATTTGGTTCAGTTATAAAGTGTCAGTGCGTGTAAAAATCAAGTTAATGCCTTAGGCAAAGTAGGGCTTGTTGGCAGTAAACTGCCCTAACTTGGCCCACAAGCCCTACTTTGCCCAGTTATTTTTTGAGTAAACTATAATAGCTATGATTTCCGTACTTGGGGAGCTTTGAAAACTATGACAACGCTAACATTTGGTTCAGTTATAAAGTGTCAGTGCGTGTAAAAATCAAGTTAATGCCTTAGGCAAAGTAGGGCTTGTTGGCAGTAAACTGCCCTAACTTGGCCCACAAGCCCTACTTTGCCCAGTTATTTTTTGAGTAAACTATAATAGCTATGATTTCCGTACTTGGGGAGCTTTGAAAACTATGACAACGCTAACATTTGGTTCAGTTATAAAGTGTCAGTGCGTGTAAAAATCAAGTTAATGCCTTAGGCAAAGTAGGGCTTGTTGGCAGTAAACTGCCCTAACTTGGCCCACAAGCCCTACTTTGCCCAGTTATTTTTTGAGTAAACTATAATAGCTATGATTTCCGTACTTGGGGAGCTTTGAAAACTATGACAACGCTAACATTTGGTTCAGTTATAAAGTGTCAGTGCGTGTAAAAATCAAGTTAATGCCTTAGGCAAAGTAGGGCTTGTTGGCAGTAAACTGCCCTAACTTGGCCCACAAGCCCTACTTTGCCCAGTTATTTTTTGAGTAAACTATAATAGCTATGATTTCCGTACTTGGGGAGCTTTGAAAACTATGACAACGCTAACATTTGGTTCAGTTATAAAGTGTCAGTGCGTGTAAAAATCAAGTTAATGCCTTAGGCAAAGTAGGGCTTGTTGGCAGTAAACTGCCCTAACTTGGCCCACAAGCCCTACTTTGCCCAGTTATTTTTTGAGTAAACTATAATAGCTATGATTTCCGTACTTGGGGAGCTTTGAAAACTATGACAACGCTAACATTTGGTTCAGTTATAAAGTGTCAGTGCGTGTAAAAATCAAGTTAATGCCTTAGGCAAAGTAGGGCTTGTTGGCAGTAAACTGCCCTAACTTGGCCCACAAGCCCTACTTTGCCCAGTTATTTTTTGAGTAAACTATAATAGCTATGATTTCCGTACTTGGGGAGCTTTGAAAACTATGACAACGCTAACATTTGGTTCAGTTATAAAGTGTCAGTGCGTGTAAAAATCAAGTTAATGCCTTAGGCAAAGTAGGGCCTGTTGGCAGTAAACTGCCCTAACTTGGCCCACAAGCCCTACTTTGCCCAGTTATTTTTTGAGTAAACTATAATAGCTATGATTTCCGTACTTGGGGAGCTTTGAAAACTATGACAACGCTAACATTTGGTTCAGTTATAAAGTGTCAGTGCGTGTAAAAATCGTTACGTTAGCCACATCGTTTGTTTTATTGTCGCTGCTACTTGGAGCTACCCGTAGATATCCGGGGAGCTTGGTTATGTAAAACGAAAAATTAATTTTGTTGGATACCGTAAAATGCCCTAACTTTGCCAGAAGCCCTACTTTGCCTAAAACATTAAATTATTTTTACATGCACTGACACTTTAATAACTGAACCAAAAGTTAGCGTTGTCATACTCGTCATAGTTTTTAAATCTCCCCATGTACGGAAATCATAGATATTATAGTTTATTCAAAAACAACTACTTAGGCCAAGTTAGGGCATTTTACAGTAGGTACTGCAGGATTCTAAAGGTTTTTTAAAAAGTTTCTAGATAATCCGTAGATTATCCCTTTTTTTGCTAAATAGAATGACCAGTGATTTAAGGTTCTCGTTTATCTAACACTAGCAGACGCTTCTTCACTCCCGGCCTGTGTCGATAAAAGTATCCTCTCCATGTTAATACCTAGGTGCTAGGTACCTAGTAGAATCTAAATAGAATTCAATCTTTAATATAGCTAATCATTGATAGACTATTGGTATTTGCTATTGGTGGGGCTGGCATGACGTAAATTGCTGCCGGACAAAGAGTTACAAAACCCCGGATAGTTCGGCAAAACCAGGTCTTTCCCCTATACAATTAATAAGATAATGAAATGTTATTTTTTACCAACACGACAAATGTTCGGGTATCAACTGTACACTTCTTGATAACCCTCCCGGACTCTCTCTTACGCCCATCGAAATTAGGGCCAATTCGGGGAAACCCGGACGTATTGCAGCCATAGCACTAGCTCTGCTTAGTTTGGGACTAGATGGTGCTGTGTAAAATGTCCTAAAGTTATTGGGAATGACCCTACGCTGCACCGAAATTCACATGCGGGCTCAGTTCAAGCTAATCTTCATTACCTAAGATTGCCTACGCTTAGCGAAATTCTGATAAAAGTTTAGAAATTTAAATGAGAATCGAAGATATGTACCTAACAGATCAATATCAATATCGTTCAGACGAAGCGTGCTTTAGCTTTACACGATCGTTGAGTATGAAACTAATGCGCTTATCCTATTCTACGAACTTATCGTACCTACAAGCGCGAGCCACGCTTTACAACATAAATACTTTACACTATAATATTATGTAAAACATCGCGAACACTCGCTGACTAACATTATAGAGGGGTGCCCCGAGAATACCAACAATGGAGCAACTCTAGAGAAGGAACATTCATCGCGGGGTAAAAATTCTATTACGTGTGCACTATAAACATTGCTCATAGGTCGGCTCAGCTCTCACCTCGCGGGAAATAAAACTTTTACTATTCGAAGCCGTGGCTTTAATATCTGGAATTGATCGTGTGCCGAGAGACGTTGCGATATTACATGCCATTTTATACTTTATTGGTAGTGCAATAAAACTGCTTCGGTGAACATTAGCGTTGTAAGAATTCATAGCGGTGAACCACAGAAATATATAGATAGAATGGAAAATTGGGCGGGGCGCGCGTGCCAACACTGTACCAGACTGCAGGGCATATCAAAGCCTTTCTCAGTACGCCTTATGACTTGTTTCTGTAAATACTGTAACAAAAACCCGCAATCATGCCTTATTGCGCTGTTTCTGACTGCAGAAACAAAAGCTGTAAAGTACTATTTGATTAAAGTTAATTTAAAAAAATTAATAACGTCAATATTGGAGGCGTAGTTTGTTCGAAAGTTGCCACGCATGAATCGTAAGTAAAATTGTGATTACAACCATTCTATCTATCTATTTATGTGCGGTGTCCTGTGCATCTAGCGGAATAACAGCTCCAATCTCCCAAGTTAAACGTTTATTCAAGCGATACTTTTATGTCCCCGTAGGTTCGCGCTAACTCCGCAGATGAAAGCTTGTCGCGGCGTCGTCTGCGCCAGTGCTGCGCTGAATATCAAAAACTTGTGATTAGTGTTGTAAACAAAGTACATCTGGAGTTCAAAATTTACTGTTACCGATGAGATTAAATTAATTTGGGGCGTGATATTGTTTGCGATATACAGCTCTCCGATCCCGTATACACCGCGTTCTCATTTATGATGCGTTAAAGTTGCGGCTTTCAGCGAAACTAAATCAAATCATAAATTTTATTTATAAACGTATGGGTACTGGTCAACTTAAGTACTAGATTGAGCGACAGATACATCTGGAATTTTACGTGGGAGACAGAGCAAGACCCAGTCCCGAGCAAGGAGTCAACTCGGTGAAAGGTACATGTTTAGGTTTAATTAGCGATTGGATCTCGGCGGAGTTCCAACACGACTACAGTGCTATTAAGGAATGAGTCGTATCGATTTTTATTTAATCTGATACGTATCTGCTACTTATGGGAGCGACTTTTACATCAATAAAATTATTGCACTGCCCTTTTGTAAGTTGGATAAACATTGTTTTGTGAGGTGCTTTACTTGTTGGGAAATGTAATATGTTTTCAGTGGATATTATACCGGATCAAATGGAATTATGTAAGCAGATACCTACAGTACTGCAGAATAAATATTGTGCATCGGCAAACATCGAAAACATTCGTATTGTACATTATAAAATCGATTGTCAATCGGTTTTGTAATGTAGGTACCTATAACACGAGTGTTTCCGATGTCCGCTGCGCAATATTTATTCTGCAGTTTCTGCAGTTCACTGTACACCTGAAAGGTAAACACCTTTGTCTCAAGAATTTAATTGATTTGAATTCATTTGTTCTTGTTTTGTACATACGAATGCCTACCATGCGCTTTCAATTTGAGGCTACATTAAAGCTCAAGTTTTTTGCGTGATCAACATCATCATCATTATTTCAGCCGAAAGACGTCCACTGCTGGACATAGGCCTCCCCCAAGCATCGCCACAACGACCGGTCCTGCGCTTCCCAAATTGTGAGCGACCGTTTCAGTGCCGTAAGTAATATTACTGGCAACACACTGGTCAAAGGCTTTTGTCTTGAGACACTGACACTGTGGTATTTTGGCTCAACCTAAGATGTCCTAAAAATCCTACTCCTGTTTGGTACACATTAGTCTTAGCTTTAGATAATATAGAGCTTTTTTTTAACGAAATACATTTAGTCGAATGAGCAAACTACAATCCTATGTGCGACTACTTGCAGGCTGGGCTAGGGTTTTTTAGGTTGCAACAAGATTAAGAAAACTTACACATAGCATGTTTCGATCGACAACCATACTTACGTTATATAGGCTGAACCCGGTCAGCGAAAATATTAACCCAAAATCAGCAATTTCATCAGATCTTCGACTTTTGAAGGGTACAGACGTGTGCTGCGTATTCAGTACCTGACATGAATATAATCTTCAAGCGATCAAAACTGACGAGGATGGCGGTTGTGTAGAGCTGGCGATCTATCGTCCCGTCCCAATACTTGAGCCGATAAAAATTCGCCAAATACGTGGGACACTCAGAAAGTTTTGCGAAACTAAAAAAAATTGTTCTATACGTACATATATTTTTATCAAATCTTTTCAAAGTACTTTCCACCAGCCTCTATACAAAGATTCATGCGCCTAAACCAGTTTTCAAAACACTTTTTCCAGTCCGCCGCAGACACCTCGTTTACAGCCTGCTCGAACGCAGCCAGCGCATCTTCCGGCGACGAAAATTGTATCCCTTTGAGCTGATTTTTTATTTTTGGGAATAAAAAGAAGTCACACGGTGCTAGATCAGGGCTGTAAGGAGGGTGACCCAGGAGTTTGACTGGCGTGCTGTCCAGGAAGTCCCTCGTTTTGAGTGCGGTGTGCGCAGGTGCATTGTCGTGGTGGAGCTGTAGCCCGCGGAGCCCTGTGTTTGGTCGCTTGTTGCTTATAACAGAGAAAACTTCTGGCAAACATTTGGTAGTATACCATTCGGCATTAATGCTTCTTTGATCCCGTAAGGGAATTGATACCAAGTGGCCAGTCAAATTAAAAAAGCTAGCGATCAAAATCTTACCCCCGCTTCTAGTTCGCTTCACTTTGGTAGGCGTTGGCTCATTTTGAAACACCCAAACAGTCGACTGGCGCTTGGTTTCTGGGTCGTATTGATAAATCCAGGACTCATCACCTGTAACGATGTCGTAAACACGCCGAGACGAGCCTGCTTCAAATTTGTTAAGCATATCACGGCACCATTCCACACGGGCCTGCTTCTGAGCATCGGTGAGGTTGTGCGGCACCCAGCGTGATACTATCCTCCTCACGCGAAGATGGCTGTGTAGAATCTCGTGAACGCTTCCCGATCCAATCTTCAATATGTGTTGAATCTCCTGATATGTAATTCGCCTATTGTCTTGGATTAAATTTTTCACTGCTAGCACGTTTTCTTCAGTAACAGCCGTCAAAGGGCGACCGCTTCTTTCGTCATCCCCCAAAGTTGGTCGACCGCGCTTGAATTCGTTATACCAACGATACACGGTTGCCTTGGAAGGGCCTTCATCCATGAATGCCATTTGAAGTCTATCGTACGATTCATCCGGTTTCAGGCGACACTTGAAATCGTATAAAATCATAGCTCTAAAATGTTCCCGGCGCAGATCCATATTTCAGTGAGACACAATACTTTGAATTAACTCGCAAAAAATGTGGAGGGAAATTTTGAAATTGGAACTTACTTATTTTTACTTATAAATAATCATATTTTCGAAAAACATTATAACTGGCCAGTCTCCCATATATAAAAACTTTTTTTCGCAATACTTTCTGAGGGGCCTGGTACTATGACGTAATGAAATTTATTGCTCAGTGTAGGGGCACCGCGTACTGTGACTGTTTTATTGGTTTATGCCCGTTTTGGGATTTCATCATTTATTACGTAGGTACATACCTACCAGGTTTCTGGTTTGAGGTTTCTTAATTGTTTTGACATTAAAGTTTCTTATTAACATTTTTTTTTTTAATTGAACGCTGTAAATGTTAAGATAATGTAGCTATTAATGGCATAGAGTATCGGATCGTTGGGTTCCCTCCTACCATGATCGAGCCAAAACTTAAAAATCATTATTAATCTTTAATTAGTTTACTTCAGTGAATTAGTCTCAGTCATTAACCTACATTATTTATTTATTTATATATGCTTTATTGTACACCATAAAAACATTACATTGAATATGCATTTAAACTATTGTACAAATGGCGGCCTTATCACGATCAGCGATTTCTTCCAGGCAACCTTAGGATGGACAGAATTCTTTCCAATTAGTCATGTAACAAATCATTGTACAGTCGACTGCATGAAAGTGGTAACACTTCAATTGGAAAACCGCCCTTAATAATAGTACGGTCGACCGCACGTCGGTGGTAACACTTTGACATTAGCAGCATCTTTATTTCGTAAGCAGTAAGGGCGATGTTCGAATTAAAGTGTTACCACTGTCATGCTGTCGACTGTACATGTAAATGCTTATTCGAAATAACCTTTGACTTTGACATTGAAATTCTACCAGTGTAAAGCTTCACACATAATGTTCATGTAAAGAAGAAAAGAAAAAAGAAAGAAAACAATATTTATTAGCGTCAACGGTGACGCAAAAAATTACCAAAAAATTTAAGAAAAACACGGAACAAATACATGGTTTTGGTGTAAAAACAACTCTGAACAAGAAATCACAGGCGAAACGAACATGGGACTACGCCGTAGCGACCGTAGCCGCAAACCCGTAGCTGCTACGAGAAGTATATAGTGTCTCCAACCGGTTTATGGTATAACTTTTCTTTTTAAACAATTGTTTTTCAAGACAAGTCTTTATAAAACACGGATTCTATAATGTAAGGTGATCAAAATGGATCAAAATACAATATCAATTTACTGTTTTCATTGAGGAGTTCCGCTGTCTATCTCCCGTATCCATAATCAGATCAGTTCACTGGCACTGTTATAATGTATTGTCATCGCTTACATAACTTTGTGTACCTATCATACAGTCAATTTTGATAATGAGAACAGCTGCCTAATTGCGTAACTCACTCGCGATCGCAATCATCTGGATTTCAATGTTCATTGCTCTGTGTGTTTTGACAATCCGTCATATTGACAACTACGTACCACGCAATGAATATTGCTGTAGTTTCAAAATGAAAGCTGATGTCAATGTGAATGCATTACACAATTACCCCACTGGTTCTAACTAAACTTTACTCACTAATTTTAATTAAAATAAGCTCTTATTATAACTATCTGATGTAAATTATTTAAGTTTGTTTCATCCTTACTTGAAAATAAATAGCATTAGTAATCCAATAAATAAATGATCAATCACTATCAGTTACTTACATAATTTTACATCTTACTCATTTAACTCCACAGAAACTGCAACTAGTAGTAGAGCTACTACCTACTAGTAATTGAATTGAATTGAATTGAATTGAATTGAATTGAGCTCCTTTGTGAAAGACCTCGTCCGGGAAGTACTACCACCGTACCTACTTCTCCGAGTGATGCTTGCATTGCTGTGTTTCAGTGAAGGGTACGGGTGCCGGTGAAATTACAATCACATGAGACTTTCCATCTTCATGTCTCAGTTTGGCGAACCGACTTGCGGTACCATTTAGGCAACAGCCTAGGTGGTATTGCAGTTGTTATGGGCAAAGGTAACCGCTTAGCATCAGGTGGGTTTTAAGCTCGTTTCGCTATCCTATGATATAAAAAAAGATACCACAATTATATCACACGACAAAAATAATTCCAATCTTTAAAGTCACCATCCTGAAAAATCCTTAGCTCGGTTTCGGTATCAGCGGCGCCTTCCACCCGGAGCGGCCGAGTTTGATTGATGCGGGCTAGTCCTCCACTATCTACGCCTGAACGCCTGATGACCGCTCCAGACATTTTTTATGATTTACGTAAGTATAATTTCGGCTAGAGTAGGTATTATGGACAGTGATTTATTGGACTGATGATTGCTTAGGTTATGTGTGTGGAAAATTGAATGAGTGAATAGTTGCGAAGTGTTTAATTTACGAATGTGGGTCAGTTACACGGAAAGAGATAGATAGAATGGTTGTAATCACAATTCTACTTGCGATTCATGCGTGTCAACTTTCGAACAAACTACGCCTCCCATACTGACGTCATTAATTTTTAATCAAATGTACTTTACAGCTTTTGTTTCTGCAGTTAGAAACAGCGCAATAAGGCGTTTTTGCGCGTTTTTCTTACAGTATTTACAGAAACAAGTCATAAGATGTACTGAGAATGGTTTTGAAATGCCCTGCCTTCTTTTCCATTCTATCTATTTCTGTGGTCAGTTAACACACTTGTGGAAAATCGGTCTTTCTTTTGGTAACACTGTTTTCGAAAGCGTGACTGTGAGGGTATAAATCGTAGACTAGACATGTCTATAAGCAGAGATTAAGATTCTCGAAGGAATGGAAAGGAACTATTGAGGCTATTTTCTTAGATTTCCTTTAGTCTGTAGCAGTTTTCCCGAACAAATTCGACACGGGTGCCTTCAAGAAAAGAGCCTATTATTATGTCTTCTTAACAAAACACGCAACGCATCGGTTCCCATGGTGTAATGGATGTCCATGGGCGATGGGCGGCGGTGATTGCTTACCATCAGGTGTCCCACTTGCTCGTTTGCTCTCTGCAAAGAAGAAAATTCTGTTATAAGATACTTGCATCACAAAATAAGTAGTAACTTAACCAATTGTCGTCTACTTTTTTTTGTTGGCAAAAATATTACAGAATGCAGTTATGAAATATCACGACACTTAGCATTTGAGGAGTATCATAATTCTGTGATGTCACTTGCCATTTTCTAGCAGTATAAACGCTCAGTGTAGCGTTTAAACTTCGCAATTTATGACGTAGATGTCGTCGACCGTGCAATTGCATTGGTATGCCAAGATATTTTGTTTGCTTGTGTTTTTTTACCTAGGTACCTAAGCATATTTTTTTTCTAAGACATTTAAGTTATCAACTAATGGTATTTTGGCTAATGTCAGTCTTCTGCCAGGATTTTTGACGACGTCTGTGGTCTAGTGGTTCGAGTGTCGGACTGCTGATCACGAGGTCGTGGTTTCGATTCCCACAGGATACAAATATTTGTGTGATGAACATGAGTGTTTCTTATGTATTATATGTAAGTATTTAAAAACCGCACCACTAACCTCTTGAATCCATATGCGGATCAGAATTTGATTATCACTTACTTTAACGGTGAAGGAAAACATCGTGAGGCAACCTGCACACCTGAGAGTGCTCCATACAATTCTCGATGGTGTGTGTAGTCCACAAACCCGCAGTAGGCCAGTGTAGTGGACTAAGGTCTTAACCTTCTCATTTGGAGAAGTGGCCCGTGTATCGGTTATAGGCTGCACACCACAGGTAGCCTGCGCAGTCCTTTAGAAAAATTAGGTACGGTGCTAGGCACCACAGTGATAGGGTAGTGTGTAGAGAGGATTTAAAGGCCTCGCTCGAAGATTTAATACATTTATTTTATGTTAGAAAACTCTGCTAGGTCGCGGGTAAGGCTATCACTAACTGAGCGTCCGGGCCTTTTGGAAGGAAGATGGAAAGGGGTACCGTCCCTTGTCTCCGCCACGTGGATGGTACGGGCAGGCCGGCGGCAGCAGGACCGCAGGTAAACGCTGCCTCGTGTTTGCAGCGGGGTCAGGCACGATACGTGTCAGCAGTCAGCAGTTAGCCGGGACGTATAACCGGTATGTCGAGGATTCTGGCTGGAACGTAGAACTCTGGCCGGAACTTAGAAGATTGGCCGGAACGTAGAGCGTCTTACCGGAACCTAGAACCCCTAGTTGGGGATAAAAGATGTATTCCTGAAGGATATCCCTTCAATATGGTTGAGTTAAGCGATGGCTGATGCTCGCGTCATGCTCGTGAACGGGTGCCGTCTGTCGGGACAGGTCAGCTTCTACATACTATGGCAACTCTTTTTACGTTTATTTCTAAAGGCAATATACTCACTTTTAAACTCTTGTTTATTTCTGACATTAACCTACATTATACTCATATTATTTGAATAAATTTGATGTAATAAACAATAACCTATTTTAAAAAGAGTTTATCCATGGAGTTTCTTGCCGGTTCTTCTCCATAGGACCCACAATTTGGAACCGTGCAACTAGAGCCTGACCTTTCAAAAGTGCCTGTAATTAGGTTTATTTGAAATAAAAAACATTGAAATTGAAATTGATAGTTACCACTCGGGAAGGCTGCTGTGTTAAAAGTGCTAGAGGCCAACGCGATTACTAGTGTTGCGCATACGTTTTAGGGATGCACAACACCGGTTATATTTTGTCAGTTACTCG
Source organism: Asteroscopus sphinx (assembly GCA_949699075.1). Taxonomy (NCBI): domain Eukaryota; kingdom Metazoa; phylum Arthropoda; class Insecta; order Lepidoptera; family Noctuidae; genus Asteroscopus; species Asteroscopus sphinx. The sequence continues at coordinate 23,160,682 of OX453024.1, forward strand.
ATTAAACTATTCAGATCCACAACGCTAAACCCGCACCCAGCAATGGAACAGTAATGGGCTGATTATGCATGTTACTTACTTACAGATATACCTACATTTTCAATTATGAGTAATTATTTGCCTCCGAAACAAAGATCGAAGTCCCAAATAAAAAGTTACAAGGGAACTTTTCGAAAAAGAAACATTTCCACTGAGCACTAATGGACATGCCATGTTTGTCCGCTTTTTGTACATTTCTGCTTATTCCCCACTCTCTAGCGCTCCACACTAGGGCGAAATTAGTGACCGAATTAAAACGGTCCTGAAATTCATTGTAACGCCAGCGCCAGTGAAAGCTTTGTGTAATTGAAATAATTAATTAGTGATGTGTCTCTTGCGACTTTTAAGAGTAAAAATCTGCAGCTTATTGTTTGTGAAAATAGTGTGTTAATTGTTTAGCTAGCTTCATTGTCTTTCACTGCTAAGTCAAAAGGCCGGTACCTGTTAAATTTAGAAAGTAGAAAGAAAGAGAGAAAAATAATTTTCTCAAACGTGCTTGGAAATTCGAACATTATTATGATAACCTTCTTCGAGATAAATTGAAATTGCTGTACTGGTTCGCGTTTACACGCGAATGCTCCCGGTTAGTGGCCACCTTGGAGTACAGTAATGTAGCAGTTCAGATTTCATCAACTCAGCATATTGCAGTCCACTGCTGGACATAGGCCTCTTCTAAGTTGCACCACAAGACTCAGTCCTCTGCCTTCTGCATCCAGTCTCCCCAGCCGCCTTTTTCATGTCGTCGGTCCACCTGGCGGGGGCGCCCTACGATGCGTTTGCTGATTTGCGGTCTTCACTCAAGGGCTCGTCTGCTCCAGCGGCCATCGGTCTTTTGACAGACACGGCCAGCCCATTGCCTCTTCAGCTTACTGATCCTACAAGCTATATCTGTCACTCCGGTTCTTCTCCGGATAATCTTGATACGGATATTATCCTTCAAAGAAACTCAAAGCATAAGCGAGCTCATAGCTCGCTGAGCGACTTTGAATTTGTGGACTAGCCCAACTGTCAGTGTCTACGTCTCGACACCGTAAACGCAGACAGGACGCACTGGCTTACAATAAATAAATGCCAACCGCATGTCACACCACATGGGGAGGCAGCGTGGTTATGTGGGGCTCGCACCCACCAAATACTCAGCCGTGTACACTACTCTCGTATTGGTGGATGAGCTACGAGAACTGAAATGCATGGCATTTGCAACCCATCCAGCGCGGCCCACTTCCGGGTACAAACACTTCTTCGGCGATGTCCGGGCACACCTGGGACAGCACCACAACTCGAGGGCCGGGCAATGCGGACGAGCCGACGAATGCCCGCAAGTGCACACCAAGTGTTACCAGTTTAATGGAAGACAAGCAAGCAAGTTTAAGAAGAATCAGTGGTTTTTTATAAGAAAACTCCACTCTCTTATACTATTAAAGCAGGTAAAGTAAATAGCGCTGTTTGGTAAATCTTATTTGTATTTTATGGGACAGAACAATAAAATATTCTGACAAACCAAACTGCTGACAAAAAACACAACGAAAAAAATTCCAGCATAATATATCTAGAGAGGAACCACATAATTTATGTGTCAGCGAGTCAATAAAGATAATTTGTGTGTCACTAAGTGTGTAGATGTATAAGTGAATACAATTTGTCATGTGTGAACGGGCTAGCGGAGTGGGGGTGAATTTGAAAAGCCGAGGGAAAAATGATTCCGGCGTAGAATCTCAGGCGATATATCACCGAGAACGGGACACGTGCACGCGAATTACAAGCAGCGACTTTGTTAGGAGTTATGATATGAGTTTCCTGAGTTATGTTCATCTTTGTCGTTTTAATTTAATGACCGTTTCGTTGAGCGGGGCCACCTGTGCGACTGTGACTGTTGACTCGGAGCTACCAGGTGTTGTGTGTTGTGTTGCTGTCGTAATTTAGCTATGTAAAATTTTATCACCTTTCTTTTGCTGATGGATTAAACAGTATTATTGGAACAATTTAAATTGTGGAAAGAAAAAATCGCTCACGAGCAGGATTCGAACCTGTGACTTCTGGCTCACAGAAACACTGTTTCTTAATAAGGTATCGCTGACGTCACCCAAAGACGTACCAAGTGCATGAGAATTTCGATACCACGAGCAGTATTCACGGTAGCTTAGTGGCTAAAGCACTGGCGTACTGAGCCAGAAGTCGCAGGTTCGAATCCTGCTCGTGAGCGATTTTTTCTTTCCACAATTTAAATCGATAGATTTCGCTTCGCATGCGTAAATGCGTTAAAAATAATAAAATAATCAGTATTATTGGGCTGATATACCTAAGGTTCTATGTTCTATGAAGAGAACGCTGCAGTTCTCTGAGTATTGATTTAACTAACTACGATCGCCCACCCGCTTGCCAAACGTGGCGATTATGGCACATCCATCCCCTTTGGGGGAGATCTATGTACAGCAGTGGACGTTTTAGGCAGAAATGATAATGATGATGATTGTGGGAGACTGGTGCATAAACTAGGCTCGAGGCCTGTATTTCAGGACACCAGATCTCGGCCCTTCAGAACTTATTACTAGTGTTGTTTTCCTATACCTATTTTTATTTTTGAAAACTTTTACGATAAGCTTGGAATGGCATACGGCTTCACGTAATTTAACGTCTATTGTATCTTATAATAAACTCCATTTACTTTGATAACTCAACTATGTAATGAATTTTTTTGTAAATGCACTATTTTTTTTTGTGAATATTCATAAACAAATGAAGAAATTAGGTCTGCGTGGATACGAGTAGTTCAGTTAATCTTTAGTGCTACACAGTCAATTCTGAGTTCAAATCTGAAAAAGACATTACTTACAAGCCATTTACTCTCAAATGTATTTTCCCCTCTCACTTTGCAGTCAAACTAAAAGGAAAAACACAATATTCCTGTTACTATTATTGTGGTATATATATGTAGTACTAGCATCGAGTTTGTTTGTGAAACAGGAAATCATACGAATATCCCCAAGAGTAATGTTTTGTTTAACTGTAGAGCAAAGAAATCACGGCGTGCACACACTCGGCTCGATATTGATACAAATTAAACAGAAGATAAATGATCCGGAGTGGGGCAAACAACAGTCGGAGGGCGGGCGGCGCGGGCGGCCAGGGCGGGCGGCGCGGGCGGCCAGGGCGGGCGGCCAGGGCGGGCGGCGCGGGCGGCCAGGGCGGGCGGCGCGGGCGGCCAGGGCGGGCGGCGCAAACACTGCGATATTGCTTTCTTATAGAGGTGTGTAACTCAGCTCAGAACCGGTTCAAATATACAGATCAATAAGCTTGAGCTGTTGAGCTGCAGCTCAATGACAAAATACGCAGCTCACGGCTCAAAGAATAGTATCTATCTGTGCGACAACTTTTGTTGCACGGAAGATAAAATATGTCTATATAGATAAAAACCTGTTTGAACCGGTGAGCTGGAGCGGCGACAGATCCGCGGTGAGTCGCCGAGCCAGCGAGCGAGCGCAGCTCAAATAGATCGAACGGTCTTTAAGCTCAGCGACTCGCATCACAGATCATAACTCGAAGTAGGCAGATACAAAAATTGAGCTGATCTGTGAGCCGGTTCACAGCTCCGGCTCACTGACCTGAACCGTGAGCTGAGCTGCAGCTCACGCATTTTTGTTGAGTTACCCATGTCTACTTTCTTATAACGGTCGCGTGTTGATACGAGCTCGCGCACCTTCCTGTTACGTACATATTTTATATGCATCTCTATGTAACAGTTATTGTAACGCAAACGTTTATGTTTGCTATTGAACTGATCGCCAAAAACAGCTCACGATAAGTTTGTACTCGTACAATCCGGGAGTGGACTACTGTTAAAATTTACCAAAAATGTTATGTTATTTAAAAGAAGCTACATAAACGACAACAGTTGTGAAAATAATAATAAAAACCATGAAGAAATGAAAGAGATACACGCTTTTTAACTTTTTGGAGAGGGCATTTTCTGTCCTTGTCGTGCTAAACGGACTTTGTACGGAGAGATGTCAAGTTTCTATGAAGGTTTTGAACAATGACGTCATTCTTCAATAGTGCTGTCTCTAAACAAACAAAAAGTGAACAATAATAGTGAACCAATTTAAATTGCTTATAACTTGGATATTTTATTGAATATTGTATTGGTTTTTTCACTGTTGCTTATTTTTCTCGGATTTTCTAATAAAAATGAATTTAAAAAAAATTGTCATCTTCCCTATTATTAAAAAAGCACACACGTTAAAATACGCCATTTGTATACGTTGCAGCTCTTGACAGTTCTACAAGTATTTTCTATGAAAACATTTAGATGGTTTCGATATGGAAACCTGATACATAATACGCAAGCAATACGGATGTAATAATTTCTAATTAATTACTTATAATGAAGATATTACACGGCAAAATATATTTACATAAGGTTCGCTCGGGTCTTACGCAAATAGGTCTGTTTCTGAGGCAAATAATAATTATTCCGTCATGTGCGGAACCCGGGGTTGTTACGCAAATCAAATACTTATGTGATGCTTACGTGCTTACTTAGTTAAGTATTTACCGGTACAAACTAAGCCCGACTCTCGACTAAGCTCAAGAAAATTTACACTCGCCTCGGAATGTAACTCATTGTGTGGAATTGAAATAAATTATTTGTTGTGGATGCTGCGAGCGCTCGCTTGTAATTGGTTTTAAATAGGTACGTTATTGTTAGCGCCTTTGAAGTATATTATGAGTAAAGAGACTGTATTTATTTACATTAATAGATAATAGGAGACTGTAAACAACTGCTCCAAACTCACACCAAACTTGGTCACGCGGTGCGCCAGGCCGCTGACCGACTAGTATAGTAACTAAAGACAATAATAGTTAGCACCATGGTTACCAAACTTGGCAGCCTTGATAAGCAAGCCATGTGATTGACAGCACTGATAACAGTTCTTCTTCTGTTTGTCAGGTTTTGTATACTGATATTTTTCTTTACTATCCCTTTTTAGTGAGGTTTAGCAACTCGCGAGACCGCTAAATGACGCAGGATCCAACAACACACAATTTTATAAGGCTCTGCATGTATTTATACTGATAAGAATATTGTTAGTTGTTTAGTTCTTCCAAACTGATGATGAAGTCAGTATAAGTTTTTTGATGAACTATTAATCTAAAGAATTTTCTAGGATTTTAATTCCAACTAGCAATCCGACGTTGTTACGAGTGTGGTTTTACAATTGCTAGAACACGTCCAATGTTCCTCGCCAGCCAGTCGAATAAGACAGCGTCGAGGAAGCGGACATGCAGCTCAATTTACACACGAGTATAGCTGCTAAATATAAATCTAATTAAGGTAAGATATGATTTCAATTAGTTTACAACTATAATTAAATTGGGGTACCTAATTACTAACACATTTCTATCAAGTCCCAATTATAAAATGATTGAAAGAAGCGCCTCTCGCTCGACGTGATATCTTAATCCTTCGATAATCTTCGAAAAAAATCGAGATACTTGAAATTAAATCCTTGACCTTCAGATTCGATCCCAGCATCGATAATGAGCCGTGAAACTAAAATTTCCACTGAAATCACCCTCCGAGTCAGGCCTTTCAGTAAATCAAGTTACCTGTTGCCATTTCAATAATTTCTTATTCAGAATTCAGTCGTCAGCCGTGAATTTATGTAATTGAATTATACAGAGGCACACCCTGGGATTTGGAGAGTTCTTTTAAAAGGTTTCGTTACCTTTTTTTAAGAACAAAAGAATGTCGTTTATAATTTATTCAACGCGAAAATTACGCAATAGCCGAGGAGGCAATTTCGTATTCACACCGTGCTTAGATTAGACTTGATGCGCTGCGGCAGCCATCATAGTTAGTAGAGTCCGTTTCTTTAGAACTTTCATATTTGGTAAACAATCTTGGCATGTCTTTTAAATAAAAATCTTAATTAATAAGTATTAAAAGATAAAATATTAGCAATACAACTTTACATACTAAATAACATTTTAACTTGGTTACGAATCTAGTAAAATTAAAATTTACTCATCAGTAGCTATTTAAAACATCAATATTAAAGTCCTAGATTGTTTGTTTTTGTGTGTTGATTGTGTTGATGGCAATAGGCTCGCCCCCTATTACTTGGGACTATATCATAACTGGCAAAATGTACTATTACACCTTTGCCTACCCCTTCGGGGAAATACAGGCGTGATGTTATGTTGTTGTTGTTGTTGATGTTGTAGATTGTTTACTAAATATGAAAAGTCAGAAAAAACGGAATTTAGATACATTTTTTTTACATTGGGTTACACGGTGGGCAAGTAGCAAGTAGAAAGTGTGTGCGTTTTCCGCCAGTTTTCATCTGCATTCCAAGTGTTACAGAACTATTTAATGTCATCTACAATAATATGCAGAAGATCAGTTTACACGACGAACCTGGTGTTTGGCGAGGGCCCGATACGCAGCAAGTAGATACCTTATTACATGCCCATATTTGCATATGTGGCTAAAGTGCGGTTAAACATACTGCCTACACAGCAACCGTCTCACAACATCCTTTTACGACACCAAAACAATTACATTGTTGAGACAAAGCCTTCGAGGCGACAAAAATTTATGTAACTATGATGTAACATTGTTATCGCATCTGAAAAGTTGATGAGAAGTATCGCCACGAGCTCCAACAAACGCGTATCGATCGTAAAACAATAAACAATTAACTGTAGAACATTTCTAAGACATTATTATTGTTTCAAAGACTAAAAACATAGCGTGCTTAGTTTGCTACACGAACACAAATTATGTAGTAGGTATGTGATGGAGGAATGCGTTTAATAATAGTTTAAGTGTCCCAAAGGCAAACAAAATACTTTATTTGCGTATAGAAGTATCCTAAACACATGACACTAGACATAAATCGCAAACTATCGTAAAAGTAAAAGCTTTCGTTTATAAAAGATATTATTTATCGCAAAACTTGAGTTATCACTATTTTTATAGAGTATATAAGGATTTTTTAGCATAGCTATTTGGGTGATGCGGAAGGAATATACCTAGGTAGTATAAACGTTACTACTTTTCGATTCAGTGGTAGGAAGTTTACTTCCCAAGTCTAGATTATGTGCCTTATTTTTTTATTTTGAACAAACTAGCATGCATTTCACCTGATGAGATAGAAGAATAGATCGAATATTCTTTATTGTACACACGGCTACGTTTCTATGGGGTATCATCGGGTCGATGGGTGGTACGGAACCCTTACTGCGCGAGTCCGACTCGCACACATAAAAAAATTCAACCATTGGACGACCTCTCGTTTGAATAAAGAGACTTGCTAAGATTGTTTACTAAATAAGACAGTTGAGAATAAATATACTATACTTACTTGTATAGGTACAGTTAAAAGCAATAATATCTGCCTATCTACTGATTTTAAACCGCCAATAATGTGTATCTCTCTGAGCCAAGTCACGACAAAAATATAGGTATAACTATGTGTAGTAGGGGCCATCTCTTCTGTACAAAGACACATATTTACCCGTTCTGTCTATAGTCAGATAGCTATTGTTGGCTTTTTTAGGGTTCCGAAGTCCTACAAGGAACCCTTATAGTTTCGTCATGTCCGTCCGTCTGTCCGTCTGTCCGTCTGTCCGTCTATCCGTCTGTCCGTCTGTCCGTCTGTCCTAATCCTTTACAGCTTAATAACTTCTACAGTTATAAACATAAGTAAATGAAATTTTGTTAAAAAATAGTCTGCATATAGATCTCAATTTTAAAAGAATAAAAAAATAGTTTTTACGTTCTTTAGGGGTGGCACCCATACATGTGAAAAGGGGAAAAAAAAAATTTTTTCGCTGCACCCCCTCGTGTGGGGTATCATTGAATAGGTCTACTAAAATGAAGGTAATGTTTCATACACCACTTTTTTATCAGGTGTACCAACTGCGAAATATAGCCCGCCAAAGTGGCTTGCAATGTGTCCCCCCCCCTGCCATTTCTAAACTATGCAACGTAGAAACTTATAATCTTCCACATTGATAGACCTTTGTGAAAACTCTCTTTTAAAATTATTTCGAGTATAATGTGATTATAATTTTTTGAGTTATAGACAGAAAACTGAAAAATACTTAAAACGTCCTAGTTCAAAGGTCATTGACCTTAGAGAAAAATGATCATAGCAAATAATGCTCCTTTAGCTACTTTCTATTTGAAAAAATCACAAAAAGTAACTTTGTGTTATGTTGACGACACACTTCTTAAATTTGGCGCCATCTAGCGGCGTCGTACAACACTCTCTGGGTCGCCAATGCTGGCGTCAAGTGCCGTTATTTGGCACTGTATAGCGCCATCTAGCGGCTACTGACATCACTCTCTGAGTCGCCAATGCTGCCGTCTATTGCAAAAACTAAAATAGCCGTGATTAATATTCGATTTGATTTGTTTGGAACCCTATAGATAATACTGAGCATGGCCCGACATGCTCTTGGCCGGTTTTTTTAAACTGTCGATAGGCAGATATGATTGCTCCTGACTGTACCAATACAAATACTACTCATTTGTTACACTGTATTTGTGGCCGTAAATGGCAGAACCACAGAAATAGATAGAATAGAACGGTTGTAATCACAATTTTACTTGCGATTCATGCGTGGCAACTTTCGAACAAACTACGCCTTACATGTTGACGTCATTAATTTCTAAAAATTAACTTTAATCAAATGTACTTTACAGCTTTTGTTTCTGGAGTTAGAAACAGCACAATAAGCAGCAAGCAGTTTTTGTTACAGTAATTACAGAAACAAGTCATAAGGCGTACTGTGAGTAAGGCTTTGAAATGCGCTGAACTATGGTGCAGAGTGTTGGTACGCGCACCCTGCCCACTTTTCTATTCTATCTATGTCTATGGGCAGAACACATGGTGTAAGTACTCATATTCTTGTATAAATTTTTTTTGTCTGAATTTTATTGGTTGTGTCACGGCAATACTGTAGGTATATAAACAAGCGGATGCTGTCGACATTTAAATATTGCACTCCACCCATGAGGATCTAATTTTATGAGTGAAATTAGTTATTCACCTGTTGTTGCCATTTATTATAGAGAGCACAATGCGAGCGGCAGCGAAGCGCGCCGGCCGCCTGCCGCACCCACCATTATTTGCGGATAACTACATCAAAATCATAAGCTGGTAGTCATCTGCCGCGCGTACTATCCATGTTTTATAATTTGTGTTTATCTCATGGCTACTTGCCTGAAGAGTTGACGAAGACAATAGTAACTTACTACCGATTGTCAAGAGCAAGACTGGTGACGTGTCAGATAAGGATAACTATCGGTCTATCTCACTAGCTACACAATAATGGCTAAGGTGCTTGACAGCTTGCTTAACAACATTGTCCTGCAGCACATAAAGCTGAACGATGCCCAATTTGGATTTAGGAGTAGGGGCTATCAACAGAGAGCGCAATATTGTGTCTTAAGCAAGCTTTCGGGTATTACACTGAGAGGAAAACTGCTGACTGATGCATGCTTCCTGGCCCTGTCAAAAGCCTTTAATAGGCCTTTAACCTTTTTTTTTAAATACCCGAAATATCTTAGCACAAACTTTTGTTTGTTCTACAAATTTTCATCATTCGAAACATTTTTTATACATAATTCTCTGTAGTTTGCCACCCCATAAAGGGCCACAGGATCTATAATGGCGACCAACCAAAAAAAACTACGAAACAGTGAAGCTCGGCGCGTCTCGGGGAATGGTGGAAGCTGGCTGTCTTGGAAGCCATAACGAAATTAATCAGAAAGTAAATTAGGAGGAGCAGGCAGACACTTTGTTACCACTTCCCTCCGAATCAAGCACGAAAATAGTACATTAGAAAGAAAGAAAAATAAGTTATTGCCACAACAAGACGACAATTACAATTACTGTCGAGGCCTTCAATCGATTGCTTCATTTCAATGAAGCAATTGATGGCTGAGTAATATCGGAAATACGAGGCCACAGATAATATACCTAATAAGATGAGGCGAAGCCGAGTACTTCCGAAGTGATTTTTAACTGTGATTGCTATTTCGGCTGAGACTTGTATATGTAATACTTTTCTCTCATTTGCGAGGAAACAATACACAAATTAATTCAACAATATCTAATTTTCATTCATGCCAATTCGTTCGCACGCGGATGTTTTCTTGTTCTATTTTAAAAGTTTTGAAAAAAATAACGAGCAGCCTTTATTTTATAATGATAAATATTTTGTACCTAAAACACTTACTTTATGTGTGTACTTAAAAACCTCGGTAACATAATTTATAAAATAAACTGTCCAGGAATTTCTATTATTGTCGTGTTGGATATAACGGCCTATTATTTCGTTGCGTACGGAAAAGAGCCGATTGATGTATTCTTATTTTTGAATAATGAACCAATTTCCGAGCAAGTGGTAGAAAAGATATTTGCAACCTGGGTAAGCCACGTTTGTTCGTACCTAGCACCACGGATTAATAAATTTTGTCATTTATGGGTCCTATTTCTTTAAGAGTAAGGTGTCTGGAGAAGCAGAGCGTCTGATTCACCACTTACAGATTAGCTCTGACAACTATCAGGCATGCTGGAAAATTCTTTACCATCGTTACGAAAACAAGAAACTGATTTTTACGTCTCATATCACTACACTGCTTAGCCTTCGCAACATACAGCAGCAATCGTTGAACATTATTAAGAAGCTGCACGACGTAGCCAAGAATACTTTGCATGCTATTCAGAACCTAGGAGTGGATATTTCTACATGGGATCCACTTTTAGTATACCTGCTAGCACAGGAGCTGGACAACGAGACCTTCACTGAGTACACAGAATCCATCAAAAAACCCAGAGAGCTACCCGCTTTACAGGAGTGCCTGGAGTACCTTGAGATGAAATTCACAGCATTAGAAGCGTCTCGTCGTAAACAAGAACCAAGCAACCAGAAAACCACGTCAGCTCAACCAACAAAACCAACCCATTACTACCAAAACCAAAAGAATCGCAACGATAATCAATTGGGCGATGAAACTTGCAAATCAAACATGAGTTCATTTCACATCTCGCGGTCATTTACCTGCGTATTATGCAATTCCGATCATGGGCTGTGGAAGTACCCTGATTTTTTACAAATGACGCATGTGAAAAAATTGAGCAAGATTGAACAGTTAAATAAATAAATAAATATTTTTGGGACATTTTACACATCACCATCTAGTCCCAAATTAAGCAGAGCTTGTACTTTGGGTACTAGACAATGGATATAATACTTATATACTTTTTTTTTTTTTTTTGTAAATACATACTTATAATAGTCATGTCAGTAGTGGACGTTTTTCGGCTGAAATGATGAATAGTAAGTAAAGTAAGTAAGTAAGTAAGTAAATTATTTATTCACCAGAAACTTAGCCTACAGTAATAATACATAAGAAACAACCAGACCAACACAAACACTCATGTTCATCACACAAATATTTGTGTCCTGTGGGAATCTAACCCACGACCTCGTGATTAGCAGTCCGACACTCGAACCACTAGACCACAGAGGTCGTCAAAATATTGTCAAAACTGTTTGTGCAGTCATTTTAATAAACCATGTCAATCAGCTAAGCGATGCCGTAAGTGCTTAGGTGCTCATAACACATTATTGCACGAGGCGATTATATACCAAAGTCCAACGACGTCAGCAAAACCGAATAACGAGCCCGACATAGCAACCGAAAAAATCTCATCTACGTCATCTGACGTATATTTTGATGACTCAATAGAGGTATTTTTAGCCACCGCTATTGTCAAAGTGCTGGGAGTAAATGGCACTCAGCACAAGATGAGAGCGCTAATAGATCAAGGATCTCAGCTATCGTTGATCAGTGAAAATGCAGCTCAGATTTTAGGGTTAAAGAGAGCTTATTTCAAAGGACAAGTTTTTGGAGTTGGCGTAAAATCAAGTAATTCGAAAGGAATTATGGAAATAACTATACAATTCACGCATAGCGATTTTTCCTTAAAGACGAATGTTGTTATTATGAGCAGTCTAATTAAAAGCCTGCCAAATAGCACGTTTACCACACCATCGTCATGGAATTATATCAAGGGAATTAGTTTGGCTGATCCGGAATTCAACGTGAACCAAAAAGTCAACTTCCTGCTTGGTGCAGAGGTTTACAGCAAGATAATGTTGGGTGGCATATTAAGAGGCAACGAAGATGAACCTATCCCTCAACAGACTCAGTTAGGATGGTTGCTATGCGGATCGATGAAACCGCAGTACCATTGCAACGTTGTTCTTAACACTGAAGACTTGCCGACGAATGACGGTGACCACGAGTGTCTTCAATATCTTTCAAAATCCACTACAAAGCTCAAAAACGGAAGTTACGATGAGGTCCAACTACCATTTCTACGATTGCTCAAAGAGAAATTGGGCGTCACCAAACCACTAGCCTTAGCTCAATTCAAAAACTTGGAGAAGTTTGGAAAAAACCAGGAGCCAAGGGAATATGAAAAAGGAGACCACCAGCAGTTCATGAACGAATATTTTGAATCAAACCACAAGAAACCATCAACCAATAACCAATTGCCCGAGTGCTACTTACCATACCAGGTAGTAACTCGAGCTGAAACAACCACTACTAAAGGGAAAGTGGTTTCCAACGCATTAGCAGGGTCATCATCGCAGAACTGTCTGAATTATGTACTGTACAGAGACCCAAATATTCTAAAGAATCTTCACGTGCGAATGGGCGTCCAGCTTCAAGCACAGTTCGTGCGAAAAGATTTAGAATGTTTGACAGATTATCCGAGAGAGGTGTACTGCTGGACTGATTCTACCACAGTATTAGAATGAATAAAGGGGTGTCCAGTCCGGGGGAAACCAATCGTATCAAACCGGGTTATAACCATCTTCAAAACCATACCATCAAAATACTGGCAATACGTGTATATAAAAACCACAGATAATCCACCAGATTTCGACGTTCTGTTGTCGACAACAAACGAAGACAGCTTTAATTTATATTTAGCAATCTTAACTATTATAAAATTGTAAACGTCTGTTTGTTTGTTTGTTTGTTCCAGCATCACGCTAAAACTACTGGACCGATTTTGATGTTTTTTTTTTTGTTTGAAAGCTGATGATCTGACTTAAAAACTGGTATGGGTTTTGAGAAAGAAAGAAAGAAAGAAAAAAAGAAAAAAAAAAATCGTGGGTTGCGTACTCACCCGACAGATCGAAGCTTCTATGCATTTGCACGAGCGGATAGTAATGTACGATGGAGTGGAGTGGACAGGGGATGGGACTGGGGATGGGACTGGGGACGGGACAGGGGACGGGACTGGGGACGGGACAGTGGACGGGACAGGGGACGGAACATGGGACGGGAAATGGGACGGGACATGAGACGGGACATGGGACAGGACAGTGGGACGGCACATGTGACTGGACATAGGATGGGACATGAGACAGGACATGTGACATGGGACGGGACGATAGTGATATAGTGAGATAGTGGGACAGTGGGATAGTGGGACAGAGGGACAGTACGACAGTGGCAGCGGGACGGTGGGACGGTGGGACAGTGGGGCAGTGGGGCAGTGGGGTAGTGGGGCAGCGGGCAGCGGGGCAGTGGGCCAGTGGGGTAGCGGGGTAGCGGGGCAGTGGGGCAGTGGGGTTGTGGGGCAGCGGGGCAGCGAGGCAGCGGGAAAGTGGGGCAGCGGGGCGGGGAAACGGTGCAGCGAGGCAGTGGGCCAGCGGGGCAGTGGGGCAGTGGGGTACCGGGGCAGCGGGGCAGTGTGATAGAGGGGCAGCGGGGCAGTGGTGTACCGGGGCAGCGGGGCAGTGGGATAGTGGGGCAGCGGGGCAGTGGGGTAGCGGGGCAGCGGGGCAGCGGGGCAGCGGGGCAGCGGCGCAGTGGGGTAGCGGGGCATCGGGGCAGTAGGGGAGTGGGGCAGCGGGGCAGGCAGTGGTGCAGTGGGATAGTGGGGCAGCGGGGCAGTGGGGTAGCGGGGCAGCGGGGCAGTGGGGCAGCGGGGCAGTGTGTTAACGGGGCAGCGGGGCAGTGGGATTGAGGGGCAGCGGGGCAGTGGGGCAGCGGGGCAGTGGGGCAGCGGGGCATTGGGGCAGTGGGGTAGCGGGGCAGTGAGCCAGTGGGGCATTGGGGCAGTGGGGCAGCGTGGCAGTAGGGCAGTGGGATAGTGGGGCAGCTGGGCAGCGGGGCAGTGGGGCAGTGGTTTAGCGGGGCAGTGGGGCAGCGGGGCCGCTGAGCAGCGGGGCAGTGAGGCAGTGGGGTAGCGGGGCAGCGGGGCAGCTTAGCAGCGGGGCAGTGAGGCAGTGGGGCAGAGGGGCTGTGGGGCAGTGGGGCAGCGGGGCAGTGGGGCAGTGGGGTAGCGGGGCAGTGAGGCAGTGGGGCAGTGGGGCAGCGTGGCAGTGGGGCAGTGGGGTAGCGGGGCAGTGGGGCAGTGGGGCAGTGGGGCAGCGGGACAGCGGGATAGTGGGACAGTGGCCTGGACTGGAATGGACTGGACTGGACTGGACTGACGTGGGTTAGCAGAATTTAACGCGAGCGGAGCCGCGGGTAAAAGCTAGTAGGTTAATAAAAGTTGTGAATGATAATGCTGGTAATACTTACGTGACAGCTCTTTTGTGTAAGTCAACCAGTGCAGGTAACAAGGCCCGCGGGCCCAGCTGCGGCGGCAGCGGCACGTGCCCGCCTGCCTGGCACTGCGCGCGACTCTTGTGCATTGCGCTTAGTACGTTCTGTAATAATATAATAATTAATTAATTCTTTATTTCCATAAATTTGGTACATTCTATCTTTGCCCACAAATGAGAAGTCGTTATTGAAACGACCATGTATTCCGTAGTCGTTTTTTCTTTGGTATCATACAAATTTAACGTGACATGCAGATTATATTTTATACACAATGGCGATAATTGCTTTATGGCAGACAATTTGTCAGTAGCAGGCGTCTAACAACTTTTCTAAATTAGATTCTACATACATTAGTACATTACTGTGGAGGCCTGAAATGAAGCAATTGACGGCCGAGTAATATTGGAAGTACGAGGTTAAGCCGAGTACTTCCGAAGTTATTTTAAAAGAACGAGGCGCCAGCCGAGTCCTTTTTAACTAAACCAGGCCGTTAATTGTTATTTCGGCGGAGTACTTTCTCATTTGCGAGGAAACAATACCCAAAATTCATTCATTCAGCCTTTACAATTATAAATATGTTGTACCTAAAAACACCAAATTTATGTATGCATACACATAAATTAGGTTTTAGGTACAAAATATGTATCATTAATTCATTATAAAGGCTGATGAATGCGCATTTTTTTATTCCAAAATTTTAAAATAGGTCAAGAACCGCGCGCGGACGAATTGGCACGAATGAAAATGAGATTGTAGGGGTGATCCCTACACTATGCTATGCTTGCTTGATAGTGCTATGATAATGCTAGATGCTTGCTAGACCCGGTGTTCTAATTACTGTATGTAATAAAACAACCGAAGTGATTGACTGAGTTTATTGAACTGTGTGTGTAAAAATAATAACATAGATTTATATTGACTGAGGTGACAGAGTCAGCAATAAAACCTCGTATGTTTGCTCGTACATCTTGCCCACTAAAAGATGAAAACAATAATAATAGGTAACTATAAACACGAAATATAAAGTTGTAACAATACAAATTAAATCTACAATGTCTTAATATATTGTGCCACTAATAGTTGGAACATCGAGGGGACTGTTCTTGATCGAGTATCCATTGGCGAAGCCACTTGCATGGTTGCTTTGTTGCTGCTGATTTCGATTGTCCGGTCTATTTGTTGTTGCCGCGTGCGTCTTCTAATCCAATAGATAAATCCAATAGATAATCATAGCGCCGAATATTGATAAATGATAATATTCCAACCACTAGCACGTGCTGTAGCATGACATCGTAAATGCCGAGCTTCTGCAAGGAATTCCCTCTTTATTATTTTTTTTATTTTTTATTTATTATTATTTATTTTCAAAGTAACAATGACTCAATGTGTTAGTAACAATATTACTTAATAACTTTGTTAGTATTCCTATTATATAAGCTTAACTAAGATACACAAATTAATTCTTACACAAAAACATAACATACCTACACAACATTTTAAACACATAGACTCATCCACTTTTGAAAAAACGGACAGTCATACCTGCCCGCTATCACACTCAGGATGCTGTTGCTGTTCGCACGCACTCTGTGCAGCAACGAAGCAGCTCTTTTGCGCAAAATTGCTGCAAAGCCATCTGTGCGTGCCTCCATGAACATGGCGGATGCGCTGCAAAACGGTGGTAGCCTCAGCAGCATCCTGAATGCGTTATTGTATTGGACGCGCAGAGCGTTGGCAGCCTTTTGAGTATATGCTGTCCACAGGCTGCTGGTATAAAAAGTCTGACAGTAGGTTTTAAATAAAGTGATCTTTACCTCTTTAGAGCAGCGGGCAAACCTGCGGGCCAGCATATTCGCTCTGATTGTCAACGCTCTGCGTTCCCTTTCTAGGTCAGGTTCATCATTCAAAGAGTCCGTGACTATATGCCCTAGGTATTTAAATTCACGAACTCTTCGCAGTGCAGTTTTGCACAATACAACTGATGGAACATCATCCAACTTTCTGTTTCTAGGAGCAAATACCATGAACTCGCTCTTTTTTACATTGTACTGCAAGCCATGGCTGGCAGCATACGCTTCACACATTTGCAGCAGCTCCCTGAGAGCACTGATAGATGGAGCCAGCAGCACCATGTCGTCTGCATAGCTGATGTTATTTATGCAAACACCATCAATATGGCATCCAAAAGGTCGGCTGCTGAGTCCATCTATCAGTTCATTAATGTACATGTTGAAGAGAAGTGGAGATGATATTCCCCCCTGTCGTACCCCGCACTTCAACGTATATGGGTCAGAGAGCACCCCATCCCACTTCACATGATTGACCTGCTTATTGTACCAGTACTCAAGAACGGAACATATCTCCCTTGGCACATTTGCATCACGTAACTTACTCCATAAGACATCATAGCACACCATATCAAAAGCTCTGCTCAGGTCCAAGAAACAGGCATAGACCGGCGTCTTCCTATCCACATAATACCTTACTGTATGCTTAAGGCTGAGTATAGCAGTTTCAGTGGACAGGCCAGGTCTGAACCCGAACTGCCCATCATGTAGATGTATATGTTTGGCTAGGAGATTTTCAAGAAGCCTATCCAGGATCTTTGCCATAATTGTTGCCAGTGATATCGGTCTGTAATTACTTTAGTCAGTTATGTCACCTGTTTTGTTTTTGATCACTGGCACTACAATTGTTTTCATAAAGTCAGGCGGTAGGTATGAATGACTCAAACACTCTTTAGCTCACGATCTGCGTTTCTAGGTCTGTCCAGCTCTGTTCATTGGTTTACTTTGATGTGCATCCTTGACCTAGACTTATAAATCAAGGTTGTAACTTGAGTATCAGCTGTGCCAAAAATGCGTATTCTGCATAATGGCAACACGAGGATAGCCACCTGTTTTGTTGATGTAACTTGATCCACCTGTTCACGAGACCTCTCGTATTTCTTTGTTTTGATATATTATGATAAGTCAATTTAATGTTGAAGTTCATTAGTCTCGTGACGTAGTTGTGATATAATGCTGACGTACGGGTCTGTTGCATTGCGACAATTTTCTTGTAAATGTGTGACGTACTGCTGTACGTTTGAAAAACCGCTCCAATATGTAGACATATATATTATAAAATACGACTAGCTTCCATTCATCCTTGATGTGTTGTAGGTCAGCTATTTTGTCGAAATATAGACCTTGCTGATCGCTAAATGCTGAGATATTATACGATTGAGTCTCCTGCTGTATGCTTGGAGAAAATAATACTATGAGGCATAGTAACGTAGAAAGGACGTTAGCCCTTGTCTTTAGTTGACGCTTGAATGTAGGCTGATCATCTAGGCGACTCGTCCCGCTTGTTGACTCTATGCCTTCGCCCTTGTTGGCTTTGATATCCACATGGCCGGTGAAATTCCCACAGGTATTGGTGATAGAGCGGGGCGGAGTAACTCTGGGCTGCGGGAGATCTGCCATAATTTGCTTTATTATTGCACGAAAACCTCTTAGGAACCAGTACTTGTCCCTGATAAGTAAGCACGTGAGTATGAAGCCACCAAGTAGTGTCGTAATATGTGCTTGATATAATAATATTATGAGCTCAGTGAAACGACCTTGCGAATGTAAAATGATAGGATATTGCTTTGCTGCGTAACTTACGTTCGCATTCTCAAGTCGTCCACAAACCCTCAAAATTCCTTCTTTCTCCACAAAGGAATTAAATTGTTCTGAAATGCTGTTGCTCAGAACGCGTCCATTTGTCCGCCGATAAATAATAAATAAAATAAAAATAAATATTAATAATATTTCCGATGACATCAGTTTGTTGTCACCTGACGATGCTCTACTTTTTCGATTTTGCAGTCGTTAAATAAAACGCATTATCCAACTCATTGTTATTATAACTCGAGTTATGGAGCTATTATTTTGCAGTAATTCCATCATAACGGAATTATTTTTGTATAAAGCTGTGTTTACACATGCCTTCTTTACTTCAATATCTGGAACTTCATAATTTGATATAACGATGTCCTCCAAGTTGTTGCTCGATAACCAATGTGGACCCTCCCACTATAATTTATGCTCTTGTAGTATTGTTGTTGATAATCCCCGGGTAGCGCAGTCTGCTGGATTGTCCTCTGACCTTACGTAACGCCACCGGGAAGCGGGGACCACATTTACAATTTGGTGCACTCTATTGGCGACGAATAAGAAATAAAAAGACACGCGCCGGTAGCACACGTCGCGCCCTCCACCTCCGGGTTGATACATGTGTCGTACTCACAGTAAGGATGTTGATGGTGGCGGCGGCGTGCGCGGCGGCGGCGCGCGCGTCGTGCGCGGGCGGCGGCGCGCGGGCCAGCGCACGCAGCACGCGGGCCGCGCGCGACACGCGCCGGTAGCACACGTCGCGCCCTCCACCTCCGGGTTGATACATGTGTCGTACTCACAGTAAGGATGTTGATGGTGGCGGCGGCGTGCGCGGCGGCGGCGCGCGGGCCAGCGCACGCAGCACGCGGGCCGCGCGCGACACGCGCCGGTAGCACACGTCGCGCCCTCCACCTCCGGGTTGATACATGTGTCGTACTCACAGTAAGGATGTTGATGGTGGCGGCGGCGTGCGCGGCGGCGGCGCGCGGGCCAGCGCACGCAGCACGCGGGCCGCGCGCGACACGCGCCGGTAGCACACGTCGCGCCCTCCACCTCCGGGTTGATACATGTGTCGTACTCACAGTAAGGATGTTGATGGTGGCGGCGGCGTGCGCGGCGGCGGCGCGCGGGCCAGCGCACGCAGCACGCGGGCTGCGCGCGACACGCGCCGGTAGCACACGTCGCGCCCTCCACCTCCGGGTTGATACATGTGTCGTACTCACAGTAAGGATGTTGATGGTGGCGGCGGCGTGCGCGGCGGCGGCGCGCGGGCCAGCGCACGCAGCACGCGGGCCGCGCGCGACACGCGCCGGTAGCACACGTCGCGCCCTCCACCTCCGGGTTGATACATGTGTCGTACTCACAATAAGGATGTTGATGGTGGCGGCGGCGTGCGCGGCGGCGGCGCGCGCGTCGTGCGCGGGCGGCGGCGCGCGGGCCAGCGCACGCAGCACGCGGGCCGCGCGCGACACGCGCCAGTAGCACACCTCGCGCCCTCCACCTCCGGGTTGATACATGTGTCGTACTCACAGTAAGGATGTTGATGGTGGCGGCGGCGTGCGCGGCGGCGGCGCGCGCGTCGTGCGCGGGCGGCGGCGCGCGGGCCAGCGCACGCAGCACGCGGGCCGCGCGCGACACGCGCCGGTAGCACACCTCGCGCCCTCCACCTCCGGGTTGATACATGTGTCGTACTCACAGTAAGGATGTTGATGGTGGCGGCGGCGTGCGCGGCGGCGGCGCGCGCGTCGTGCGCGGGCGGCGGCGCGCGGGCCAGCGCACGCAGCACGCAGGCCGCGCGCGACACGCGCCGGTAGCACACCTCGCGCCCTCCACCTCCGGGTTGATACATGTGTCGTACTCACAGTAAGGATGTTGATGGTGGCGGCGGCGTGCGCGGCGGCGGCGCGCGCGTCGTGCGCGGGCGGCGGCGCGCGGGCCAGCGCACGCAGCACGCGGGCCGCGCGCGACACGCGCCGGTAGCACACGTCGCCCGGAGACAGCGCGCCCGACGACAGCGCGTCCTCCACCTCCGGCTCTTCTTCCACCTCCGGGTTGTTGCCACACACCACCTGCGGAGATCGCGCCACTCCTCTAATGCCAGGTACCACAGAAATAAGCATATAATACATAAATAATAGCCGTACTACGGGAACTTGTCGCCGATGTCCATGACGAATGGCGCTCGTCTGCTGAAGATTTGTGGGTAACCATAACTTTGCAGCGGACGAAATCCAGAGTCTCTGATAAAATGCATTTATGTGTGGTTTATATATGTGATCAGCCGTCAAGAAACTCTTTGATCGTTCAATTAAATATTTTTTCTAGTAATTTAACTGACATTGTTCTGAAACACCCTGCAGACAAGTTCTTAATTATGGGGGGATTTTAATCAACCAAATATAGACTGGCAAGCAGCGGTTGATGGTGATCACTTATATCTCTGTAATCTTCAGGGTCTTATCCAGACAAGTTTTTGCGATGATCTCGCTGCTTGTAATTTGTTACAGTACAATTCGTATACAAATAATTGTAATAGGATCCTTGACCTCGTATTATCTAATAATGAAGTTACTGTGTCTCCCTCCCAGGATCCGTTAGTGCAGGAAGATCCACTCCATAAGGCACTCTGTATAACTCAAAGACATTTCTGTCAGTATAATACCTTTATGGTATAACTGCCGACTTTGTTCAACTTCACCTGCTGCAATCTCGCCCTCGAATCAAGCTATTATACGCACATGCTAATTATGACGCCATTGTTGAGGAAATGAACAAAGTCGATTGGTTGTTTGAGTTTAAAAGTAGGCCGCTGGATGAGGCAGTTAAGTTCTTCTATGATATTATCAACAAACTTCAAGGTACCTATATACCAACTAAAACTGTTCCACCACAGTGCAAGTATCCTCCCTGGTACAAGGGTCCTCTTATAAAAATCATAAAAGAGAAATCCAAATTTCATTCTAAATTTAAAAAATATGGAAATCTTTCTGATCAACAATCTTTTGTTGTATTACGTCAACGGGTCAAAGAACTAGAAAAGAAAATGTTTGATGAATATATATTAAATATAGAATTGTCCATTTCTAAAAACCTAAGGCTTTCTGGCAATACGTCAAATCCAAACAACAGACCAACTCCTATCCGTGTGTACTGAAACTAGGTGAAATGTCGTCCAACAATGGTGATGACATATGTAACATATTTGGTGACTATTTCTACTCTAACTTTCAGGAACAACGTGATAATGATGATGATCAGTTGTCAATTCAATTCAATTCATTTATTTGTCGTCAACATTGAGTGTTGATCGGACTGATGGTACTATATCTGACATCTACTCTGTGGATGTCCGTGAAGAGGATGTATTTCAGTTATTAAAGCAGGTAGACCTTAATAAATCTGCTGGCCCAGATAATATTTCACCGATTTTTATATCTAAATGTGCGAATTGTATATCTACTCCATTAACAATATTATTTAAACGGTCCTTTTTATCGGGAGTAGTGCCTATAATCTGGAAGTCGGCGTATATAACGCCAATTCATAAAAAAGGTCCTAAGGACTGTGTGGAAAATTATAGACCGATATCCAAACTTTGTGTATTTGCGAAAATCATGGAGAAAATTGTCCATATACAACTCTCTTCCTCACTTAAAATAAGCTTCTCTGAACATCAACATGGATTTCTTAAAGGTCGTTCAACCACGTCTTACCACGTGGTCTGCAGTGACTATATTTCTGAACATATGTCAAAGCCGTCTCAAGTTGACGGTATGTACGTGGGACACTCAGAAAGTTTTGCGAAACAAAAAAAAATTGTTCTATACGTACATATATTTTTATCAAATCTTTTCAAAGTACTTTCCACCAGCCTCTATACAAAGATTCATGCGCCTAAACCAGTTTTCAAAACACTTTTTCCAGTCCGCCGCAGACACCTCGTTTACAGCCTGCTCGAACGCAGCCAGCGCATCTTCCGGCGACGAAAATTGTATCCCTTTGAGCTGATTTTTTATTTTTGGGAATAAAAAGAAGTCACACGGTGCTAGATCAGGGCTGTAAGGAGGGTGACCCAGGAGTTTGACTGGCGTGCTGTCCAGGAAGTCCCTCGTTTTGAGTGCGGTGTGCGCAGGTGCATTGTCGTGGTGGAGCAGTAGCCCGCGGAGTCCTGTGTTTGGTCGCTTGTTGCTTATAACAGAGAAAACTTCTGGCAAATATTTGGTAGTATACCATTCGGCATTAATGCTTCTTTGATCCCGTAAGGGAATTGATACCAAGTGGCCAGTCAAATTAAAAAAGCTAGCGATCAAAATCTTACCCCCGCTTCTAGATCGCTTCACTTTGGTAGGCGTTGGCTCATTTTGAAACACCCAAACAGTCGACTGGCGCTTGGTTTCTGGGTCGTATTGATAAATCCAGGACTCATCACCTGTAACGATGTCGTAAACACGCCGACACGAGCCTGCTTCAAATTTGTTAAGCATATCACGGCACCATTCCACCCGGGCCTGCTTCTGAGCATCGGTGAGGTTGTGCGGCACCCAGCGTGATACTATCCTCCTCACGCGAAGATGGCTGTGTAGAATCTCGTGAACGCTTCCCGATCCAATCTTCAATATGTGTTGAATCTCCTGATATGTAATTCGCCTATTGTCTTGGATTAAATTTTTCACTGCTAGCACGTTTTCTTCGGTAACAGCCGTCAAAGGGCGACCGCTTCTTTCGTCATCCCCCAAAGTTGGTCGACCGCGCTTGAATTCGTTATACCAACGATACACGGTTGCCTTGGAAGGGCCTTCATCCATGAATGCCATTTGAAGTCTATCGTACGATTCATCCGGTTTCAGGCGACACTTGAAATCGTATAAAATCATAGCTCTAAAATGTTCCCGGCGCAGACCCATATTTCAGTGAGACACAATACTTTGAATTAACTCGCAAAAAATGTGGAGGGAAATTTTAAAATTGGAACTTACTTATTTTTACTTATAAATAATCATATTTTCGAAAAACATTATAACTGGCCAGTCTCCCATATATAAAAACTTTTTTTCGCAATACTTTCTGAGGGGCCTGGTATATACACAGACTACAGTAAGTGTTTTGATCGAATTGATCACATCCTACTTATGCGCAAACTCTTATTGATCGGTGTTAGAGGCAATCTGTATAGATGGTTTTCGTCATACGTGCAAAATAGATGCCAAACGGTTGTACTCAATGGTTACACGTCAAGGGTGGTGCAGATACCATCTGGGGTTCCTCAAGGATCCTTGTTAGGACCCCTATCTTAACTATTATAAAATTGTAAACGTCTAGCGTCTGTTTGTTTGTTTGTTTGTTCCAGCATCACGCTAAAACTACTGGACCGATTTTGATGTTTTTTTTTTGTTTGAAAGCTGATGATCTGACTTAAAAACTGGTATGGGTTTTGAGAAAGAAAGAAAAAAAGAAAAAAATTAATTCGTGGGTTGCGTACTCACCCGTCAGATCGAAGCTTCTATACATTAGCACGAGCGGATAGTAATGTACGATGGAGTGGAGTGGAGTGGACAGGGGATGGGACTGGGGACGGGACAGGGGATGGGACAGGGGATGGTACTGGGGACGGGACAGGGGACGGGACTGGGGACGGGACAGGGGATGGGACTGGGTACGGGACAGGGGACGGGACAGGGGACGGGACTGGGGACGGGAGAGGGGACGGGACAGAGGACGGGACAGGGGACGGGACTGGAGTCGGGACTGGGGACGGGACTGGGGACGGGACAGGGGACGGGACACGGGATGGGACAGGGGACGGGACTGGGTACGGGACAGGGGACGGGACCGGGGACGGGACAGTGGATGGGACAGGGGACGGGACAGGGGACGGAACAGTGGACGGAACATGGGACGGGAAATGGGACGGGACAT
The DNA here is from genome assembly GCA_949699075.1 of Asteroscopus sphinx. NCBI lineage: Eukaryota > Metazoa > Arthropoda > Insecta > Lepidoptera > Noctuidae > Asteroscopus > Asteroscopus sphinx. The sequence continues at coordinate 23,184,928 of OX453024.1, forward strand.
GAGACGGGACATGGGACAGGACAGTGGGACGGGACATGGGACTGGACATAGGATGGGATATGGGACAGGAAATGGAACATGGGACGGGACGATAGTGATATAGTGAGATAGTGAGACAGTGGGATAGTGAGACAGTGGGGCAGAGGGGCAGTGGGGCAGTGGGACAGTGGGGCAGTGGGACAGTGGGGCAGTGGGACAGTGGGGCAGTAGGACATTGGGGCAGTGTGACGTTGGGACGGTGGGGCAGCGGGGCAGTGGGTCAGTGGGACAGTGGGGCAGTGGAACATTGGGACGGTGGGGCTGTGGGGATGTGGGTCAGTGGGGCAGTGGGACAGAGGGGCAGTGGGACAGTGGAGCAGTGGGGAAGTGGGACAATGGGGCTGTGGGGCAGTGGGACAGTGGGGCAGTGAGACAGTGGGGCAGTTGGACAGTGGGGCAGTGAGACAGTGGGGCAGTGGGACATTGGGGCAGTTGGACAGTGGGGCAGTTGGGGCAGTGGGGCAGTTGGGGCAGTGTGACAGTGGGGACGTTGGGGCAGGGGGAAAGTTGGGGCAGTGGGGCAGTGGGGCCGTGGGGAAGTGGGACAGTGGGGAAGTGGTGCAGTGGGACAGTGGGGCAGAGGGACAGTGGAGCAGTGGGACAGTGGGGCAGTGGGACATTGGGGAAGTGGGACAGTCGGACAGCGGAACAGCGAGACAGCGGGACAGTGGGACAGCGGGACAGTGGGACAGCGGGACAGTGGGACAGTGGGACAGTGGGACAGTGGACTGGACTGGACTGGACTGACGTGGGTTAGCAGAATTTAACGCGAGCGGAGCCGCGGGTAAAAGCTAGTTATTTAATATTTTTATTAATGACATCGCCGCATGTTTTCAAAGTTCTAAAATTTTATTATATGCTGATGATATGAAGGTTTTGAGACATATTATAAATGTTGAGGACGCTTGCGTTCTACAGGACGACCTAGACCGTTTTCAAAATTATTGTGTTAATAATAGATTAGATTTAAATGTTTCTAAATGTTATGTATGTACATTTACAGGTAAACCAAACCCAATTGTGCATGATTATAAGCTATTTCATACCTCAATAGCCAGAGTCAGTGCTATCAAGGATCTTGGGGTGACCCTTGACTCTAAGCTTCTTTTTGATTTGCACATTAACAACGTTGTTAAAAAGGCTTCTAAGCTTTAGGTTTTATTTTTAGGATCTTTCTGATTTAAAAAATGAAAATTCTATACTGTGCGTTTGTACGCAGCCATCTTGAATATGCTTCTCAAATTTGGAATCCAAATCATAATGTCTATATTAATCGACTTGAAGGCATTCAAAGAAAATTCTTAAGGTACATTCAGTTTCGCTCCCATATTTATCTACCTAACTACGAAAGTCGATGTAAAAAGTTTCATATTCTGCCGCTATACAAACGGAGATTTATCATTACTATTTAGTTTTGTAAATGGATCAGTTGACGTCCCTGAGCTGGTAAGCAAGACTGGACTCCGTGTGCCATCGGCATTTCTACGGAGACCAAATCTCCTTGATGTACCTGCCGTTAGGAGTACCTATAGACAGAACTCGTTCCTGGTCAGGGCATGTCGTACTTTTAACGCAGAGTGTTGGGAAGTTGAGCTTGACTTATTTGTTACTAGTATCCCTAAATTGAAAAAAATATTAAGTTAAAACTTTTTCGGTCAATCCCTTGAAGGATCAATGTATTAACTTATTTTATATTTATTTGTTAGATCCATCCTTCATAATGTTCATCTGTTGTTTGTATCCATTTTCTTTTCTATCAGTTCTCTGCTGTCTATGTATTATTCAAAATTTTATACAAAAATTCTATATGTGGAAACTTGTAATTGGCCTTTTTCTACTGTATTTAGCTTAATTACGACACTGTATTAGCTGTAAGTTTTCCTAAAAAAATTTAATAAAATGAAATAGATAGAATAGAAAAGTGGGCAGGGCGCGCGTGCTAACACTCTCCACCAGAGTGCAGGGCATTTCAAAGCCTTTCTCTGTACGCCTTATGACTTGTTTCTGTAAATACTGTAACAAAAACCCGCAAAAATGCCTTATTGAGCTGTTTCTAACCGCAGAAACAAAAGCTGTAAAGTACATTTCATTCATTCATCATCATTTCAGCCGAAAGACGTCCACTGCTGGACATAGGCCTCCCCCAATAAAGAGGGGATATGCCATAAACGCCATGCTTGGCAGGCGGATTGGCGATCGCAGTTGGTTGGTTAAATACTTGGAGAACACTACTGACCATCCTCTGGTGAATCCCTTAGTCGCCTTTTACGACACCCATGAAATTGAATAGTGAAATTCTTTATGTCCGGCACCACACGGAACCTTTGATTAAAGTACATTTGATTATAGTAATTTTTTTTTAATTTATGACTTCAAAATGGAAGGCGTGGTTTGTCCGAAAGTTGCCACGCATGAATCGCAAGTAAAATTGTGAATACAACCACTATATCTATCTATTACTGTGCCAGCTACAGACCGACCGAACAACGGCAACAAGCGAAGGCGTGCCACTGATTTTCACCGATGGACATCACACGCTGGCTCGCCTTCACTGTTGTGACCACATAAATTAAACGCCAGCTAAAATCACGACCGAACGCGAACGAAGACCCTCGGTGGCTCTCGCTCGTCATCGTTAAGTCATTCACATTCATTCGCTTGGTAGCTTTCGCTTATTCGTGACGTGCGGTTGAGTGTAATATTAACTACTATTGGTTACTCTTTAAAATAATTCCGATCCATTGGCATTGGACTAATGTCAATCCGTGCTTTTAATTGCAAAATTAGCACAACATTGGTTGAATATCTAATGTTTTTAGAATTGATTAGTTCTTATTATAATGGAAATTGTGTTTTTATTTTTTTTATAAAAAATACCCATTTATTCTTGTCACTTTTTGACATTGGACAAGTATTGGTATTGGAATTATTTTCAAGAGTAACATAACATAACATCACGCCTGTATTTCCCCGAAGGGGTAGGCAGAGGTGTATAGTAATAGGGGGCGAGCCTATTGCCATTAACCGGGCACAAATCCATACTCCAGGCTGCTACTGAGAATTTCCTAATGAAAAAACCCAAAATCACTTTGCCCGACCCGGGAATCTAACCCAGGACCCCACGCTCAGCAGTCGCGCTTGCGACCACTAGACCAACGAGGCAGTCAGTATTTTCAAGAGTAACTCCGCTGGTATATGGCGGCCGCCTGCCCGACTCTGTACATGTTCCTGGGTGGTATGAACTGACCTGGTATATGGCGGCGTCAATGAGCTGCGCGTCGGGGCCCTGCTGCAGGCGGCGCAGCGCCATGGCCGCGGCCAGCTGCTCCGCCAGCTCGCCCAGCGCGCTCTCCGCACTCACCACGCCGCCGCCCGACTCTGTACATGTTCCTGGGTGGTATGAACTGACCTGGTATATGGCGGCGTCAATGAGCTGCGCGTCGGGGCCCTGCTGCAGGCGGCGCAGCGCCATGGCCGCGGCCAGCTGCTCCGCCAGCTCGCCCAGCGCGCTCTCCGCACTCACCACGCCGCCGCCCGACTCTGTACATGTTCCTGGGTGGTATGAACTGACCTGGTATATGGCGGCGTCAATGAGCTGCGCGTCGGGGCCCTGCTGCAGGCGGCGCAGCGCCATGGCCGCGGCCAGCTGCTCCGCCAGCTCGCCCAGCACGCTCTCCGCACTCACCACGCCGCCGCCCGACTCTGCAGTTAGCACACACCGGTCAGGAGTTACATCATCAGTAATCATGGACCGAATGTGGATTTTGCAGAATGACGAGTTCAGACAAACGTTAGGTGAAAACATGTGCTGAAGCCGAAATTCGGGGGAACTTCGGTTAATTGTCGCGACTAAAAGAAGTCTGGCCGAATCTCACAAAGGACAGAGAGGAGACAAAAATGAAAAAAAAGTTTCTCATCATTATTGGGTGCTCCTTAAGTTGCTTGAAGGTCAAAAGACGTACAGAGGCCGTATTATGAAGTGTTAAAACCATAATGATTCCGTTGCTTGCAACTCTTTCTCTTCTCTTTCTCTTGAGAGAGACGAAGCTATGCAGGACGTATAGCGCCATCCCTATCTTGCACCGAAACCATGATGGCTTAAACACTTTTACAAGAGAGAGACGAAGCTATGCTGGACGTATAGTGCCATCCCTCTCTTGCAACGGAACCATAATGACTTAAACACTTCATAATAGTCCCAGTACTAGTAATATAACTGTGCCGCTGTTAAGTGAGTAACGGGTGGCTGCGCAGTAGTAAATGTTGCATCCAAATCAGTAACGCGCATGCGCCGTAATGGCGGCAAGACTCTGATAAGTTGTTTATCTGAGTGGCAAGATGGCGGGGGAACGCTTGTTCTCGCTGTCTCAGTCGTTCGTTAATGTTCGATGCATCCTTATGTCCTGCTTAGTAATATTTTTTTATTTGTTTTATTTTTATTTTATTGTGAAAAACTTTTTTTTAACATTATTCTGGATTTTATATAATTTTGTGTTTAATTAATTTGTCGTCTTACATAATAATATGTAAGTATAAATTAGTATAAATTAGGAATCTTTTTCTTTATGTAAAAAATTCAGACACAATTTAAGATTGTTATTGAATAAATGAATGAATGCTCACACTTATTACGCTACTGTACCTGCGCGGCCCTTCGCAAAACCTGGTATCAGAGCGGCACAGTTATATTACGCGTACTGTATCATTGGAGTTAGAAAACTGGTTCTCCGTTTTGACAGAGGTGTATTCTCTCAAACGTCAGTCACAGTATAGTAGTGGACTTTTATAATCAGGGATGTACCTCTAGTAACGAGGCCAAGCCGCTGCCACAGCCCCACGGTGCGCAGGAAGTCGCAGAAGAGCGAGAAGGCGCGCTGCTTGTCCCTCAACTGTGCTGCCACCTGCAGCGCCGCCGAGCTGCCCAGGCAGATGTTGGTGGCCGCGCCGCCGCGATGCTTCCATCTACGAGCACATTTGTTACATGAAGACAAAGGTCAACAACTGGATGTATAGGAGTAACCTTAAAGCACTCCTCAGCCACTCATCGTCATCATCATTTCAGCCGAAAGGCCTCCCCCAAGAATCGCCACAACGACCGGTCCTGTGCCTTCCGCATCCAGCGGATTCCCGCGACCTTCACCAGGTCTTCGGTCCACCTTGTGGGGGGCCTACCCACGCTGCGCCTTCCAAAACGCGGTCGCCACTCCAGAACTTTACTGCCCCAATTAGCAACACGTGTAGGTTAGGGATGCTCGCAGCTCGTAGTGCCGACTGGGTTCCAAGCACTTCTCAGTAGTTTTCAGAGATGGCGTGCTTGTATAGGGACTGGCGATTGAAATCCATTGCAATCTTGCAGTCCAATTGCCGGCAAACCGCGGGTGGGTGTGGGGTGCGGGTGAGGAATCTTAAATTGGCGGAGGCCGGTGAGTGGCCGTTCTGTACGATAGTACTATTAGGTATTCTGTGCCTAAAGTTTCTTGTCAGTTCTCACAGGACATTTATTTTGGAATGCGCCATTACTTCAACTTGCTAGGTTAGTCGTTTTTTGTTTTCATCACTTGCTTTACAACTCATCTAGTGACTTTGAGTTTGTGATCTAGCCCGACCAACAGTGTCCATCTCTGTGCATCATTTGTCAAGACAATACAGCGCGCCTGGGCGCTGCTGGCAGCGCGCGTGTTACCTGGGGTCCCCGGCGGGCACGTCGTCCAGCATGTCGGCGGCGACGCGCAGCACGCTGCGCGCCAGCTCGGCGTCCAGCGCGCGCTCGTCGTGCTCGCGTGGCGGGAACAGCGCGCCCAGCAGCGCGCGTGTTACCTGGGGTCCCCGGCGGGCACGTCGTCCAGCATGTCGGCGGCGACGCGCAGCACGCTGCGCGCCAGCTCGGCGTCCAGCGCGCGCTCGTCGTGCTCGCGCGGCGGGAACAGCGCGCCCAGCAGCGCGCGTGTTACCTGGGGTCCCCGGCGGGCACGTCGTCCAGCATGTCGGCGGCGACGCGCAGCACGCTGCGCGCCAGCTCGGCGTCCAGCGCGCGCTCGTCGTGCTCGCGCGGCGGGAACAGCGCGCCCAGCAGCGCGCGTGTTACCTGGGGTCCCCGGCGGGCACGTCGTCCAGCATGTCGGCGGCGACGCGCAGCACGCTGCGCGCCAGCTCGGCGTCCAGCGCGCGCTCGTCGTGCTCGCGCGGCGGGAACAGCGCGCCCAGCAGCGCGCGTGTTACCTGGGGTCCCCGGCGGGCACGTCGTCCAGCATGTCGGCGGCGACGCGCAGCACGCTGCGCGCCAGCTCGGCGTCCAGCGCGCGCTCGTCGTGCTCGCGCGGCGGGAACAGCGCGCACAGCAGCGCGCGTGTTACCTGGGGTCCCCGGCGGGCACGTCGTCCAGCATGTCGGCGGCGACGCGCAGCACGCTGCGCGCCAGCTCGACGTCCAGCGCGCGCTCGTCGTGCTCGCGCGGCGGGAACAGCGCGCCCAGCAGCGCGCGTGTTACCTGGGGTCCCCGGCGGGCACGTCGTCCAGCATGTCGGCGGAGACGCGCAGCACGCTGCGCGCCAGCTCGGCGTCCAGCGCGCGCTCGTCGTGCTCGCGCGGCGGGAACAGCGCGCCCAGCAGCGCGCGTGTTACCTGGGGTCCCCGGCGGGCACGTCGTCCAGCATGTCGGCGGCGACGCGCAGCACGCTGCGCGCCAGCTCGGCGTCCAGCGCGCGCTCGTCGTGCTCGCGCGGCGGGAACAGCGCGCCCAGCAGCGCGCGTGTTACCTGGGGTCCCCGGCGGGCACGTCGTCCAGCATGTCGGCGGCGACGCGCAGCACGCTGCGCGCCAGCTCGGCGTCCAGCGCGCGCTCGTCGTGCTCGCGCGGCGGGAACAGCGCGCCCAGCAGCGCGCGTGTTACCTGGGGTCCCCGGCGGGCACGTCGTCCAGCATGTCGGCGGCGACGCGCAGCACGCTGCGCGCCAGCTCGGCGTCCAGCGCGCGCTCGTCGTGCTCGCGCGGCGGGAACAGCGCGCCCAGCAGCGCGCGTGTTACCTGGGGTCCCCGGCGGGCACGTCGTCCAGCATGTCGGCGGCGACGCGCAGCACGCTGCGCGCCAGCTCGGCGTCCAGCGCGCGCTCGTCGTGCTCGCGCGGCGGGAACAGCGCGCCCAGCAGCGCGCGTGTTACCTGGGGTCCCCGGCGGGCACGTCGTCCAGCATGTCGGCGGCGACGCGCAGCACGCTGCGCGCCAGCTCGGCGTCCAGCGCGAGCTCGTCGTGCTCGCGCGGCGGGAACAGCGCGCCCAGCAGCGCGCGTGTTACCTGGGGTCCCCGGCGGGCACGTCGTCCAGCATGTCGGCGGCGACGCGCAGCACGCTGCGCGCCAGCTCGGCGTCCAGCGCGCGCTCGTCGTGCTCGCGCGGCGGGAACAGCGCGCCCAGCAGCGCGCGTGTTACCTGGGGTCCCCGGCGGGCACGTCGTCCAGCATGTCGGCGGCGACGCGCAGCACGCTGCGCGCCAGCTCGGCGTCCAGCGCGCGCTCGTCGTGCTCGCGCGGCGGGAACAGCGCGCCCAGCAGCGCGCGTGTTACCTGGGGTCCCCGGCGGGCACGTCGTCCAGCATGTCGGCGGCGACGCGCAGCACGCTGCGCGCCAGCTCGGCGTCCAGCGCGCGCTCGTCGTGCTCGCGCGGCGGGAACAGCGCGCCCAGCAGCGCGCGTGTTACCTGGGGTCCCCGGCGGGCACGTCGTCCAGCATGTCGGCGGCGACGCGCAGCACGCTGCGCGCCAGCTCGGCGTCCAGCGCGCGCTCGTCGTGCTCGCGCGTCGGGAACAGCGCGCCCAGCAGCGCGCGTGTTACCTGGGGTCCCCGGCGGGCACGTCGTCCAGCATGTCGGCGGCGACGCGCAGCACGCTGCGCGCCAGCTCGGCGTCCAGCGCGCGCTCGTCGTGCTCGCGCGGCGGGAACAGCGCGCCCAGCAGCGCGCGTGTTACCTGGGGTCCCCGGCGGGCACGTCGTCCAGCATGTCGGCGGCGACGCGCAGCACGCTGCGCGCCAGCTCGGCGTCCAGCGCGAGCTCGTCGTGCTCGCGCGGCGGGAACAGCGCGCCCAGCAGCGCGCGTGTTACCTGGGGTCCCCGGCGGGCACGTCCTCCAGCATGTCGGCGGCGACGCGCAGCACGCTGCGCGCCAGCTCGGCGTCCAGCGCGCGCTCGTCGTGCTCGCGCGGCGGGAACAGCGCGCCCAGCAGCGCGCGTGTTACCTGGGGTCCCCGGCGGGCACGTCGTCCAGCATGTCGGCGGCGACGCGCAGCACGCTGCGCGCCAGCTCGGCGTCCAGCGCGCGCTCGTCGTGCTCGCGCGGCGGGAACAGCGCGCCCAGCAGCGCGCGTGTTACCTGGGGTCCCCGGCGGGCACGTCGTCCAGCATGTCGGCGGCGACGCGCAGCACGCTGCGCGCCAGCTCGGCGTCCAGCGCGCGCTCGTCGTGCTCGCGCGGCGGGAACAGCGCGCCCAGCAGCGCGCGTGTTACCTGGGGTCCCCGGCGGGCACGTCGTCCAGCATGTCGGCGGCGACGCGCAGCACGCTGCGCGCCAGCTCGGCGTCCAGCGCGAGCTCGTCGTGCTCGCGCGGCGGGAACAGCGCGCCCAGCAGCGCGCGTGTTACCTGGGGTCCCCGGCGGGCACGTCGTCCAGCATGTCGGCGGCGACGCGCAGCACGCTGCGCGCCAGCTCGGCGTCCAGCGCGCGCTCGTCGTGCTCGCGCGGCGGGAACAGCGCGCCCAGCAGCGCGCGTGTTACCTGGGGTCCCCGGCGGGCACGTCGTCCAGCATGTCGGCGGCGACGCGCAGCACGCTGCGCGCCAGCTCGGCGTCCAGCGCGCGCTCGTCGTGCTCGCGCGGCGGGAACAGCGCGCCCAGCAGCGCGCGTGTTACCTGGGGTCCCCGGCGGGCACGTCGTCCAGCATGTCGGCGGCGACGCGCAGCACGCTGCGCGCCAGCTCGGCGTCCAGCGCGCGCTCGTCGTGCTCGCGCGGCGGGAACAGCGCGCCCAGCAGCGCGCGTGTTACCTGGGGTCCCCGGCGGGCACGTCGTCCAGCATGTCGGCGGCGACGCGCAGCACGCTGCGCGCCAGCTCGGCGTCCAGCGCGCGCTCGTCGTGCTCGCGCGGCGGGAACAGCGCGCCCAGCAGCGCGCGTGTTACCTGGGGTCCCCGGCGGGCACGTCGTCCAGCATGTCGGCGGCGACGCGCAGCACGCTGCGCGCCAGCTCGGCGTCCAGCGCGAGCTCGTCGTGCTCGCGCGGCGGGAACAGCGCGCCCAGCAGCGCGCGTGTTACCTGGGGTCCCCGGCGGGCACGTCGTCCAGCATGTCGGCGGCGACGCGCAGCACGCTGCGCGCCAGCTCGGCGTCCAGCGCGCGCTCGTCGTGCTCGCGCGGCGGGAACAGCGCGCCCAGCAGCGCGCGTGTTACCTGGGTTCCCCGGCGGGCACGTCGTCCAGCATGTCGGCGGCGACGCGCAGCACGCTGCGCGCCAGCTCGGCGTCCAGCGCGCGCTCGTCGTGCTCGCGCGGCGGGAACAGCGCGCCCAGCAGCGCGCGTGTTACCTGGGGTCCCCGGCGGGCACGTCGTCCAGCATGTCGGCGGCGACGCGCAGCACGCTGCGCGCCAGCTCGGCGTCCAGCGCGCGCTCGTCGTGCTCGCGCGGCGGGAACAGCGCGCCCAGCAGCGCGCGTGTTACCTGGGGTCCCCGGCGGGCACGTCGTCCAGCATGTCGGCGGCGACGCGCAGCACGCTGCGCGCCAGCTCGGCGTCCAGCGCGCGCTCGTCGTGCTCGCGCGGCGGGAACAGCGCGCCCAGCAGCGCGCGTGTTACCTGGGGTCCCCGGCGGGCACGTCGTCCAGCATGTCGGCGGCGACGCGCAGCACGCTGCGCGCCAGCTCGACGTCCAGCGCGCGCTCGTCGTGCTCGCGCGGCGGGAACAGCGCGCCCAGCAGCGCGCGGCACGCGGCGCCATCCCGCCGCACGTGGAATAGGAACGCGGTCTTCAGCTTGCCGCACGCGTCTGTTGTCACCATGCTCACCTGGTACCAAATTACAGGTTACAGAACCAAATGCTTCATCATCATCGCCATCGTTCGAGCCGAAAGACATCCACTGCTGGACATAGGCCTCCCCCAAGAATCGCCACAACAACCGGTCCTGCGCTTTCCACATCCAGCGGATTCCCGCGACCATCACAACTGGATGACAATGCTATATTGGTGCCGATTCTCTTGTCACAAAATTCTCTAAACTAGACTAAAAATCACGTTAATTTAGTTTAGTCTTGTCAAACGACGTTTTCTATTCTGAAATTCACTTTAAAACAAATTTTTGGTTTGACAGGACCAAAATTAGTTTAGTTATTTGTTATGTTTACGGGAGCGGGGAAACGGACGTGCAATCAAACCGCGAGTCATTTGCATACTCTTTATTTAACGATGCTCTTTCACACACACACAGGTGTCGTACGCACACTACAATATACAACACTCCCTTCCCCACATAGTTTAGAAAAATGGCTTATAATTAACAGGTAGAACACGTCGCTTTGATCTGAGATTCTTTTGGCCGGTTTCTACAACCATCTCATTTCCTTCTTCCGAGCAAAGCGGTGTTGGGTGGTTGGGACTCATTATCCTTGAATGATCTGAAGTAGATGGCGATTGCAAGGCTAATGGCTCAACGCTCGTACCTTCCCCCTCTCCAAGAGGAACCTCTTCGGTGGTTGTTGGCAGTTGGGCACCTACGGAATCGTCGCTCTCACCCGTTATGCATGCGGATTCCAACTGCGGCAATGAGCTACTGTCATCGGTTTCTATGTCCACGTGCCATTCATTTTCCTCGTTTTGCGCCTCTGAATCGCCTTCAGCTTGAAATCGACGAATTTGGTCGATGTGTCGAGTTACCTTGCAACTTAGTTCCGGAATATACACCGAATACATGACATTCCCGATCTCTTCTTTGATTATCCCCTGCACCCAACAACATTTATTGTTTCCAAAAAATCTTTTTATCCAAACAACGTCCTCTATCCTAAATTTAGGTCTTTTCCTTCCTCCCTTGTTTCTACTCTGTAAGGACTGATTTTTCCGTACTGTTAGTGAAAGATCGGCGGATGTCGAAGCGACTTGGTGTGGATTAATTAAGTCCAAACGCGAGCGTAGAGATCGACCATAAAGTATTTCTGCTGGAGATTTACCTGTGGTACTATTTTTGGAGTTTCTATAATCAAATAAAAATTTTGCAATTTTTTCTGGCAGAGATATGTTTGTGTTATTTTGCAGAATTATGCTTTTAAGACCTTTTTTAATTATTTTCACAAAGCTTTCGGCTTGCCCGTTACTCGACGGATGATACACCGGCGATAAAACATGCTGAATACCGTTTATAACACAAAAATTCTCAAATTCCCTAGACGTGAAAGAAGTACCATTGTCCGTAACCAACGTGTGTGGTATACCTACCCTAGACATCAAATCACAAAGCCTACTTATGACAGTTTTCGATCCGTATGATGTTGTGCTAACTGTGTAACATTCGACCCACTTGGAATATGCATCAACTATAACTAAAAACATTTGGTTATGAAACGGGCCAAGAAAATCCAAATGGATTCTATAAAATGCATGCGGCGGATAAGGCCACGGCGAGGGAGGCGCGCAGTGCGGCGAGGGCCTCAGCTGCGCGCACACCGTGCACGCGGCTGCCAACTGTTCGAGCGCCGCGTCGATTCCCGGAAACCACATTCGTTCGCGTGCGGCGGCTTTCATTTTCACCACCCCGAAGTGAGAATCATGAAGTTCCCTGCACATTTTTTCTCTAAGTGAATGTGGAATAACCACTTTATGACCACGCATTAAGCATTCATTTTCCAATGCTAACTGGAACCGACAGTCAAAATAAGCTCGCAATTTAGGGTCGTGAACTTTACGCGGCCAACCGTTTAAGACATAATATTTAACTTTCTTTAAAATCTTGTCGCGTTCGGTCTCGCAACATAATTTCTCTAGCGTAATGGGTAAACTTCCTTCGACAACAAAATTGACGTAAGCAGCACGCTCCTCACAGTCGCGGTCCTCCCCGCGCGCTTCGTCATCCGCCTGGTTGCCATTCACTAATGTCGCTCGAGATAAAAAATCTGCACTGTTATCACCGCTACGAATATATTCGATGGAATAATTGTACGCCGACAGAAATAACGCGTAGCGTTGTAGCCTATTCGCGGACACCTCAGGAATGCCACGATGCGGACCAAAAATCGTTATCAAAGGTTTATGATCCGTACGTAATATGAACGGTGTGATTCGACCGTATAAGTACTGGTGAAATCTTCTTACACCATAAATTATGGCCGTGGCCTCCTTCTGTAACTGCGAATAGTTTTTTTCCGCTGCTGTGAGCGTCCTTGAAGCGAATGCAATAGGCCTCTCGCGACCGTCAGAACGTGACAACTGGGATAAAATGGCACCTAAGCCTTGTGGCGAAGCATCTACTGTTAGTATTAGTTTTGCGTTAGGGTTAAAATGAGCTAGCAACTGGTCGGAAGCCAGTAGTTCCTTAATTCGTTCAAACGCCTCGTCGTGAACTGGAGTCCATTCCCACTTTTTATTTTTATGCAGTAATTCATACAATGAGCTCAGTATTGACGAAGCCTTTGGCACGAAGCTTCTATAATAGTTTATTAACCCTAAAAATGATTGTAACTGTGAACTATTCGTCGGTTTCGGAGCTTTTAATATGGCCTGGACTTTATCTGGTGATTTGCGTATACCATTTTTATCAATAATATGACCAAGGTAGCAAATTTCATTTTTAAAATATTCGCATTTATCCTGCTGAACAGTTAACCCTGTGTCTTCTAGACGTTTTAAAACTAACGTTAACCTGTTTTTGTGCTCATTAATATTACCCCCAGTGACCAAAATATCATCTAAAAATGTAATTACCCCGTCCAGGCCTGCAAGCACACATTCCATTGCGCGTTGGAAAATGGCAGGCGCACTCGACAGACCGAACACTAGTCTGGTGTATTTAAAAAGACCACGGTGCGTATTAATACAAGTTAGAGCCTGTGAGTCTTCTGTCAATAAAAATTGATTATATGCTCGCGAAAGGTCCAGTTTAGTGAACTGCTCACCACCGTATAATTTAGAGAACAGTTCATTGATCGTTGGAAGTGGGTATTTTTCAATAATTAATTGTTTATTAATAGTTATTGAATAATCTGCACATATTCTAACGCCACCGTCTTTTTTTAACACCGGTACAATGGGAGAGGCGCATTCCGAATATTCTACAGGTTCTAATATCCCAAGATCCACAAGACGATTCAATTCTGTATCGATTTTTTCTCTTAAGGCGAAAGCGACCGGTCTTGCTTTAAAGAATACCAACTTCGCATCGGGTTTTAACTTTAAAAATACCTTATATTTGTTGAAGCATCCTAATTTACTACTGAACAATTTTGGAAATTGCGAAATAATCTCAGTGAGTGCGTGATCCTGTGGCTTATCTATATAATTGACTGGTGCCACCAGCGCCGCCGCAGGGGCAAACTCTAAGTTAAATGTTAATAAAAACTCACGGCCCAACAGCGGCGGGCCGCCGCCGCGCACTACGTAGAACATCATCGCACATGCGTGCGACCTACATACGTCACGGTCAAGCGAATGAACCCTAAAGTTATCATTTTGCTTCCCGTATAGCTAAATAGATTCTTATCGGTGTCGGACAACGGCACTTCCTTGAAATATGATTGGTATGAATGATCTGAAATGACGTTAACGGCTGAACCACTGTCTATCTCAAACTCCAAAAATATACCATTTACATACACGGATTCTAACATTGGTCTACCTCTCACGCATTTAATGTTAAGAACAGGTGACTCACCATCGTCTCCGACATCCCCCATATCCTTCCTGACGTACTTAACTTTCGAGTTAGCCGCACACGTTGTTTCTGTATTCTGTGCCGCACACATTCTACTTAAGTGACCCTTGCGGTTACACTTTTTGCACTTGTAACTTTTAAAACGGCACTGATTGGCCTTGTGGTTGGTATACCCGCACACACTGCATTTTTCAGTCCTGGATATATTAAACACGCCGTCGGGGGCCGCGCTGCCGGGCGCGGGCGCGTCGCTCGGGCCCGCGATGAAGCCGCTTGCGCCACTCGATGCTTGGGTGGTAGTTGCTGCTTTGCGCGCCGCGCACACGTTTTCAGCCAACTCCACGGCCTTCGCCAGCTTATTTATTATTCAACTTAGTAAAAATTGACATTTTGCTATTCTGTCATCATCATCATCATCATCATCATCATTTCAGCCGAAAGACGTCCACTGCTGGACATAGGCCTCCCCCAAGCATCGCCACAACGACCGGTCCTGTGCCTTCCGCATCCAGCGGATTCCCGCGACCTTCACCAGGTCGTCGGTCCACCTTGTGGGGGGCCTACCCACGCTGCGCCTTCCAGTACGCGGTCGCCACTCCAGAACTTTACTGCCCCATCGGCCATCCGTTCTGCGAGCAATGTGCCCCGCCCACTGCCACTTAAGTTTGGCAATTCTTCGGGCTATGTCGGTTACTTTCGTTCTCCTGCGAATCTCCTCATTTCTGATTCGATCACGCAGGGACACTCCGAGCATAGCCCTCTCCATTGCCCTTTGAGTGACTTTGAGCCTTCTTATGAGGCCTATTGTGAGCGACCACGTTTCAGTACCGTAAGTAATTACTGGCAACACACACTGGTCAAAGACTTTCGTCTTGAGACACTGCGGTATTTTGGACGAGAAGATATTGCGTAGCTTCCCGAACGCTGCCCAACCGAGTCGGATTCGACGATTGACCTCTTTCTCGAAGTTGGACTTACCTAGCTGGACAGTTTGTCCTAGGTATACATAATCGTCAACAACTTCGAGTGTAGATTCTCCGATGTTTACGGGAATGGGTGCTATATGGGAATTCGACATAACCTTTGTCTTGTCCATATTCATCTTAAGACCCACTCTATCAGAAGCTCTACTGAGGTCATCGAGCATTGTACCGAGGTCCTCCATGGTCTCAGCCATGACTACTATTGTTGAGGACAACCCAAGGATCATGAAAGTAAACAAACGATCTGTTGAAAGGCACTTGCCATATGTATTAAAATTGAAAGTACACTCGTTCCTACGTAGCTCTGTTCTAGGCGACTAATACGTTATTCTTTCTTCAGGCTTCAGGGTTCAGGACGTCAGGATCAGTTCTTCATAGGTTGAGGTCTTGATCTGAAGCGTAGAACGAGTGACGATCGAATGAAATATTGCCCACACCAAAAATGCACTTCAGGTCTTCTCGGCGCCCCCGCCAGGGGGCGCGAGGATCGGTCTCGGGATTAAATCCCTTTACCGAGGTCGCCATCTATGCCCGTAAATACGGGCATGTCCTTGGGTTGGACCTCTGTCCAAGCATAATAGCTGTGCGCCGCCTACCGTAAGGCTGGCGGGCAACACAGCTTTGTGAATAGTTGCTATATGTGTTCCTGTAGGAGCGCCGCGCTCACCGTTTTCACGGAAGCGCTTCTTCACGACGCCTTGGCGGTCAGACCCTACCGGGTGAGACCCCCGGTTACCCAGGGGAGGCCCAGCAGAAGCCGACCAGCGACAAAGGCGTCGACTTAAGCGCCCTCTACAGGGGGATGCTGACCTCCGCTTTCGACGCAATCGGACTAGCCAATCACGTTTCGAGCTAAGAGGCCGTAGTATGTGTTTGAGCAGTTTGTACTGTGGGTAACACTGCTCAATGTTTACGTATGAATGCGCGCCCACGCATTCTACGTGTGAGTATAAATGCATGTACAGTTATGTGTGTCTGTGTTTAGTGCGCTCCGTGCCTATATTAACTTAGCACACGTCGCGCACTGGGATGCATGTTATGTTTGTAAAGTGCTCTGTGTTTGAATAAGTCACGTGTTAACCATGTTATGTCAGGCGTCAATCCGGTGGGTGGGAGCGGAGGAGGGCGACCTTGCTGGCGGCCGCAGTTGCATGTCCCGCCACTCTCGGTGGCTTAGCCGGTTGTAAACAACGTGGCCATTCCACCGAGAATGACGGGTAACACCAAAAATGAGCTGAGCTCGGTGTACTTCTCGTCGCCCCGCAAGGGGCGCGAGGAATCGGGCTCGGGGGTTAGGGCCCCCTTTCCCGAGGTTGCGGGGTCGCGGCCCATAAAAATATGGGCCGGTAGTTGGGTTGGGTTGTTTACCCTTTATGGCTGGCGGGCCGGATTAAAAATGGTCCCTATGGCCGCGGGATTTCTCCGCGGCAACATGTGTTATTGTTTTGTGTCTGTGGGGGCGCCTGAAGTGTTTCACGCTGCCCGAGCGACCAGTCCCCCGCTAGGTGAGACCCCCAGTTACCTGAGGGAGGCCCGGCGAGGGACGATCAGCTACAAGGGCAGCGGCTTTGTTTGGCGCCTGCCTACAGATAGTGATTGACCCGTGACTCACAGCGTTCTCAGAGCTAGCCGATCGCGTTCCGAGTCACGGGACGAATATGTGTGTGTGAGCGACATTGAGGTGTGAGTACGTCGCTCTGTGAGTATACACTATCATACGCTCACCCGCCCGTGAGACGTAATCGGCGTACGTCAGTATTTACTTTAGCGTGTAAAGTGAATGCGTGTGTGTGCTACGCATATTTGCGCCTAAGAACTTAGTAGCAATATGCGTAGTGGGTGCGAGTATCGTTGTGGAGTCATTTTGTGTGAGCAGACCACGTGTAACGTGATTTATGGTCTGCTCAGGCGTCAGTCCGGTGGTGGGGCGGTCACGTCCGCAATCAGGTCGCGCGGGAAGCGCTTGGCGTCAGGGGGGCGCGCGTGCCACGGCGCCAGGCCCTTGATATGGACCCAGGCGGATGCGTCGGCACGCGCGAACATCCTCTCCGCCATTTCCACGGCGAAGTCGTCTATGCTCTCGACGCGCAGGTCCCTGTGGAGTACAGAGTTCCTCACGTGGCGAGGAGCATTAGTAATACGGCGCAGCACTAAATTTTGCTGCGCCCGGAGCTTTTTTCGATGTGTCTCGCACGTGAGGGCGAGCCATGCTGGCGCGGCGTAGGTGAGCTGGGGGCGGATGTACGTCTTGTACACCCCCAGCTTGACTCGCAGCGGGAGGCGCGATGAGAGCACGGGGCGAAGCAGGTGGCGGGTGGATCGCACCCGCGCGACAACATTGCGGACGTGTTGGCCCATTGTAAGCCGGCTGTCGAGCGTGACCCCCAGGTACTTAGCCGTGAGGGTCCACTCGATGTCGGCGTCCTGTAATTTAAGGTTGGGTGGGTAAGAACGGCTCCTTGCCGTTACAATCATCGCCTGTGTCTTACCCACGTTTACCGACAGTCTCCACTTGCTGAGCCAGTCGGGAAGGTCGTCCAGGGCGCGCTGCATTTTGATCGCCGCGTGGTCGGCGTTTAATGACGTCGTAATGTACGCGGCGTCATCAGCATACAGCGCGAGTGTCGAAGTGTGCGTGGCGGGAATGTCGTCGGTATAGACAGAGTATAACACAGGCGAGATACAGCTCCCCTGCGGTACTCCGGCGGCGACGGGGCGAGCGCCGGAGAGCTGGTCCTCCACCGCAACCTTAATGGTTCGGTCCTGTAGAAATTGGGAGACCACCCGCACAATGCGGCGGGGCGTCGGCGATAGTGACAGTTTGTAGAGCAGACCGGTGTGCCAGACTCTATCAAACGCCTTCTCCATGTCGAGGAATACTGCAGCTGCGTATTCCCTTTTATTGATGGCCGCTGTCAGAAGGTGCAGTACCCTCGACAGCTGGAGCGTCGTGCTGTGTTCAGCGCGGAACCCGAATTGTTCCGGTCTTGGTGTCACGTGCGGTGTCATATATCGCAGCAGGAGCATTTCGAACACCTTGGAGGTGGTCGGTAGGAGGGTGATCGGCCGATAGCCCTCCGGCTTCCTGGGATTTTTCCCGGGCTTTGGGATCATCACGACTCTCCCCACCTTCCATGTCTGTGGAAAAGTCCCGGTGCGGAGAATTCCTGTGTATAGCCGCGCTAGTGCAGCCACTGATCGTGGCGGCAAGTGGCGCAGCGCGGCGTTTGTGATCTCATCCACACCGGGGGCCTTCTTTGGCTTAGTGCGGAGAATCGCGCGTCGTACTTGACCCGGGGAAATAAAAATTGGGTCTTCCTCGGGGGCTATCGGCGTGTTGAAGTACTCTCCAAGGTGTTTCTCGACTGCTGCGACGTGTTCTTCGTCGTTTGTCGGGTTCGGCGTGAATTGACGCTCCAAGTGAGAGGCGAAGATCTCTGCCCGGTCTGCTGCGGTGTATCTTAACGCCCCGTCGCTGTTAAGCAGCGGTCTCACCGGAGCTGGGGTGTTCTTGAGGCGTCGGCACACTCGGTGAACCGACGTCCAGTCGCAGTCGGCTTCTATGTAGTTCTCCCAGCTCTCGGTGGTATGGTCCTTTAATTCGGCCTTTACCTTTTCCGTGAGTCGGTTGAGCTGGGTTTTCAGTACTGGGTCTCTAGTGGTTTGCCACCGTCTGCGCAGCTCCCTCTTCGCGACAATCATGCGCTTGAGGTGTGCGGGGAGCGTCGAGTAACGCCCCTGTGGTGCTGGTGCTGAGTCAGTTGCCGCTTGGAGGGCACATTGCATGCTGACGGTGAGCTCGTTCGCCAGCTCATCGACGTCAGCGGCATCGGTAATAGGCCGAGTGGGCGTGGTGGTCTCCATCTTCGCCGCAAAGGCTGTCCAGTCCGTGCGGCGACGTGGCGCGGGACGAGCATAACGGGTGGTGTGTCCTGTGAGGGTGACGAGTACCGGCTGATGATCAGACAGTAACTCGTCATCCAGCGTCTCTTGCGCGATCTGGCAGGTCAGGCCGCGGTGGACGACAATGTCCAGGACATCCGGTGAGTGTCGAGTGATGGTTGGGTACCTGGTTGGCATCTCGGGCCCGGACACTTCGTAGCCGCGGTTTTCCGCGTCATTGAAGAGTCGTCTCCCGTCACTGTTTGTAGCGTGTGAGTTCCACGCTGGGTGCTTACAGTTCCAGTCACCGGCGATGATGGTGGGATGGGGCGCTGCTAGCAGTGCGTGTACGTCGGCAATTTCCAGTCTGTTTTGTGGCGGCTTGTAGGCCGCGTACACGCACAGGTCCTGGCCGGCGACGTGGAGTTGCACACCCAGCGCGTACATGCTGTTGAGCTGAGGCAGTGGTAGCTCCTGGTGGACGACTCTTCTCTTCACTATGACCGCCAGACCGCGGTATGAATGTGTGGCCGTTTGCTCGTCCTTCCTATAGACGAGATATCCTGGGAATCGTAGTGGGATTGCAGGTCCCAGTTTCGTCTCGCTTATAAGCGCCACGTCGATGTTCTGTTCCTGCAGGAGTGGGCGGAGGAGGGCGACCTTATCCCTGAGGCCGCCGGCGTTCCAGTGTAGGATCCTCAACGACTGGGTCATTGCGCTGGTGTGTCAATTTTCCAAAAAATTTCCAAGTCCTGGCTTGTCTTCAGCTTGGGTAGCGCTAGGGGCGAAGGACTTGGAATTTTTTTGAAAAGATTTTTCTTTTTTTTTAATTTCGCTGATATTTTTGGTGGGTCGCATAGATCACGCCTAAAGGAACAACTTTGCATCTGGGAAGTTTCGTCGTCCGAAGCTCCGTTTCAAAGATATGGGACTTTGAAGTTTTTTCAATTTTTATAAAAACCTCGGTATTGCCAGTATGGTACCGTACACGAAAAAGTTTTCCAGAAATGAATTGTTCCTCTAGGTTGGGGCTACACGATACGATGAAAAAACGAGCAGTTTAGAACGCTTTTTTTTTTTCCAAAAAATTTCCAAGTCCTGGCTTGTCTTCAGCTTGGGTAGCGCTAGGGGCGAAGGACTTAGAATTTTTTTGAAAATATTTTTTTTTTTTTTTTAATTTCACTGATATTTTTGGTGGGTCGCATAGATCACGCCTAAAGGAACAACTTTGCATCTGGGAAGTTTCGTCGTCCGAAGCTCCGTTTCAAAGATATGGGACTTTGAAGTTTTTTCAATTTTTACAAAAACCTCGGTATTGCCAGTATGGTACCGTACACGAAAAAGTTTTCCAGAAATGAATTGTTCCTCTAGGTTGGGGCTACACGATACGATGAAAAAACGAGCAGTTTAGAACGCTTTTTTTTTTTCCAAAAAATTTCCAAGTCCTGGCTTGTCTTCAGCTTGGGTAGCGCTAGGGGCGAAGGACTTGGAATTTTTTTGAAAAGATTTTTCTTTTTTTTTAATTTCGCTGATATTTTTGGTGGGTCGCATAGATCACGCCTAAAGGAACAACTTTGCATCTGGGAAGTTTCGTCGTCCGAAGCTCCGTTTCAAAGATATGGGACTTTGAAGTTTTTTCAATTTTTACAAAAACCTCGGTATTGCCAGTATGGTACCGTACACGAAAAAGTTTTCAAGAAATGAATTGTTCCTCTAGGTTGGGGCTACACGATACGATGAAAAAACGAGCAGTTTAGAACGCTTTTTTTTTTTCCAAAAAATTTCTAAGTCCTGGCTTGTCTTCAGCTTGGGTAGCGCTAGGGGCGAAGGACTTAGAATTTTTTTGAAAATATTTTTTTTTTTTTTAATTTCACTGATATTTTTGGTGGGTCGCATAGATCACGCCTAAAGGAACAACTTTGCATCTGGGAAGTTTCGTCGTCCGAAGCTCCGTTTCAAAGATATGGGACTTTGAAGTTTTTTCAATTTTTACAAAAACCTCGGTATTGCCAGTATGGTACCGTACACGAAAAAGTTTTCCAGAAATGAATTGTTCCTCTAGGTTGGGGCTACACGATACGATGAAAAAACGAGCAGTTTAGAACGCTTTTTTTTTTTCCAAAAAATTTCCAAGTCCTGGCTTGTCTTCAGCTTGGGTAGCGCTAGGGGCGAAGGACTTGGAATTTTTTTGAAAAGATTTTTCTTTTTTTTTAATTTCGCTGATATTTTTGGTGGGTCGCATAGATCACGCCTAAAGGAACAACTTTGCATCTGGGAAGTTTCGTCGTCCGAAGCTCCGTTTCAAAGATATGGGACTTTGAAGTTTTTTCAATTTTTATAAAAACCTCGGTATTGCCAGTATGGTACCGTACACGAAAAAGTTTTCCAGAAATGAATTGTTCCTCTAGGTTGGGGCTACACGATACGATGAAAAAAGGAGCAGTTTAGAACGCTTTTTTTTTTTCCAAAAAATTTCTAAGTCCTGGCTTGTCTTCAGCTTGGGTAGCGCTAGGGGCGAAGGACTTAGAATTTTTTTGAAAATATTTTTTTTTTTTTTAATTTCACTGATATTTTTGGTGGGTCGCATAGATCACGCCTAAAGGAACAACTTTGCATCTGGGAAGTTTCGTCGTCCGAAGCTCCGTTTCAAAGATATGGGACTTTGAAGTTTTTTCAATTTTTACAAAAACCTCGGTATTGCCAGTATGGTACCGTACACGAAAAAGTTTTCCAGAAATGAATTGTTCCTCTAGGTTGGGGCTACACGATACGATGAAAAAACGAGCAGTTTAGAACGCTTTTTTTTTTTCCAAAAAATTTCCAAGTCCTGGCTTGTCTTCAGCTTGGGTAGCGCTAGGGGCGAAGGACTTGGAATTTTTTTGAAAAGATTTTTTTTTTTTTTAATTTCGCTGATATTTTTGGTGGGTCGCATAGATCACGCCTAAAGGAACAACTTTGCATCTGGGAAGTTTCGTCGTCCGAAGCTCCGTTTCAAAGATATGGGACTTTGAAGTTTTTTCAATTTTTATAAAAACCTCGGTATTGCCAGTATGGTACCGTACACGAAAAAGTTTTCCAGAAATGAATTGTTCCTCTAGGTTGGGGCTACACGATACGATGAAAAAACGAGCAGTTTAGAACGCTTTTTTTTTTTCCAAAAAATTTCCAAGTCCTGGCTTGTCTTCAGCTTGGGTAGCGCTAGGGGCGAAGGACTTGGAATTTTTTTGAAAAGATTTTTCTTTTTTTTTAATTTCGCTGATATTTTTGGTGGGTCGCATAGATCACGCCTAAAGGAACAACTTTGCATCTGGGAAGTTTCGTCGTCCGAAGCTCCGTTTCAAAGATATGGGACTTTGAAGTTTTTTCAATTTTTATAAAAACCTCGGTATTGCCAGTATGGTACCGTACACGAAAAAGTTTTCCAGAAATGAATTGTTCCTCTAGGTTGGGGCTACACGATACGATGAAAAAACGAGCAGTTTAGAACGCTTTTTTTTTTTCCAAAAAATTTCCAAGTCCTGGCTTGTCTTCAGCTTGGGTAGCGCTAGGGGCGAAGGACTTAGAATTTTTTTGAAAATATTTTTTTTTTTTTTTTAATTTCACTGATATTTTTGGTGGGTCGCATAGATCACGCCTAAAGGAACAACTTTGCATCTGGGAAGTTTCGTCGTCCGAAGCTCCGTTTCAAAGATATGGGACTTTGAAGTTTTTTCAATTTTTACAAAAACCTCGGTATTGCCAGTATGGTACCGTACACGAAAAAGTTTTCAAGAAATGAATTGTTCCTCTAGGTTGGGGCTACACGATACGATGAAAAAACGAGCAGTTTAGAACGCTTTTTTTTTTTCCAAAAAATTTCTAAGTCCTGGCTTGTCTTCAGCTTGGGTAGCGCTAGGGGCGAAGGACTTGGAATTTTTTTGAAAATATTTTTTTTTTTTTTAATTTCGCTGATATTTTTGGTGGGTCGCATAGATCACGCCTAAAGGAACAACTTTGCATCTGGGAAGTTTCGTCGTCCGAAGCTCCGTTTCAAAGATATGGGACTTTGAAGTTTTTTCAATTTTTACAAAAACCTCGGTATTGCCAGTATGGTACCGTACACGAAAAAGTTTTCCAGAAATGAATTGTTCCTCTAGGTTGGGGCTACACGATACGATGAAAAAACGAGCAGTTTAGAACGCTTTTTTTTTTTCCAAAAAATTTCCAAGTCCTGGCTTGTCTTCAGCTTGGGTAGCGCTAGGGGCGAAGGACTTAGAATTTTTTTGAAAATATTTTTTTTTTTTTTTTAATTTCACTGATATTTTTGGTGGGTCGCATAGATCACGCCTAAAGGAACAACTTTGCATCTGGGAAGTTTCGTCGTCCGAAGCTCCGTTTCAAAGATATGGGACTTTGAAGTTTTTTCAATTTTTACAAAAACCTCGGTATTGCCAGTATGGTACCGTACACGAAAAAGTTTTCAAGAAATGAATTGTTCCTCTAGGTTGGGGCTACACGATACGATGAAAAAACGAGCAGTTTAGAACGCTTTTTTTTTTTCCAAAAAATTTCTAAGTCCTGGCTTGTCTTCAGCTTGGGTAGCGCTAGGGGCGAAGGACTTGGAATTTTTTTGAAAATATTTTTTTTTTTTTTAATTTCGCTGATATTTTTGGTGGGTCGCATAGATCACGCCTAAAGGAACAACTTTGCATCTGGGAAGTTTCGTCGTCCGAAGCTCCGTTTCAAAGATATGGGACTTTGAAGTTTTTTCAATTTTTACAAAAACCTCGGTATTGCCAGTATGGTACCGTACACGAAAAAGTTTTCCAGAAATGAATTGTTCCTCTAGGTTGGGGCTACACGATACGATGAAAAAACGAGCAGTTTAGAACGCTTTTTTTTTTTCCAAAAAATTTCCAAGTCCTGGCTTGTCTTCAGCTTGGGTAGCGCTAGGGGCGAAGGACTTGGAATTTTTTTGAAAAGATTTTTCTTTTTTTTTAATTTCGCTGATATTTTTGGTGGGTCGCATAGATCACGCCTAAAGGAACAACTTTGCATCTGGGAAGTTTCGTCGTCCGAAGCTCCGTTTCAAAGATATGGGACTTTGAAGTTTTTTCAATTTTTACAAAAACCTCGGTATTGCCAGTATGGTACCGTACACGAAAAAGTTTTCCAGAAATGAATTGTTCCTCTAGGTTGGGGCTACACGATACGATGAAAAAACGAGCAGTTTAGAACGCTTTTTTTTTTTCCAAAAAATTTCCAAGTCCTGGCTTGTCTTCAGCTTGGGTAGCGCTAGGGGCGAAGGACTTGGAATTTTTTTGAAAAGATTTTTCTTTTTTTTTAATTTCGCTGATATTTTTGGTGGGTCGCATAGATCACGCCTAAAGGAACAACTTTGCATCTGGGAAGTTTCGTCGTCCGAAGCTCCGTTTCAAAGATATGGGACTTTGAAGTTTTTTCAATTTTTATAAAAACCTCGGTATTGCCAGTATGGTACCGTACACGAAAAAGTTTTCCAGAAATGAATTGTTCCTCTAGGTTGGGGCTACACGATACGATGAAAAAAGGAGCAGTTTAGAACGCTTTTTTTTTTTCCAAAAAATTTCTAAGTCCTGGCTTGTCTTCAGCTTGGGTAGCGCTAGGGGCGAAGGACTTAGAATTTTTTTGAAAATATTTTTTTTTTTTTTAATTTCACTGATATTTTTGGTGGGTCGCATAGATCACGCCTAAAGGAACAACTTTGCATCTGGGAAGTTTCGTCGTCCGAAGCTCCGTTTCAAAGATATGGGACTTTGAAGTTTTTTCAATTTTTACAAAAACCTCGGTATTGCCAGTATGGTACCGTACACGAAAAAGTTTTCCAGAAATGAATTGTTCCTCTAGGTTGGGGCTACACGATACGATGAAAAAACGAGCAGTTTAGAACGCTTTTTTTTTTTCCAAAAAATTTCCAAGTCCTGGCTTGTCTTCAGCTTGGGTAGCGCTAGGGGCGAAGGACTTGGAATTTTTTTGAAAAGATTTTTTTTTTTTTTAATTTCGCTGATATTTTTGGTGGGTCGCATAGATCACGCCTAAAGGAACAACTTTGCATCTGGGAA
This sequence comes from Asteroscopus sphinx, assembly GCA_949699075.1. Taxonomy (NCBI): domain Eukaryota; kingdom Metazoa; phylum Arthropoda; class Insecta; order Lepidoptera; family Noctuidae; genus Asteroscopus; species Asteroscopus sphinx. The sequence goes on from OX453024.1 coordinate 23,209,811, forward strand.
GTTTCGTCGTCCGAAGCTCCGTTTCAAAGATATGGGACTTTGAAGTTTTTTCAATTTTTATAAAAACCTCGGTATTGCCAGTATGGTACCGTACACGAAAAAGTTTTCCAGAAATGAATTGTTCCTCTAGGTTGGGGCTACACGATACGATGAAAAAACGAGCAGTTTAGAACGCTTTTTTTTTTTCCAAAAAATTTCCAAGTCCTGGCTTGTCTTCAGCTTGGGTAGCGCTAGGGGCGAAGGACTTGGAATTTTTTTGAAAAGATTTTTCTTTTTTTTTAATTTCGCTGATATTTTTGGTGGGTCGCATAGATCACGCCTAAAGGAACAACTTTGCATCTGGGAAGTTTCGTCGTCCGAAGCTCCGTTTCAAAGATATGGGACTTTGAAGTTTTTTCAATTTTTATAAAAACCTCGGTATTGCCAGTATGGTACCGTACACGAAAAAGTTTTCCAGAAATGAATTGTTCCTCTAGGTTGGGGCTACACGATACGATGAAAAAACGAGCAGTTTAGAACGCTTTTTTTTTTTCCAAAAAATTTCCAAGTCCTGGCTTGTCTTCAGCTTGGGTAGCGCTAGGGGCGAAGGACTTGGAATTTTTTTGAAAATATTTTTTTTTTTTTTAATTTCGCTGATATTTTTGGTGGGTCGCATAGATCACGCCTAAAGGAACAACTTTGCATCTGGGAAGTTTCGTCGTCCGAAGCTCCGTTTCAAAGATATGGGACTTTGAAGTTTTTTCAATTTTTACAAAAACCTCGGTATTGCCAGTATGGTACCGTACACGAAAAAGTTTTCCAGAAATGAATTGTTCCTCTAGGTTGGGGCTACACGATACGATGAAAAAACGAGCAGTTTAGAACGCTTTTTTTTTTTCCAAAAAATTTCCAAGTCCTGGCTTGTCTTCAGCTTGGGTAGCGCTAGGGGCGAAGGACTTAGAATTTTTTTGAAAATATTTTTTTTTTTTTTTTAATTTCACTGATATTTTTGGTGGGTCGCATAGATCACGCCTAAAGGAACAACTTTGCATCTGGGAAGTTTCGTCGTCCGAAGCTCCGTTTCAAAGATATGGGACTTTGAAGTTTTTTCAATTTTTACAAAAACCTCGGTATTGCCAGTATGGTACCGTACACGAAAAAGTTTTCAAGAAATGAATTGTTCCTCTAGGTTGGGGCTACACGATACGATGAAAAAACGAGCAGTTTAGAACGCTTTTTTTTTTTCCAAAAAATTTCTAAGTCCTGGCTTGTCTTCAGCTTGGGTAGCGCTAGGGGCGAAGGACTTGGAATTTTTTTGAAAATATTTTTTTTTTTTTTAATTTCGCTGATATTTTTGGTGGGTCGCATAGATCACGCCTAAAGGAACAACTTTGCATCTGGGAAGTTTCGTCGTCCGAAGCTCCGTTTCAAAGATATGGGACTTTGAAGTTTTTTCAATTTTTACAAAAACCTCGGTATTGCCAGTATGGTACCGTACACGAAAAAGTTTTCCAGAAATGAATTGTTCCTCTAGGTTGGGGCTACACGATACGATGAAAAAACGAGCAGTTTAGAACGCTTTTTTTTTTTCCAAAAAATTTCCAAGTCCTGGCTTGTCTTCAGCTTGGGTAGCGCTAGGGGCGAAGGACTTGGAATTTTTTTGAAAAGATTTTTCTTTTTTTTTAATTTCGCTGATATTTTTGGTGGGTCGCATAGATCACGCCTAAAGGAACAACTTTGCATCTGGGAAGTTTCGTCGTCCGAAGCTCCGTTTCAAAGATATGGGACTTTGAAGTTTTTTCAATTTTTATAAAAACCTCGGTATTGCCAGTATGGTACCGTACACGAAAAAGTTTTCCAGAAATGAATTGTTCCTCTAGGTTGGGGCTACACGATACGATGAAAAAACGAGCAGTTTAGAACGCTTTTTTTTTTTCCAAAAAATTTCCAAGTCCTGGCTTGTCTTCAGCTTGGGTAGCGCTAGGGGCGAAGGACTTGGAATTTTTTTGAAAAGATTTTTCTTTTTTTTTAATTTCGCTGATATTTTTGGTGGGTCGCATAGATCACGCCTAAAGGAACAACTTTGCATCTGGGAAGTTTCGTCGTCCGAAGCTCCGTTTCAAAGATATGGGACTTTGAAGTTTTTTCAATTTTTACAAAAACCTCGGTATTGCCAGTATGGTACCGTACACGAAAAAGTTTTCAAGAAATGAATTGTTCCTCTAGGTTGGGGCTACACGATACGATGAAAAAACGAGCAGTTTAGAACGCTTTTTTTTTTTCCAAAAAATTTCTAAGTCCTGGCTTGTCTTCAGCTTGGGTAGCGCTAGGGGCGAAGGACTTAGAATTTTTTTGAAAATATTTTTTTTTTTTTTAATTTCACTGATATTTTTGGTGGGTCGCATAGATCACGCCTAAAGGAACAACTTTGCATCTGGGAAGTTTCGTCGTCCGAAGCTCCGTTTCAAAGATATGGGACTTTGAAGTTTTTTCAATTTTTACAAAAACCTCGGTATTGCCAGTATGGTACCGTACACGAAAAAGTTTTCCAGAAATGAATTGTTCCTCTAGGTTGGGGCTACACGATACGATGAAAAAACGAGCAGTTTAGAACGCTTTTTTTTTTTCCAAAAAATTTCCAAGTCGTGGCTTGTCTTCAGCTTGGGTAGCGCTAGGGGCGAAGGACTTGGAATTTTTTTGAAAATATTTTTTTTTTTTTTAATTTCGCTGATATTTTTGGTGGGTCGCATAGATCACGCCTAAAGGAACAACTTTGCATCTGGGAAGTTTCGTCGTCCGAAGCTCCGTTTCAAAGATATGGGACTTTGAAGTTTTTTCAATTTTTACAAAAACCTCGGTATTGCCAGTATGGTACCGTACACGAAAAAGTTTTCCAGAAATGAATTGTTCCTCTAGGTTGGGGCTACACGATACGATGAAAAAACGAGCAGTTTAGAACGCTTTTTTTTTTTCCAAAAAATTTCTAAGTCCTGGCTTGTCTTCAGCTTGGGTAGCGCTAGGGGCGAAGGACTTAGAATTTTTTTGAAAATATTTTTTTTTTTTTAATTTCACTGATATTTTTGGTGGGTCGCATAGATCACGCCTAAAGGAACAACTTTGCATCTGGGAAGTTTCGTCGTCCGAAGCTCCGTTTCAAAGATATGGGACTTTGAAGTTTTTTCAATTTTTACAAAAACCTCGGTATTGCCAGTATGGTACCGTACACGAAAAAGTTTTCCAGAAATGAATTGTTCCTCTAGGTTGGGGCTACACGATACGATGAAAAAACGAGCAGTTTAGAACGCTTTTTTTTTTTCCAAAAAATTTCCAAGTCCTGGCTTGTCTTCAGCTTGGGTAGCGCTAGGGGCGAAGGACTTGGAATTTTTTTGAAAAGATTTTTCTTTTTTTTTAATTTCGCTGATATTTTTGGTGGGTCGCATAGATCACGCCTAAAGGAACAACTTTGCATCTGGGAAGTTTCGTCGTCCGAAGCTCCGTTTCAAAGATATGGGACTTTGAAGTTTTTTCAATTTTTATAAAAACCTCGGTATTGCCAGTATGGTACCGTACACGAAAAAGTTTTCCAGAAATGAATTGTTCCTCTAGGTTGGGGCTACACGATACGATGAAAAAACGAGCAGTTTAGAACGCTTTTTTTTTTTCCAAAAAATTTCCAAGTCCTGGCTTGTCTTCAGCTTGGGTAGCGCTAGGGGCGAAGGACTTGGAATTTTTTTGAAAAGATTTTTCTTTTTTTTTAATTTCGCTGATATTTTTGGTGGGTCGCATAGATCACGCCTAAAGGAACAACTTTGCATCTGGGAAGTTTCGTCGTCCGAAGCTCCGTTTCAAAGATATGGGACTTTGAAGTTTTTTCAATTTTTACAAAAACCTCGGTATTGCCAGTATGGTACCGTACACGAAAAAGTTTTCAAGAAATGAATTGTTCCTCTAGGTTGGGGCTACACGATACGATGAAAAAACGAGCAGTTTAGAACGCTTTTTTTTTTTCCAAAAAATTTCTAAGTCCTGGCTTGTCTTCAGCTTGGGTAGCGCTAGGGGCGAAGGACTTAGAATTTTTTTGAAAATATTTTTTTTTTTTTTAATTTCACTGATATTTTTGGTGGGTCGCATAGATCACGCCTAAAGGAACAACTTTGCATCTGGGAAGTTTCGTCGTCCGAAGCTCCGTTTCAAAGATATGGGACTTTGAAGTTTTTTCAATTTTTACAAAAACCTCGGTATTGCCAGTATGGTACCGTACACGAAAAAGTTTTCCAGAAATGAATTGTTCCTCTAGGTTGGGGCTACACGATACGATGAAAAAACGAGCAGTTTAGAACGCTTTTTTTTTTTCCAAAAAATTTCCAAGTCCTGGCTTGTCTTCAGCTTGGGTAGCGCTAGGGGCGAAGGACTTGGAATTTTTTTGAAAAGATTTTTCTTTTTTTTTAATTTCGCTGATATTTTTGGTGGGTCGCATAGATCACGCCTAAAGGAACAACTTTGCATCTGGGAAGTTTCGTCGTCCGAAGCTCCGTTTCAAAGATATGGGACTTTGAAGTTTTTTCAATTTTTATAAAAACCTCGGTATTGCCAGTATGGTACCGTACACGAAAAAGTTTTCCAGAAATGAATTGTTCCTCTAGGTTGGGGCTACACGATACGATGAAAAAAGGAGCAGTCCTGGCTTGTCTTCAGCTTGGGTAGCGCTAGGGGCGAAGGACTTGGAATTTTTTTGAAAAGATTTTTCTTTTTTTTTAATTTCGCTGATATTTTTGGTGGGTCGCATAGATCACGCCTAAAGGAACAACTTTGCATCTGGGAAGTTTCGTCGTCCGAAGCTCCGTTTCAAAGATATGGGACTTTGAAGTTTTTTCAATTTTTATAAAAACCTCGGTATTGCCAGTATGGTACCGTACACGAAAAAGTTTTCCAGAAATGAATTGTTCCTCTAGGTTGGGGCTACACGATACGATGAAAAAAGGAGCAGTTTAGAACGCTTTTTTTTTTTCCAAAAAATTTCTAAGTCCTGGCTTGTCTTCAGCTTGGGTAGCGCTAGGGGCGAAGGACTTAGAATTTTTTTGAAAATATTTTTTTTTTTTTTAATTTCACTGATATTTTTGGTGGGTCGCATAGATCACGCCTAAAGGAACAACTTTGCATCTGGGAAGTTTCGTCGTCCGAAGCTCCGTTTCAAAGATATGGGACTTTGAAGTTTTTTCAATTTTTACAAAAACCTCGGTATTGCCAGTATGGTACCGTACACGAAAAAGTTTTCCAGAAATGAATTGTTCCTCTAGGTTGGGGCTACACGATACGATGAAAAAACGAGCAGTTTAGAACGCTTTTTTTTTTTCCAAAAAATTTCCAAGTCCTGGCTTGTCTTCAGCTTGGGTAGCGCTAGGGGCGAAGGACTTGGAATTTTTTTGAAAATATTTTTTTTTTTTTTAATTTCGCTGATATTTTTGGTGGGTCGCATAGATCACGCCTAAAGGAACAACTTTGCATCTGGGAAGTTTCGTCGTCCGAAGCTCCGTTTCAAAGATATGGGACTTTGAAGTTTTTTCAATTTTTACAAAAACCTCGGTATTGCCAGTATGGTACCGTACACGAAAAAGTTTTCCAGAAATGAATTGTTCCTCTAGGTTGGGGCTACACGATACGATGAAAAAAGGAGCAGTTTAGAACGCTTTTTTTTTTTCCAAAAAATTTCTAAGTCCTGGCTTGTCTTCAGCTTGGGTAGCGCTAGGGGCGAAGGACTTAGAATTTTTTTGAAAATATTTTTTTTTTTTTTTAATTTCACTGATATTTTTGGTGGGTCGCATAGATCACGCCTAAAGGAACAACTTTGCATCTGGGAAGTTTCGTCGTCCGAAGCTCCGTTTCAAAGATATGGGACTTTGAAGTTTTTTCAATTTTTACAAAAACCTCGGTATTGCCAGTATGGTACCGTACACGAAAAAGTTTTCCAGAAATGAATTGTTCCTCTAGGTTGGGGCTACACGATACGATGAAAAAACGAGCAGTTTAGAACGCTTTTTTTTTTTCCAAAAAATTTCCAAGTCCTGGCTTGTCTTCAGCTTGGGTAGCGCTAGGGGCGAAGGACTTGGAATTTTTTTGAAAAGATTTTTCTTTTTTTTTAATTTCGCTGATATTTTTGGTGGGTCGCATAGATCACGCCTAAAGGAACAACTTTGCATCTGGGAAGTTTCGTCGTCCGAAGCTCCGTTTCAAAGATATGGGACTTTGAAGTTTTTTCAATTTTTATAAAAACCTCGGTATTGCCAGTATGGTACCGTACACGAAAAAGTTTTCCAGAAATGAATTGTTCCTCTAGGTTGGGGCTACACGATACGATGAAAAAACGAGCAGTTTAGAACGCTTTTTTTTTTTCCAAAAAATTTCCAAGTCCTGGCTTGTCTTCAGCTTGGGTAGCGCTAGGGGCGAAGGACTTAGAATTTTTTTGAAAATATTTTTTTTTTTTTTAATTTCACTGATATTTTTGGTGGGTCGCATAGATCACGCCTAAAGGAACAACTTTGCATCTGGGAAGTTTCGTCGTCCGAAGCTCCGTTTCAAAGATATGGGACTTTGAAGTTTTTTCAATTTTTACAAAAACCTCGGTATTGCCAGTATGGTACCGTACACGAAAAAGTTTTCCAGAAATGAATTGTTCCTCTAGGTTGGGGCTACACGATACGATGAAAAAACGAGCAGTTTAGAACGCTTTTTTTTTTTCCAAAAAATTTCCAAGTCGTGGCTTGTCTTCAGCTTGGGTAGCGCTAGGGGCGAAGGACTTGGAATTTTTTTGAAAAGATTTTTCTTTTTTTTTTAATTTCGCTGATATTTTTGGTGGGTCGCATAGATCACGCCTAAAGGAACAACTTTGCATCTGGGAAGTTTCGTCGTCCGAAGCTCCGTTTCAAAGATATGGGACTTTGAAGTTTTTTCAATTTTTATAAAAACCTCGGTATTGCCAGTATGGTACCGTACACGAAAAAGTTTTCCAGAAATGAATTGTTCCTCTAGGTTGGGGCTACACGATACGATGAAAAAACGAGCAGTTTAGAACGCTTTTTTTTTTTCCAAAAAATTTCCAAGTCGTGGCTTGTCTTCAGCTTGGGTAGCGCTAGGGGCGAAGGACTTAGAATTTTTTTGAAAATATTTTTTTTTTTTTTTAATTTCACTGATATTTTTGGTGGGTCGCATAGATCACGCCTAAAGGAACAACTTTGCATCTGGGAAGTTTCGTCGTCCGAAGCTCCGTTTCAAAGATATGGGACTTTGAAGTTTTTTCAATTTTTACAAAAACCTCGGTATTGCCAGTATGGTACCGTACACGAAAAAGTTTTCCAGAAATGAATTGTTCCTCTAGGTTGGGGCTACACGATACGATGAAAAAACGAGCAGTTTAGAACGCTTTTTTTTTTTCCAAAAAATTTCCAAGTCCTGGCTTGTCTTCAGCTTGGGTAGCGCTAGGGGCGAAGGACTTGGAATTTTTTTGAAAAGATTTTTCTTTTTTTTTAATTTCGCTGATATTTTTGGTGGGTCGCATAGATCACGCCTAAAGGAACAACTTTGCATCTGGGAAGTTTCGTCGTCCGAAGCTCCGTTTCAAAGATATGGGACTTTGAAGTTTTTTCAATTTTTATAAAAACCTCGGTATTGCCAGTATGGTACCGTACACGAAAAAGTTTTCCAGAAATGAATTGTTCCTCTAGGTTGGGGCTACACGATACGATGAAAAAACGAGCAGTTTAGAACGCTTTTTTTTTTTCCAAAAAATTTCCAAGTCCTGGCTTGTCTTCAGCTTGGGTAGCGCTAGGGGCGAAGGACTTAGAATTTTTTTGAAAATATTTTTTTTTTTTTTAATTTCACTGATATTTTTGGTGGGTCGCATAGATCACGCCTAAAGGAACAACTTTGCATCTGGGAAGTTTCGTCGTCCGAAGCTCCGTTTCAAAGATATGGGACTTTGAAGTTTTTTCAATTTTTACAAAAACCTCGGTATTGCCAGTATGGTACCGTACACGAAAAAGTTTTCCAGAAATGAATTGTTCCTCTAGGTTGGGGCTACACGATACGATGAAAAAACGAGCAGTTTAGAACGCTTTTTTTTTTTCCAAAAAATTTCCAAGTCGTGGCTTGTCTTCAGCTTGGGTAGCGCTAGGGGCGAAGGACTTGGAATTTTTTTGAAAAGATTTTTCTTTTTTTTTTAATTTCGCTGATATTTTTGGTGGGTCGCATAGATCACGCCTAAAGGAACAACTTTGCATCTGGGAAGTTTCGTCGTCCGAAGCTCCGTTTCAAAGATATGGGACTTTGAAGTTTTTTCAATTTTTATAAAAACCTCGGTATTGCCAGTATGGTACCGTACACGAAAAAGTTTTCCAGAAATGAATTGTTCCTCTAGGTTGGGGCTACACGATACGATGAAAAAACGAGCAGTTTAGAACGCTTTTTTTTTTTCCAAAAAATTTCCAAGTCGTGGCTTGTCTTCAGCTTGGGTAGCGCTAGGGGCGAAGGACTTGGAATTTTTTTGAAAAGATTTTTCTTTTTTTTTTAATTTCGCTGATATTTTTGGTGGGTCGCATAGATCACGCCTAAAGGAACAACTTTGCATCTGGGAAGTTTCGTCGTCCGAAGCTCCGTTTCAAAGATATGGGACTTTGAAGTTTTTTCAATTTTTATAAAAACCTCGGTATTGCCAGTATGGTACCGTACACGAAAAAGTTTTCCAGAAATGAATTGTTCCTCTAGGTTGGGGCTACACGATACGATGAAAAAACGAGCAGTTTAGAACGCTTTTTTTTTTTCCAAAAAATTTCCAAGTCCTGGCTTGTCTTCAGCTTGGGTAGCGCTAGGGGCGAAGGACTTAGAATTTTTTTGAAAATATTTTTTTTTTTTTTTTAATTTCACTGATATTTTTGGTGGGTCGCATAGATCACGCCTAAAGGAACAACTTTGCATCTGGGAAGTTTCGTCGTCCGAAGCTCCGTTTCAAAGATATGGGACTTTGAAGTTTTTTCAATTTTTACAAAAACCTCGGTATTGCCAGTATGGTACCGTACACGAAAAAGTTTTCAAGAAATGAATTGTTCCTCTAGGTTGGGGCTACACGATACGATGAAAAAACGAGCAGTTTAGAACGCTTTTTTTTTTTCCAAAAAATTTCTAAGTCCTGGCTTGTCTTCAGCTTGGGTAGCGCTAGGGGCGAAGGACTTAGAATTTTTTTTTTTTATATATTTTATTATATTATTATATATATTAAAAAATTCCAAGTCCTTCGCCCCTAGCGCTACCCAAGCTGAAGACAAGCCAGGACTTGGAAATTTTTTGGAAAAAAAAAAAGCGTTCTAAACTGCTCGTTTTTTCATCGTATCGTGTAGCCCCAACCTAGAGGAACAATTCATTTCTGGAAAACTTTTTCGTGTACGGTACCATACTGGCAATACCGAGGTTTTTATAAAAATTGAAAAAACTTCAAAGTCCCATATCTTTGAAACGGAGCTTCGGACGACGAAACTTCCCAGATGCAAAGTTGTTCCTTTAGGCGTGATCTATGCGACCCACCAAAAATATCAGCGAAATTAAAAAAAAAGAAAAATCTTTTCAAAAAAATTCCAAGTCCTTCGCCCCTAGCGCTACCCAAGCTGAAGACAAGCCAGGACTTGGAAATTTTTTGGAAAAAAAAAAAGCGTTCTAAACTGCTCGTTTTTTCATCGTATCGTGTAGCCCCAACCTAGAGGAACAATTCATTTCTGGAAAACTTTTTCGTGTACGGTACCATACTGGCAATACCGAGGTTTTTGTAAAAATTGAAAAAACTTCAAAGTCCCATATCTTTGAAACGGAGCTTCGGACGACGAAACTTCCCAGATGCAAAGTTGTTCCTTTAGGCGTGATCTATGCGACCCACCAAAAATATCAGTGAAATTAAAAAAAAAAAAAATATTTTCAAAAAAATTCTAAGTCCTTCGCCCCTAGCGCTACCCAAGCTGAAGACAAGCCAGGACTTGGAAATTTTTTGGAAAAAAAAAAAGCGTTCTAAACTGCTCGTTTTTTCATCGTATCGTGTAGCCCCAACCTAGAGGAACAATTCATTTCTGGAAAACTTTTTCGTGTACGGTACCATACTGGCAATACCGAGGTTTTTATAAAAATTGAAAAAACTTCAAAGTCCCATATCTTTGAAACGGAGCTTCGGACGACGAAACTTCCCAGATGCAAAGTTGTTCCTTTAGGCGTGATCTATGCGACCCACCAAAAATATCAGTGAAATTAAAAAAAAAAAAAAAAATATTTTCAAAAAAATTCTAAGTCCTTCGCCCCTAGCGCTACCCAAGCTGAAGACAAGCCAGGACTTGGAAATTTTTTGGAAAAAAAAAAAGCGTTCTAAACTGCTCGTTTTTTCATCGTATCGTGTAGCCCCAACCTAGAGGAACAATTCATTTCTGGAAAACTTTTTCGTGTACGGTACCATACTGGCAATACCGAGGTTTTTATAAAAATTGAAAAAACTTCAAAGTCCCATATCTTTGAAACGGAGCTTCGGACGACGAAACTTCCCAGATGCAAAGTTGTTCCTTTAGGCGTGATCTATGCGACCCACCAAAAATATCAGCGAAATTAAAAAAAAAGAAAAATCTTTTCAAAAAAATTCCAAGTCCTTCGCCCCTAGCGCTACCCAAGCTGAAGACAAGCCAGGACTTGGAAATTTTTTGGAAAAAAAAAAAGCGTTCTAAACTGCTCGTTTTTTCATCGTATCGTGTAGCCCCAACCTAGAGGAACAATTCATTTATGGAAAACTTTTTCGTGTACGGTACCATACTGGCAATACCGAGGTTTTTGTAAAAATTGAAAAAACTTCAAAGTCCCATATCTTTGAAACGGAGCTTCGGACGACGAAACTTCCCAGATGCAAAGTTGTTCCTTTAGGCGTGATCTATGCGACCCACCAAAAATATCAGTGAAATTAAAAAAAAAAAAAATATTTTCAAAAAAATTCTAAGTCCTTCGCCCCTAGCGCTACCCAAGCTGAAGACAAGCCAGGACTTAGAAATTTTTTGGAAAAAAAAAAAGCGTTCTAAACTGCTCCTTTTTTCATCGTATCGTGTAGCCCCAACCTAGAGGAACAATTCATTTCTGGAAAACTTTTTCGTGTACGGTACCATACTGGCAATACCGAGGTTTTTATAAAAATTGAAAAAACTTCAAAGTCCCATATCTTTGAAACGGAGCTTCGGACGACGAAACTTCCCAGATGCAAAGTTGTTCCTTTAGGCGTGATCTATGCGACCCACCAAAAATATCAGCGAAATTAAAAAAAAAGAAAAATCTTTTCAAAAAAATTCCAAGTCCTTCGCCCCTAGCGCTACCCAAGCTGAAGACAAGCCAGGACTGCTCCTTTTTTCATCGTATCGTGTAGCCCCAACCTAGAGGAACAATTCATTTCTGGAAAACTTTTTCGTGTACGGTACCATACTGGCAATACCGAGGTTTTTGTAAAAATTGAAAAAACTTCAAAGTCCCATATCTTTGAAACGGAGCTTCGGACGACGAAACTTCCCAGATGCAAAGTTGTTCCTTTAGGCGTGATCTATGCGACCCACCAAAAATATCAGTGAAATTAAAAAAAAAAAAAAAAATATTTTCAAAAAAATTCTAAGTCCTTCGCCCCTAGCGCTACCCAAGCTGAAGACAAGCCAGGACTTGGAAATTTTTTGGAAAAAAAAAAAGCGTTCTAAACTGCTCGTTTTTTCATCGTATCGTGTAGCCCCAACCTAGAGGAACAATTCATTTCTGGAAAACTTTTTCGTGTACGGTACCATACTGGCAATACCGAGGTTTTTGTAAAAATTGAAAATACTTCAAAGTCCCATATCTTTGAAACGGAGCTTCGGACGACGAAACTTCCCAGATGCAAAGTTGTTCCTTTAGGCGTGATCTATGCGACCCACCAAAAATATCAGTGAAATTAAAAAAAAAAAAAATATTTTCAAAAAAATTCTAAGTCCTTCGCCCCTAGCGCTACCCAAGCTGAAGACAAGCCAGGACTTTGAAATTTTTTGGAAAAAAAAAAAGCGTTCTAAACTGCTCGTTTTTTCATCGTATCGTGTAGCCCCAACCTAGAGGAACAATTCATTTCTTGAAAACTTTTTCGTGTACGGTACCATACTGGCAATACCGAGGTTTTTGTAAAAATTGAAAAAATTTCAAAGTCCCATATCTTTGAAACGGAGCTTCGGACGACAAAACTTCTCAGATGCAAAGTTGTTTCTTTGGGCGTGACCTGTACGATCCAGAAAAAAAAATTGTGAAATTGAAAAAAAAAAAAAAATTGAAAAAAAAATTGTCCAAAAAAATTTTTTTTTCATCAAAAATTTTTTATTTTATTTTTTCTTGACTTCTCATTGTGCCCCTAAGCGTATACTCCAACATTAACACTCCGCCTGATGAACACAGGAACTCCTCGACGACAGAACATAACACCGTCGTGTTTAAGCTCGTTTAATTTGTTTTGTACAAATTAAAAAAAAAAAAAAAGTTTTCTAAACTGCTCGTTTTTTCATCGTATCGTGTAGCCCCAACCTAGAGGAACAATTCATTTCTGGAAAACTTTTTCGTGTACGGTACCATACTGGCAATACCGAGGTTTTTGTAAAAATTGAAAAAACTTCAAAGTCCCATATCTTTGAAACGGAGCTTCGGACGACGAAACTTCCCAGATGCAAAGTTGTTCCTTTAGGCGTGATCTATGCGACCCACCAAAAATATCAGCGAAATTAAAAAAAAAGAAAAATCTTTTCAAAAAAATTCCAAGTCCTTCGCCCCTAGCGCTACCCAAGCTGAAGACAAGCCAGGACTTGGAAATTTTTTGGAAAAAAAAAAAGCGTTCTAAACTGCTCGTTTTTTCATCGTATCGTGTAGCCCCAACCTAGAGGAACAATTCATTTCTGGAAAACTTTTTCGTGTACGGTACCATACTGGCAATACCGAGGTTTTTGTAAAAATTGAAAAAACTTCAAAGTCCCATATCTTTGAAACGGAGCTTCGGACGACGAAACTTCCCAGATGCAAAGTTGTTCCTTTAGGCGTGATCTATGCGACCCACCAAAAATATCAGCGAAATTAAAAAAAAATAAAAATCTTTTCAAAAAAATTCCAAGTCCTTCGCCCCTAGCGCTACCCAAGCTGAAGACAAGCCAGGACTTGGAAATTTTTTGGAAAAAAAAAAAGCGTTCTAAACTGCTCGTTTTTTCATCGTATCGTGTAGCCCCAACCTAGAGGAACAATTCATTTCTGGAAAACTTTTTCGTGTACGGTACCATACTGGCAATACCGAGGTTTTTGTAAAAATTGAAAAAACTTCAAAGTCCCATATCTTTGAAACGGAGCTTCGGACGACGAAACTTCCCAGATGCAAAGTTGTTCCTTTAGGCGTGATCTATGCGACCCACCAAAAATATCAGTGAAATTAAAAAAAAAAAAAATATTTTCAAAAAAATTCTAAGTCCTTCGCCCCTAGCGCTACCCAAGCTGAAGACAAGCCAGGACTTGGAAATTTTTTGGAAAAAAAAAAAGCGTTCTAAACTGCTCGTTTTTTCATCGTATCGTGTAGCCCCAACCTAGAGGAACAATTCATTTCTTGAAAACTTTTTCGTGTACGGTACCATACTGGCAATACCGAGGTTTTTGTAAAAATTGAAAAAACTTCAAAGTCCCATATCTTTGAAACGGAGCTTCGGACGACGAAACTTCCCAGATGCAAAGTTGTTCCTTTAGGCGTGATCTATGCGACCCACCAAAAATATCAGCGAAATTAAAAAAAAAGAAAAATCTTTTCAAAAAAATTCCAAGTCCTTCGCCCCTAGCGCTACCCAAGCTGAAGACAAGCCAGGACTTGGAAATTTTTTGGAAAAAAAAAAAGCGTTCTAAACTGCTCGTTTTTTCATCGTATCGTGTAGCCCCAACCTAGAGGAACAATTCATTTCTGGAAAACTTTTTCGTGTACGGTACCATACTGGCAATACCGAGGTTTTTGTAAAAATTGAAAAAACTTCAAAGTCCCATATCTTTGAAACGGAGCTTCGGACGACGAAACTTCCCAGATGCAAAGTTGTTCCTTTAGGCGTGATCTATGCGACCCACCAAAAATATCAGTGAAATTAAAAAAAAAAAAAATATTTTCAAAAAAATTCTAAGTCCTTCGCCCCTAGCGCTACCCAAGCTGAAGACAAGCCAGGACTTAGAAATTTTTTGGAAAAAAAAAAAGCGTTCTAAACTGCTCCTTTTTTCATCGTATCGTGTAGCCCCAACCTAGAGGAACAATTCATTTCTGGAAAACTTTTTCGTGTACGGTACCATACTGGCAATACCGAGGTTTTTATAAAAATTGAAAAAACTTCAAAGTCCCATATCTTTGAAACGGAGCTTCGGACGACGAAACTTCCCAGATGCAAAGTTGTTCCTTTAGGCGTGATCTATGCGACCCACCAAAAATATCAGCGAAATTAAAAAAAAAGAAAAATCTTTTCAAAAAAATTCCAAGTCCTTCGCCCCTAGCGCTACCCAAGCTGAAGACAAGCCAGGACTTGGAAATTTTTTGGAAAAAAAAAAAGCGTTCTAAACTGCTCGTTTTTTCATCGTATCGTGTAGCCCCAACCTAGAGGAACAATTCATTTCTGGAAAACTTTTTCGTGTACGGTACCATACTGGCAATACCGAGGTTTTTGTAAAAATTGAAAAAACTTCAAAGTCCCATATCTTTGAAACGGAGCTTCGGACGACGAAACTTCCCAGATGCAAAGTTGTTCCTTTAGGCGTGATCTATGCGACCCACCAAAAATATCAGTGAAATTAAAAAAAAAAAAATATTTTCAAAAAAATTCTAAGTCCTTCGCCCCTAGCGCTACCCAAGCTGAAGACAAGCCAGGACTTAGAAATTTTTTGGAAAAAAAAAAAGCGTTCTAAACTGCTCGTTTTTTCATCGTATCGTGTAGCCCCAACCTAGAGGAACAATTCATTTCTTGAAAACTTTTTCGTGTACGGTACCATACTGGCAATACCGAGGTTTTTGTAAAAATTGAAAAAACTTCAAAGTCCCATATCTTTGAAACGGAGCTTCGGACGACGAAACTTCCCAGATGCAAAGTTGTTCCTTTAGGCGTGATCTATGCGACCCACCAAAAATATCAGCGAAATTAAAAAAAAAGAAAAATCTTTTCAAAAAAATTCCAAGTCCTTCGCCCCTAGCGCTACCCAAGCTGAAGACAAGCCAGGACTTGGAAATTTTTTGGAAAAAAAAAAAGCGTTCTAAACTGCTCGTTTTTTCATCGTATCGTGTAGCCCCAACCTAGAGGAACAATTCATTTCTGGAAAACTTTTTCGTGTACGGTACCATACTGGCAATACCGAGGTTTTTGTAAAAATTGAAAAAACTTCAAAGTCCCATATCTTTGAAACGGAGCTTCGGACGACGAAACTTCCCAGATGCAAAGTTGTTCCTTTAGGCGTGATCTATGCGACCCACCAAAAATATCAGTGAAATTAAAAAAAAAAAAAATATTTTCAAAAAAATTCTAAGTCCTTCGCCCCTAGCGCTACCCAAGCTGAAGACAAGCCAGGACTTGGAAATTTTTTGGAAAAAAAAAAAGCGTTCTAAACTGCTCGTTTTTTCATCGTATCGTGTAGCCCCAACCTAGAGGAACAATTCATTTCTGGAAAACTTTTTCGTGTACGGTACCATACTGGCAATACCGAGGTTTTTGTAAAAATTGAAAAAACTTCAAAGTCCCATATCTTTGAAACGGAGCTTCGGACGACGAAACTTCCCAGATGCAAAGTTGTTCCTTTAGGCGTGATCTATGCGACCCACCAAAAATATCAGCGAAATTAAAAAAAAAGAAAAATCTTTTCAAAAAAATTCCAAGTCCTTCGCCCCTAGCGCTACCCAAGCTGAAGACAAGCCAGGACTTGGAAATTTTTTGGAAAAAAAAAAAGCGTTCTAAACTGCTCGTTTTTTCATCGTATCGTGTAGCCCCAACCTAGAGGAACAATTCATTTCTGGAAAACTTTTTCGTGTACGGTACCATACTGGCAATACCGAGGTTTTTGTAAAAATTGAAAAAACTTCAAAGTCCCATATCTTTGAAACGGAGCTTCGGACGACGAAACTTCCCAGATGCAAAGTTGTTCCTTTAGGCGTGATCTATGCGACCCACCAAAAATATCAGTGAAATTAAAAAAAAAAAAAATATTTTCAAAAAAATTCTAAGTCCTTCGCCCCTAGCGCTACCCAAGCTGAAGACAAGCCAGGACTTGGAAATTTTTTGGAAAAAAAAAAAGCGTTCTAAACTGCTCGTTTTTTCATCGTATCGTGTAGCCCCAACCTAGAGGAACAATTCATTTCTGGAAAACTTTTTCGTGTACGGTACCATACTGGCAATACCGAGGTTTTTGTAAAAATTGAAAAAACTTCAAAGTCCCATATCTTTGAAACGGAGCTTCGGACGACGAAACTTCCCAGATGCAAAGTTGTTCCTTTAGGCGTGATCTATGCGACCCACCAAAAATATCAGTGAAATTAAAAAAAAAAAAAATATTTTCAAAAAAATTCTAAGTCCTTCGCCCCTAGCGCTACCCAAGCTGAAGACAAGCCAGGACTTAGAAATTTTTTGGAAAAAAAAAAAGCGTTCTAAACTGCTCGTTTTTTCATCGTATCGTGTAGCCCCAACCTAGAGGAACAATTCATTTCTTGAAAACTTTTTCGTGTACGGTACCATACTGGCAATACCGAGGTTTTTGTAAAAATTGAAAAAACTTCAAAGTCCCATATCTTTGAAACGGAGCTTCGGACGACGAAACTTCCCAGATGCAAAGTTGTTCCTTTAGGCGTGATCTATGCGACCCACCAAAAATATCAGTGAAATTAAAAAAAAAAAAAAAAATATTTTCAAAAAAATTCTAAGTCCTTCGCCCCTAGCGCTACCCAAGCTGAAGACAAGCCAGGACTTGGAAATTTTTTGGAAAAAAAAAAAGCGTTCTAAACTGCTCGTTTTTTCATCGTATCGTGTAGCCCCAACCTAGAGGAACAATTCATTTCTGGAAAACTTTTTCGTGTACGGTACCATACTGGCAATACCGAGGTTTTTGTAAAAATTGAAAATACTTCAAAGTCCCATATCTTTGAAACGGAGCTTCGGACGACGAAACTTCCCAGATGCAAAGTTGTTCCTTTAGGCGTGATCTATGCGACCCACCAAAAATATCAGTGAAATTAAAAAAAAAAAAAATATTTTCAAAAAAATTCTAAGTCCTTCGCCCCTAGCGCTACCCAAGCTGAAGACAAGCCAGGACTTTGAAATTTTTTGGAAAAAAAAAAAGCGTTCTAAACTGCTCGTTTTTTCATCGTATCGTGTAGCCCCAACCTAGAGGAACAATTCATTTCTTGAAAACTTTTTCGTGTACGGTACCATACTGGCAATACCGAGGTTTTTGTAAAAATTGAAAAAATTTCAAAGTCCCATATCTTTGAAACGGAGCTTCGGACGACAAAACTTCTCAGATGCAAAGTTGTTTCTTTGGGCGTGACCTGTACGATCCAGAAAAAAAAATTGTGAAATTGAAAAAAAAAAAAAAATTGAAAAAAAAATTCTAAGTCCAAAAAAATTTTTTTCTAAAAAAAAATTTTTTTTTCATCAAAAATTTTTTATTTTATTTTTTCTTGACTTCTCATTGTGCCCCTAAGCGTATACTCCAACATTAACACTCCGCCCCTAAGGCGACACTCTGACCAATTTATGCTTACCCGTATTCATTCAAAGGAAATTTAGCCATGAAGATTCGCTTTTGGCCATCAGTCCTATTGGAAAATAGAGGCAATAATGAGAGAAGCAGTGTTCAGATAGTAGCTATATTTATTAGTGGTTTTACATTTTTTACACAAGTGACATGGTCAAGACAAAAGCCATTACTATACTTTAACATGACAGACGCTAAGCCAGTTTCGACTCCAATGGAAGTCGGTATGAAATTAGAAAGATGCACAAATTCCCATAGCAATCTGCCATATCAAAGCTTAATAGGGTGTCTAAACTATTTGGCTTGTAATACGCGACCAGACATAGCACATGCGGTGAGTGTACTTTCACAATTTAATTCGTGTTATGATGAAATACACTTTAAATGTGCGAAACGGGTCTTAAGGTATTTGAAGGGTACGTCCAACATATGTCTTACTTTTAGGAAGTCGGGAGATTTAGACTTACGAGGTTACGTTGATGCAGATTGGGGAGGGGCACTTGATAGAAAATCTTTCACAGGATTAATTTTCAAGATAGGTAAAAATATAGTGTCATGGGAGAGTAGGAAGGAAGCGACAGTATCCTTGTCCTCCACAGAGGCAGGGTACGTAGGATTGAACCAAGCTTCGAAGGAAGCTCTTTATTTACGTAGTTTACTGAACAGTGGATAATAAAGCGGTAGTAATTTATAATGACAATCAGTCGGTGCATAAAATAGCAGCTAACAAAATGATGCATAATAGGACAAAGCATATAGATATCAAGTATCATTTTATTCGTGAATGTGTACTGGCTAACAAAGTTGAACTAAGGTACATGTCAACTGATAAGATGATAGCGGACATCTTAACGAAAAGTGTTCATAGCCCGAAGCTTAGAGGTTTTTTAAAGGATTTATCCCTGTCAAATTATTCCATTAAGGGGGCGATGATTAGTTAGATGTTTTGTTGTTAGGTTTTATAAGTGTTTTGTGTAATAGATAATTTTCTAAATTTAGTTTCGTTATGCATGCTTTATTTTGTTAGATTTCTTCTGTTTTTGTGGGTTTTTTGTATTCTACTTTTGAGTACAGTCGGACACAAAAGGGTCAGCGATTTATTTAATTTTATGTACCGAGTACTGACAAGTACAGAAGTAATCATACGCATGTGTAATAGATTAAGGGGGCGTATTGGAGGTCGCATATATGTATGCACTGGCCTGTATGAATATAATAATCATACTTACACATTGCTGTCACTGATTTAAAATAAGTATAGTAATGTGTAAGTATGATTATTATATTCATACAGGCCAGTGCACACATATATGCGACCTCCAATAAGTCCGGCTAGATTTTATACTACATATTTCACACATTTTACATTCGATTGACAAAAACTACTTCACATACGTACACATAAACAATCATAACACGTATTTACGTGATTAATCCGCGAAACACACGATAAAAGTAAAAAACGACGGCTTATAGCAAAAACATTAATCTTAAGACAACCAAAACAAACAAGAATGGCGGTTAGCGGCTATGTTCAGGTAGATGCGTGCGATAGAGTCGAATATATGTTAAAGCAAGACGGCGATAGCCGCCATGTTTTTTAGCGCTCGTTTCATACATTATCATATTTCAATTTTTTCTTAGGGAGTTGCGCCAGGCTGGCCGCAACTCACACGCAGAATGGCTGCTCTGGCGGAAATCGGCGATTTCAATTTTGCCAACCTCACGTAATACGATCCGCTGCAACTTCACCCCTCACAAATTGAATATGAAGGCGTCTCAATATTCCAATTCGATATTTCGGTATTCGCAAATCACACGATAACTCGATGATTCTTGATGATGCTTTGACTATTTTTCGTTCTATTATAGATAGAACGAAGTTGCGGGCCACTAGGACGGCTCCAAAATGGCGACTCGTATAGCGAGACGCACACGGCGTACACCACTTTCCGACGATTACTCGCGAAATACTACGGGCACTGACTCTAAAACCTTTACGAAGGACCACCGCACGCATGTACGAAATAAAAATGCGTGGGAACTTGAAACACTACTTTTATTGCAATTATTGCATTTATAACAAAGTAGCACAACCGCCAGCGAACTCATTTAAAACAGGAAGGGACAAATTTTATTGCCATAATGCAAAATATAAAAGTTAAACAATAATGTTGCCAGTTAAGCTGGCATTTTAATAATTTAGGATTTTAAGGTGACATTTTCATTATAATTAAAATAAAACTATATGTTTAGGAATTGTCCTGAACATACACTGTATTAACATTTCCAACGCCCTAGACGCTAAATTTATATAATTTAGTTGTAAGTACTTATCTCATTATAAGCGATCTATTTTGTAAGTTCTTATGAGTAATAAAATTCTTTAAACCTAAGTAAAACTAAAGAAATGGTACCTGGGATACAAAAAATACTTATCTAAACAATATTTGGCAAAGAACATAAAAATCTTACTAATATAACCTTGTTGATAAGCCTTGTTGTTGATAAGTCATTATTAAGTCAAGAGAAGGAAGTACTGTAAATGTACTGTAACATAAATGTATTCATACTGATAATTATATGTGTAGAAAGACACACATAATTATCAGTTTGAATTGAATCTCGCTATAATTCAGGATGCTAAAATAGCACTTCACTCTCATGAAATCTGTTATAACGTAACCTAAAAGTGTTGCTACGTTACCCCGTACCTTTGATATGTATTCATGGAAGGGAAACGACGTCCTTAACATAATTATTTGACGATCACTTAAAGATACGTGTTCTAACATCATTAGGAAAGTACTCGAATTGATTATCAACTACTTCTTTAGGACAATCTATCTTGGGCATGCATTTTACACAGTTCATAAGTTTTATGTATTCAGAAATGAGGAGAATCGCAGGAGAATTAAATTCTCCTTTGTGAAAGAGCTTTTCCGGGGAAGTACTACCACCGTACCTACTTCTCCGCCAAACAGTGATGCTTGCATTACTGTGTTTCGGTCTGAACGGCCGGTGAAATTACAATCACATGAGACTTTCCATCTTCATGTCTCAGTTTGGCGAACCGACTTGCGGTACCGTTTGGGTAGCAGCCTAGGTGGTATTGAAGTTGTTATGGGCAAAGGTAACCGCTTAACTTCAGGTGGACCTTTGGCTCCTTTCGCCATCCTGTACTATAAAAAAATGTGTAACTATACAACCGTTATACAACGTTTATGTGGTAACCATGAAACTAATAGTTTTATAATTATGTGTATGAGTCGCTACGTATGGGAGAATCTGCTGATAGTCAAATTTTAAATAATTTTACTTCAATCTCATTTGATTGATATCAAAAATTATATTTGGTACTAAGAAAAACGGGAATAATAATTTGTATGAAGTGTGAATGGATTAATCAAGGTACGTGTTGATAAGTTCGGAGTGAATACATTATACTCATAAATTGTTCCAAATGTGCCATTAAATAAGATTTCCAGAAGAGAAAGGCCACGATTCTCAACGTATCTCAAATATTATTGTAGAATAAGATTTTGAGTCATGCATTATTTATAATAGATTTTTGTATGAACTGAAGAAAGAACTTTCTTGGAATCTCGAAAAAATGTCTTCCATACACTCGAGCAGTGTTGCAATGGAACTGGACATTTTCTGTTTGCATTGTATTTACTAGTTTTTTAATATGAACTCAACCATTCCTATATAAAATGTTTTGTAGTAGATAGACAATGCTGCCTTACTTCCTACGTATATCTCTGAGACTGCAACAATCATATTTCAATGTGTTACATTGTTTACATTATATTTGGTAATAAATGATTTCAAATAATTACATTTCAGTTTAATTTATGTTTAACATACATCTCGTAAACTGCTGGAAGCTAGTAACAGTGTAAATTGCAAGATCTGCAAGGTTAAGCTGCACTAGCCGCGGTCAGATCTTAGATGGGTGACAGTTTCGTTGCACATCGTGACCTCTTCGTAACAGTAAATGTTTAGCTAAAACCAACGACCATACAGCCCAATAAACGCCTAATGTTGAATATGTTGCGTACAATAAATTCTGCCACTAGCTGAGGCTGCAATCCGATTGGCCCTACCAAGGCGGCTATTGGCTAATCATTAGCGCGGCAGTTTTGACGGCTCATGTAAATGGTCAAAACTGATTTGAAGATTTAAAGTGGCGAATAGTGGCGACCTACATTAGTGAAATTTCATAGATGTGTTGCAGACATCGGGCGCCTGTTATGCGGCGTCTATGGGGTGTCTGGTCGCTGGCTAAAACGGTAACGAAACTAAACGCTCGAAACGACGCACTCAGACGCACACCTCAACAAGACACCTAAGCGGGTGTTTGCACTAACAGCACTGCGACGTCCGCTTAGGACCTTGTTGAGGCGTGCCTCTGTGTGAGTGCGACGTATCGAGAGTTTTTACGTAAGTTTCTTTACTGCTTTAGCTACACATGTTTACTGTGCCTTCGTGCCTCGGAGAGCACGTTAAGGTGTCAGTACTGACTGTCATACTAATATCTATGGTAGTCGTTACGGGTGGCCAGAAGCCCGAAAGTCTGACAACTGTCTAACCTTAGGATTTGTGTATTACCCAGTAACTAAGTTGCGGGGGTCTGATGGCAGTTGTTTCCTGTAAAATACTGATGTTCAGCCGCATCTGGTTAGACTTGAAGCCGACTCGAATATAATTGGGTAAAGGGTCGGAGAAAGATGTGTTTCCTTAAAATTTTTAGTTACAAAATAAGAAGGGTTTGTTAGTGAGAATATTCTCAATACTCTGGATCACATAATCCCAAGGAAAGCTGAATAAATTAGTTGGCTTATTTACCGCAAATAAGAAACGGTTTTGTCACACAAAGGTCTGAACTAATCTAGTAATAGTTCTAATACATCCAAGCAATAAAAAATCATGAAACCCATAAGTTTTATACGTTTAATATGGTAACCAAAAAACAAATAGGAAAGAATAATATATATTTATAATAAAATCTGGAATCATAGCTTAAAACTAAAATATTGGATCAAGCAATCCTACCCCAAGATTTTTGGTAAAGTTGGAACGCTATCCCAAATATTAGCAAAAGAGTTTTAAATATTATTTCAAGATATCTATAAGATTATCTTTATTTTTCTAGTAGTAGGCAACTATGGAAAATATCTCTATTCTCCAACAAACACATTAAGTGAATCATTTACACATTTGAAACATTACCTACAGAAAATACACTAGGGCTCGCATTAAAAAACTACTAAACATGGCGGCATGAGAGCAATCCAAAACGTCATCGGATTTGCATACATTTGACAAAAAAATCTTTTGGTAGAGGCCTATGTCCAGTAGTGAACTGAGAATGCAAGAGTTTTTTTTTAATAGTAACCCTTTAACTCCCACGGACGCTATATCGCACGAAGAAACAATAGAATTATTTTGTTTCACTAATTAGCGGTATTCAACAGGATAATCAAGTGGGAGAGAGAGAGAGATAGATAGCTATCTTTAAATTCAAGTATAGAAGTGTGTGTTAATGAAATAAACTCATGATTTCTTATATATCGAACCTCGTGATCAGCAGTCGTACACTCGGACCACTAGACCACAGACGTCGTCATTCATTGCTTAATTTAAGACAAGTATAGACACATAACTCTATCTCTCCTCTTAATCCTACTACAGTTTCCAACACTCCATACTGAGCTCCATAATGTTACGTTTTGTTCACAGATTATTATGATTAGTTTTCTTAATGTGAACTCATTTGCAAACTCTGAACTAGCTCTGGTTTACTACGCATTCAGCCTTGAGATTGAAGTAATCAACGCATCTATCTCTTGTCGCCTCAAACATAATAAGCCCAAGTTTATAATATTAACTTGGTCTTATTATGTTTGCGGTGACAAGAGATAAGTTAGACGTAGATGAATATTGAATTGTTTCTAATCATGGATGCTAAAGTCAAGTGCGTTTCAGTTGATGGGGCTTTTAGAAGTGATTACAATTGCACACAGAAGTGGTTGCAGACAGGCACATTGTTATAATCGGATATAATTTACTACAGGAATAAAGCTGTAACTATAGATAAAAAACAACAGAGATGCACTTATGAGAAAAAAATTCAAATAAATTTAGGCTTAAGGTGAATTCTACAGGGTAGCCCTAGAAATTCAAATGTCTTGCGTTTTTTTGCAAATTGTAGCTTTATTTCGCGTTGTATATCGGTCGAAATATGATTTGCAGTAGTTATATATCTACTGAATAATACTCATAAAAATATGAACCTAGCTCTAAATACAGTATGACCACGAGGACATGTATATCCTCGTGGTCATGACAAACTAGTATGACCACAAGGAAACAGCGAAAAGTTGTACAAGCTCGATAATATTAATTTACGATCAAATTATCGATTTTCGAGCTTGTAGAGCTTACAGAGCTGGGTTAATATTTTTTATGAGCATTATTCAGTCGATATATTGTTATTACTGCCGCGAATCATATTTCGCCCGAAATACAACGCGAAATAGAGCTAAAATTTGCAAAAATCGCAAGAAATTTTAAATTTCGCGGGCTACCCTGTAGCATTCACCTTAAATAAATTTTAGGCTTAACATACCCGATTCGATCCATGCATATGTAGAAATAGGGTATTAGTATAAAAAGAAGATATTATTTAGGATTTCTAGTCCAAGTTAGGTTCTACTTGTGATGATCGTAATACAAATAATTTGATGAAAAAGATTTTTTTTAAGAGCATGTTTAAAAAAAAAGCGAATGAATATTGTACTGTAATCCAGTCCCGATTTATGTATAAAGTTTCAAGTCTCTAGTTCATCGGAAAGTTAGTTTAAAATCGATTGCAAAATTTGTAACGAACAGACGGACAAGACTGAAAGCGAGTTAATAAATACGGAACCCTAAAAACGTGATAAATTATCAAACCGTAAGTTAGTCTATTCACCAGTTTGTAAGATCAGATCAGGGTTCAAGCAATAAAATGCAGATTGCGTAAAAATACTCAGATTTAATGCACAAATCACTTTTTAGTAGCTACCGTAATTTTATGTGTTCAGTTCGGCGGTTGAACGACAAGTGTTTGACTCGATTCCAAAAAGGATAGCTGTCATATCGATGTCATCGTGACATCGATATGATTCACTCGGATACAGATTAAAATAAAATTGTATTTAAGTATCGAATTAACTCGACAAAATATTATGTAAGCTAACAACTCGGCCATCCTTTTAAAAGTGAGTCCTCTCACTTGATCTACAAATGAATCAATATAAAATACATGAAAGTTATACTAACAAAGAAAACATGGACTGATTACTTAAAATTATTACAATAGATTTTCTTCACTTATGTTTTACACGTTTTATATCTTTGACATCACTTCACTTCACTATATCCGTTAATTCGCGTAGTCTGTTGTGATCTACGGCCATCTGTGCAATCTTACAGCTTAACACCATTCGCCATTTGCACTGACCGCTCACAACCCACGCATTATCAACTAAGTTCGCACAGTCTGCTATGATCTGCAGTCATCTGTGCGATATCGGTTACCGATACCATTCGCTATCTGCACTGACTGCTCATAGCCCATGCTCTCCTTCACCTACTCGTCGTGGCATAGTCTGCTTTGATCTGCGACCATCTGTGCGATGGTGATTTCTCACCACCTTTCGCATTCTGCACTGGACGCTCAAAGCCTATGCCTAGATCTTAAGTCATGCATAGTCTGCTATGATCTGCAACCATCTGTGCGATATCGGTCTCCGATACCATTCGCTTTCTGCACTGATTGCTCATAGCCTATGCATTGTCTAGTCGAGTCTTAATTCAAGTCAATTCGCCATCTCAGTCAAATCAATCGTCTTTAGATAATAGAGCAAATCAAATAATCAACCCATTTATTAATTTAATGTCATTTCATAATACATTTCAATGATATAATTGACCGTTTTAATTCCTCATCATATTATTACGTATTCTATCTATCTATCTATCTATTACGTAATATTATTTTGTTTATATATAATACATAATTATCATTTTGATTTCTTTATTTTCATCATTTTAAATGTTATTCAGCACTAGTCTAATCATCACCACTATTATCATTTTCGCTACCATCACTAGAAATATTAGTAAAATTTAACCAAGGATGAATCTTATCTACGGCCACTACATTTTCATACCTTTTATTTCCTCTCTTAGTTAAGGGAGTGTCCTCGATTAGAAACCTGTCATTTTCCAAGATTTTCATGATTCTATATGGGCCATGGAACTTGGATATGAGTTTCTTAGATTTTCCTACATGCTCTTTATCTATTATAGTTCTTTCTACTCTAACGAGGTCACCTACATTATATGATGTTGCTTTTTTTCTTCGCCTATCAAACTCTTTCTTTGAATTTAATTGCTGTTTCTCGATCTTAGCCTTAGCATCCGACCTCATTTCTATCAAATCGTTGTCACTAGCACGACATATAACTTCATTTAAAATACCATTTATTACATTTTCTGATGAATTTAAAACTCTAAAACCGAATAGGAGCTCAGATGGGCTTTTCCCCGTCGCCTTGTTATTTGTGGTGTTCATACCTAGCTGGATGTCACCTACGTATTCATCCCAGGTGTGATCACCTTTACCATGACATTTCGTACTCAACGCATCCAATATAGTCCTATTATACCGCTCTATTTGGCCATTTGCTCTTGGAGTGGCAACTGCATTGAGTATATGTTTAATTTTTGTACTCTCCATAAATGACTTAAATTTTGTGCTAGTGAAGCAAGTACCTCGATCAGTTATAAGGCGAGCAGGCGTACCAAATATGCTAAAAAGTTCTTTGAAGATTCTAATAGCTGTGGTACTCTTCGTGTCTCGAACAGCTTTGATTGTTATAAATTTTGTAAAAGAATCAATTATCGCAAGAATATAAGTGTTGCCTCTCCTAGAGCGAACGAACGGGCCTAAATGATCGGCGTGAACCGTATGGAAGGGTATATCTGCTTTAGGTATTGGGTGAAGCATACCTTCCTTAGGACCACCCGGTGCCTTATGGTGCGCACATTCAAGACAAGCTGACACGTACTTTTTGGTAAAACGTCGCATCTTAGAAAACCAGAACGTCTCACGTAGCCGACTTAGAGTTTTCTCATAACTGAAATGGCCTACATCGTCGTGGTTCATTCTTAGAACTTGCCACCGAACAGCTCTAGGAACTACCCATCTTATTTTATCACCAACTATTCTATAAACATGATTTCCTTTTAATTGATAATTTTTATACACATCTGCTATATAATTTGTATTTTTGTCAGCTAAAATAACCCTAATTTTCCCTATTTCCTCATCGTTACTTTGTACAGTAGAAATCCAATCTTTTATATCAATATTTAAAACATCAAGTACATGTGTCTCGTCATCACCCGTTATCGGGTCAGTCACAGGTGCACGACTGAGAGCATCTACGTGTGCCATACGGGCTCCACTTTTATATTCAATTTCGCAGTCGTACTCCTGGAACTGTACCCACCACCGTGATATCCTTGGTATGAGGTCTCGTTTCGTTAGTGTTGTACGCAGCGCATTACAGTCGGTTATGATCTTAAATTTTAAACCTAATAAGTACACTCGAAAACGTTTTAATGAAGCTATTACTGCTAAAGTTTCCAATTCAAATGAATGTAAATTTTGTTCGTCTTTAGTTGTTTTTCGGCTGTAATACGCTACGGGCCTAAGCATTCCGTCACTATGTCTCTGCATTAATATACCAGCGATCCCTAACTTCGATGCATCAGTATGCAATTCGGTTCCTAGTTTAGCATCGTATAAGGCTAGAATAGGGCGTTCAATAAGTTTTTGTTTTAATGCTTCAAACGCCTTTGACTGTTCGTCATTCCATTTCCATACAAAATTGGATTTGAGAAGATCAGTAAGGGGTCGTGCAATAAGTGCAAAATCTTTTACAAACCGCCTAAAGAAACTAGCGAGCCCTATAAAGCGCCTAACATCATGAACGTTCTTTGGAACCGGGAAACCAGAAACCGCTAAGGTCTTACGTGAACCTGGTCTTATGCCCTGACCAGAAACTTCAAATCCTAAGAAATCTATCTCCGTGTAGAAAAAGTTACATTTCTTAAGCTTCAAGGTCAGTCCTGCTTCAAGGAGCAATTGAAATACTATGTCCAGCCGTTCAAGACCTTGTTCAAATGACCTAGCCGGTATAAGGATATCATCCATGAAAATAATGGCAAAGTCAACTTTTGACTTTGCCAAAATCTTATTCATAGCCCTCTGGAAAACTGACGGAGCATTTGCTAGTCCAAACGGCATTCTTTTAAATTGAAATTGGCCATCAGGTGTGACGAATGCTGTTTTGTCCTGAGAGTCTTCTGCAATCGGTAATTGGTAGTAGCCTGATGCGCAATCAAGCGTAATAAATAAGGAGTTTCCAGCTAACATGTCTAGTTGGTCATCAATCAATGGTAGAGGAAAATGTTCCTTCTTTGTTTTATTGTTGAGAGCACGATAATCTACGCATAATCTTTTCTCGCCAGTCTTTTTCTTTACGAGCAGAATAGGACTGGCATACTGAGAAGTCGATTCGCAAACAATATCTGCTTCGATCATTTCTTGTACCATTGATCGTACCAGCTCACGCTCTGGGTATGAAAGTCTATAAGGACGGTACACTACCGGCTTAGAATCCGTTAATTCTATCTCCATTTGAACTATATTTGTAAATCCTAAATCGTTTAAATTATTTGAGAAACACTCCTTATACCTATCTAATAGACTTTTTAATCGTTCTATTTGGTTGCTAGTTAAACTCGGGTCATAATTAAAGTTTGAGCAAAAATCACTATCGTTAATGTTTAAAACATTTACACTCGCACAATTACCAACTCTAAGGGCACGAGTTATCAAAGAATCTTGTTTTAATATAATCATGTTTTCAGATACATTTTGTATCACCAAACAACCATAGCCTTTATCGATTTCGTATTCTCCTGGTAAAAGATAAAACTCATGATTAGGTTTTCCGCGAAGAGACCCTCGTACATACACAGTTCCCGAATAATCGACTAAACAATTAACACGAATTAAACACATTTCTTTAGGGCGTATAGAAGTATCCAAAACTAATTTAAGATATAATTTGTTCCCGATGTCTCGAGTAAAAATCAAAGAATCGTAGGTTTTTGTTATGATAATCCCGGGTTTTTCAGTGAAACTGTGTCCCACTAGTACAGGGTATTTGATGACACTGTCTTCTACAACTAACGCATCTACGTTCTCTATAATATCTTGTATTTGTATGGTAACAACAGCCAGTCCAATAGGTAGCACAATGTTATTACCAATACCTCTCATTGTAGGCAAGTCTGAATTATTTGACCACTTAATTCCCAGTTGTTTAGCATCACTACAGCGAATCAAAGTACATTGACTGCCCAGATCTACATATCCTACAGTCAATTGTCCATTTAGCATCAACTGCATGATGTATTTATTATTGTTACTAGCAAGGTTATCGGTATCTACGCGTAATATTTCCTTTTGACCTGTCTTTTCACTATTGCTACTATTATTCTCCGAGGGTAGTTTCGTGCAATTCAATGTAGTATGTCCTATTCTATTACAGATATTACATTTAAGTATCTTTTTTGTACATCGGAAACTAAAATGACCTGGTTCATTGCAATTGTAACAAACAATAGAACTACTGCTACTTTTAACCTTCGTGTCATTGCTAGAAGGTTTCGTGTTAGGTAAAGTGTTAGGTCTTTTATCATTATAGAATCTCGTCTTGTCTGTTTCACGTGGCTGTTGTTTAATAGACTGGAAATATTGTAGTACTTGTTCAGGCTCTTGACACTTTAATGCCTTGGCACCCAGTCTCAAAGAGCGATCATCGATTCCGTACAGTAAACAATCAACTGCCCGCTTGCCCTTAATCTCGCAACGATTTAGTAAGTTAATCTTCTCAAAATAGTATAATTCCAATGATTCATTATATTTTACACGTTTGGATAGCATCTCAGTTAATAACTCTGCATAATCATCACTACTTGGAAACGATTCTAATAATTTATTTTTCCATTCAGGCCACGAAAACGACATAGTGGGTAACGCTTGATACCATGTTTTAGCAACACCTACTAATTTAGGTAAAGCGTAATGTATAATCTGATCATCGCCCCACTTATATAACTTCGCACATTCGTCAACTTTACTAAGCCATACTTGTATTGTTTGTCCCTTTATCATCGGATCAAAATCAGGTATGACATTTCCTAACATTGGGAATTTATTACCCTCAGGCCGGGTATTTACTAAAGATTCTACTAATTTAGTCAACAGTCGATGAGTCACATCATTATTACTGTCATTGGAACGTCTTACCGGGGAACATGAGCGCTGATGCGGTGACCTGAATCCGCTGCTGCCGCGTACACCAGCTCGGCTAACTCGCCTGCGTTGATGGCGACTGCTTCCACTCTTGCGATGCCGGCTACGACGCTCACGGTGACTGCTCCGGCTGCTGCTACTCCTGCGATGACGACGACGACGCTCGCGCCGCTCTCGAGTACGACTCCTTCGCATTGAAACATCCGTATCCGTATATTCACTGCTCGACCTGAGCCTGCGCCGTTTTCTTTTGTCCTTCTGATCATGTTTTTTTCTTTTTTCTGAATTTGAATTACGACGGTTGCTCGACTCAGGTGTTTTATTTCCATCTTCCATATTTTCCATTGAACGTTACAATCGTATAACAAAAAAAAACTTTGAAATGTGGGCGTTTGTGCTAAAAATATATTGCTAGCCTGTCCAATCCCACTTCTGAGATGTAAGATCAGATCAGGGTTCAAGCAATAAAATGCAGATTGCGTAAAAATACTCAGATTTAATGCACAAATCACTTTTTAGTAGCTACCGTAATTTTATGTGTTCAGTTCGGCGGTTGAACGACAAGTGTTTGACTCGATTCCAAAAAGGATAGCTGTCATATCGATGTCATCGTGACATCGATATGATTCACTCGGATACAGATTAAAATAAAATTGTATTTAAGTATCGAATTAACTCGACAAAATATTATGTAAGCTAACAAGTTTTACTGAATAAGTATCTAAATACAAACTGTGCATTCCGTGTTTCAAATAATTTTCATTAGCAAAGTATGTAGGAACGCTACCCGGACTCATAAAGCATGATTGCAATGCGTACGTTATAATATTAAACTAAGTTTACGGGACTTGTCGCGCACAATTAAATCAAAATATAACAAGCATTTTGACTAACCTCGACGTTTCGGTCAAGTTGCATTGGCCATTGTTGGTAATCGAGAAGTGTTCGCGTCGTGGTATGTCTACATGTATGTCCGCCGAAACTGTCAGCATTGTGTGTCGTGATTCAGCATATCTTGTTACGGACAGCGACGTTACGAAAAACCAACCGCGGGTAGTTCGAGAAAACACCCGCCGCTCAAGACGATGACACCCACATACTTCAGTCTGCTCGTGATCACGGCCAATGCAACTTGACCGAAACGTCGAGGTTAGTCAAAATGCTTGTTATATTTTGATTTAATTGTGCGCGACAAGTCCCGTAAACTTAGTTTAATATGAGTGAAATTCGCGAAAGTTTAAAAACTTCTACGTTATAATAGTCTGCCCTTTGCTTGTGAATGTCGCTGTTTGCACCGACTTTTGCAAGTTTTTCATTGTGCATCTCTTTTTATCGTAGATACAGGCCAGTAGGCCAATTCAATGCAGTTAAGTTTTGATAAAAACAACGCTTTTCGTATTTTCTTATCTTTGGCAGTCGCTGTCAGAAACGAACTGCAGCGTCACAGCAACTTGATCGGAGCGTCATTAAATTACGTGAATTAGGGCCTAGGTCAATTTATTTTGCAGGCATACCTTTTTTTTTTTGTAATCGCGTGGAAATCCTCATGGATACCGTCCGTCTGGGGAAGGCTGAGGGGTATGTCGGACTCTTACTGACTAAAACCACACGGTGGCCATCCTCTGCACAAAATAGAGGAGCTCTGGGAACTCCATTGGACCGCGCCCTAATATTGCGTTCGCCAAACTGAGCCATAAAGATGGAAAATATGTGATTGTGATTTTGCCGGCACCCGTACCCTTCGTTTGCCGGCAGAAACAGGTGCGGTTGTAGCACTTCCCCGGAAGAGCGCGTTCACAAGGAATTCTCTGTCCCGCGTGCAATTCCTACAATTACTGTAATGACCTACATATTACAGTTAGTGACAATTGGCAAAGGACACATGATAAAATGATGGGGGGACACAGAATTACCCAGATCATAACACTGAGGGGGACTCGAGATGCTCTTTATTGTGATCGTCGCAAAAATAACCGAAATTACCCGGCAGTCATCGTTACCCGCCAAGAACCCGCTGAAGGCCTTAATTACCCGAAATCGGGTAACAATACCCGTGCCGGCAACGCTGAATAATACAGACCAGAAGGGGAAGGCCGAGGGGGACGAAGTAACTGTCAAAATCTATTATTGGAACAACCTGTATCAACACAAACACTACCCTCCACCAGTTTGTAAAGACGGCTCGCGCAGTCACCGGTGTTCGCTCCTTCATAATGTAGCTAAATATTATCTGGTATCTACCCTCATTGTACTTATTTAATATCCTGCCTTGTTAACTATATCTTTGTTGACCTGTTTGCATAGTCGATGATACTGATGTACGGTAAAACTCTAATGAGTTTATGTTTACATCTTTAGAATGTTTTTGTTATGTATACCACTGAACAAATAAATAAATAAATAAAATATTTGATGAGCATTTTTATAGCTTTGATTTATTTACATGGGACTATGTAACATAACTGGCGATATGTGAGTTTACTTATACTCCTCTGCTGATGCTGTTATGTATGTGTTTATTTATTTTTACCGTTATTATCTAAAAAAAATCTTCAAAACACTTTTTTCTTCTCCATGTTTAAGGATTCCGTATGAGTATGAGTAACACTGTATAAGTATGTAGTAACACTGTATAAGTATGTAGTAACACTGTATAAGTATGTAGTAACACTATGAATATGTAGTAACACTGTGTGTTGTAACGTACCTCTACTGTTACACCGTAACTACCCACGACCGGTTCCCATTCTTCTAGTCTATCCAAAGGTTGTCTGGAAGAGATTGCCTTGTGCGATAAGACCGCCCATTGGACTTACATAATCTATCTGTAACCTACTGTCTTTGTTTTCGTTTGGTTTATGTACAATAAAAGAATATAATAAATAAATAAATAACTGTATGTGAGTATGTAGTAACAGTGTGTGAGTATGTAGTAACAGTGTGATTATGTAGTAACAGTGTGATTATGTAGTAACAGTGTGATTATGTAGTAACAGTGTGATTATGTAGTAACAGTGTGATTATGTACTAACAGCGTGTGAGTATACAGTAACAGTGTGTGAGTACAGAAAATAACGCCATACCTCTAACTTCGTCTCCGGAGCCCCAATCTCCGCATTAAGCTTGGTAGCGGTGACAGAAACGGGAGAAATGTTGAAGCTGTCGTCACTGCCCGGAGCTAGGTTACTGAGAAGGATGTTCGGTAGTTCGTCCACTTTGCCCTTTATCCGGACTAGGCAGGCGGTGGAGCGGGGCTCGTCCGATGGAAGACCTGTAAGTTTTATTTTATGAATTCAATTCAATTCATTTATTTTTCGTGAATATAGGTACAATGGTTGTTATGTCAGAAGTATTATTAGAGCCTCTATATCCTGCCACTAATGTCGTCACTGCCCGGAGCTAGGTTACTGAGAAGGATGTTCGGTAGTTCGTCCACTTTGCCCTTTATCCGGACTAGGCAGGCGGTGGAGCGGGGCTCGTCCGATGGAAGACCTGTAAGTTTTATTTTATGAATTCAATTCAATTCATTTATTTTTCGTGAATATAGGTACAATGGTTGTTATGTCAGAAGTATTATTAGAGCCTCTATATCCTGCCACTAATGTAGCGTACAAAATTACAATTATAATAATCGTCTTCTCCAATGTCCTTCTCACCGCTCTGACTTCGTTCACTCTACATTCTTCGTGCAATCTATCCTATTATGGAATGCGCTTCCTCAGGAAATCAGGATGGCTAACAGTCGGCTCGCCTTTAAAAATAAGTTAAGGAAATATTTCCGTGAAAACAATTTAGCAGATTCAGCTCGACTTTGAATTATCTTGATGTTATATATTTATAGTTATATATGTAGGTATGTATAATATATATATTTTATTATATGTATAATGTACATATGTATTTATCTATTTTTTTTATTTTTTATTATATACATATTTTACTACTTTACTGGTGCATCTACCCTATTCTTTGTCTCTGCATTACCCTAAGGTTGTCTGGTAGAGAACGCCTATGGCGTTAAGACCGCCTTTGTACCCTGTTGTGCATAAAGAATTAAATAAATAAATAAATAAATAATATTAGACAAACAAAAATATAAAAAATCACATTGCAAGTCATGATTAAACTACGCTCGGACTGTGTCAAGTATTGCTTTGTCTAGATCAGGCTTGTAAGGCTTGCCACAGTGGAAGCTCTCTTCCCACGCTACCGAGCGGGTGGGCAGGTTGCGGATAGCCCGCCCCGTCTCATGCAGCTACAGCTGCATGGGACGGGGACTGTTCGTAAGCGAACCCCGGACAAGGGAAGGGTAGCCTCCACCCCAATCCAAGGTGTAGGTTACCTATCCACACCTATGATCCCATGTTCCGTCCACGTACAGTCAACGGCATATCGATGGTTGCGGGGCCGTCGCGAGCGGTACTGGCTTGTATGTATCTAAGCTACATGCAAGACAGACTCTGCTCGTGCTGGTCCCGTGGCCGTCGGTGTGCAGTTGACTGTTAAATTATTCTTATCCCTTCACATCTCCATTCCCTTCTCTCCTGGAGGAGTAAACCTCGACTCCAAAAATTCTCAATCCAAGGTGTCATCCGACCCGTGCTGAAGGATGAATGGCTGAGGAGCAGCTCAGTCGCTAACGGAGGATCCTCGATACCAGGCAGCCTCGAGGATTAATTTGCCTTGTCTCCGCATGCGGGGCTCTGCGGGGATCGACAAAGTTTCCCTAGCTACTCGTGGGAATCATATGGACCCTTATGATAAAAATAAACCGGAGCTAGTCGTTACTAGCTCCCCTCTTTCCGAGGAAGAGCATAACAGCCCCTCCTCGGCTACATTCCTCGAAGATATCTTTGAGGAGCGTATTCTACTGCAGGAGGACGGGCATAATCTCCCATCCTTTCCTGTTGTTTCTGAGCCTAGTGCTGGGCCGAGTGGCCTTAGCACAAAGCTTGACCTCCCCAACACCAAGGGCGTTTCCAATGCTCAAAGTGAAGGAAAGAGGTCACACAAAAAACTCAGTGGTGCGGCCAAGAGGAGAATCACTTGGTGGATGAAGAGAGGGAAAAGCTTCAAGGAGGCTAGATCCCTCTCCGAAACCCACCTAAAGGAGTTCCCTGAATTCTTGGCCAGCCTTGAGGAAGAGAAGAGGCTCAGGGCGGAAAAAAGGCCCAGGCTTGATGGCACTTCTTCGACTGTCGAGAAGCCGGCGAAGGTACCAAGGCTTAACGAGCCTATTCCTAAGCCGACTTTTCGGGAGGTGGTGGGTGCTGTCCGTATGGGAGTTATTGACGCCTCTGGGCCTATGTCCGAGAAACGCATCGAGGAGCTAAAGGAAAAAATCCTACAGCTCGTTGATGAGGAGGTGGATGGTCAAGGCCCTAGATTCCTTGGCTGTTCAACAAGAGCCGGAGGGCTCTTGCTTACCTGTGCGGATGAGGCATCTAAGTTATGGCTCATCACGCACGTTCCTACACTCCGACCCTGGGAGGGTGCTAGCCTATCTGTCCTCGACGAAAAGGCCTTATCTAAACCCAGGATTGGATATGCGCGGATACCTGGGGCCATAATAGCCCAGGAAAGAATTATACCGCGCCTAAAAGCTCAAAATCAGGGCATAGACTTCACCACCTGGAAAGTGGTCCAAAGGAAAGTCGAGGAAAAGGGTCAGACAGTAACCTTCTCCTTCGACGAATCCTCACTGGGACCGCTGATGGATAGCTCCTGCTGTCTGTTTATCAGCTTCCACAAAGTCCAGCTCCGGGTGAAGCCTAAGTCGCAAGCAAGCGACACGGGTAAGGTGGAGGAGGGACCTGGCGATACCGCATCTGGGCGGGCTGCTGCCCAGTCCGTGGTAACTGCCATGGAAATTCCAGAAGCTGAACCCGTGGCTTCAACATCCACTGCAGCACCTGCTGAATCTCCCAGGGATGCGACTGGTGCTGCAGAATCATCTTCGACGCCACTGGCATCCAGGAACTGGCCGATCATGCCAAATCCTGGTCCTAGTGGGTCTTCTGGACCTGGTGGCTCCACCATCAGGCTCAGCAATAGGCCTTCTGGTGGGCCATCAATTCCCACCAGAGGAGCAAAAAGGGGTCGTGGTGCAAAATCCAGGGCGACCAGGGGGGCATCACAAGCACCCTCGTTAGCCCGGGAGCACACCAGCAAGAAAGCTGCACGAAACCCCCTAAAAAACCCTCCTACCTCACAACCCTAAAGTAACCCACACTAGTTTATATTTTTACTTGTTTTTATCCCTTTCCCTCTCCTTTTCGTAACCTAGTCCTAAACCCAATCCTATACAACAATTATGTTCAAAGTCATACAAGTAAACCTGAAACATACCAAGGCAGCGACGGCTGCGCTTTGCAAAAGTTTCGTGGAGGATAAACTTGATATGGCTTTGGTTCAAGAACCGTGGATCAATGGAAACACGGTCATGGGGCTCGGCTCCGTGGGCACAGTTTTGTACTATACCGACGGCAGCAGACCCAGAGCTTGCATACTTTTTAAGAAAAGTGTGAGATTTGTGCCGATTCCCTCCATATGTACGGATGACATAGTTGCTGCGTATGTAGAACTGCCAGGAAACGGAAGTAGGCCAATCGCCTGCTCGGCATACCTTCCAGGGGATGAAGCAAACCCTACCATACAACTGGTCAACATGGTAACCTACTGTCAGGAGCAGAAGTCCCAACTACTAGTGGGATGTGATAGCAACACCCACCACACAAGCTGGGGAAGCACTGACACCAACATTAGGGGTGAGTTACTGTTTGATTACTTATTGTCTAACAACCTTCTCGTTCTTAATAGGGGCAATTCCCCGACCTTTGTAACCAGCACCCGCCAGGAGGTGCTAGACATTACTTTCTGCACGGGCCCTTTACAACACCGTGTAAAAAACTGGCACGTTTCTGAGGAGGCGTCCATGTCTGATCACAGACACATCAGGTTTAACCTAACTCTCTCCGCGGTGAGAGAGACTAATTCTTACAGAAACCGGAAAGCAACGAATTGGTCAGGCTACAGAGACTGTCTCAAATCGAATTTGCTATCGGTCAATAGATGCGTTAAATCTATTGAACAGTTGGAGGCTACAGTAGGGGACCTTGAAGGCGGTATTAAATCTGCTTTCTTCCAGAACTGTCCGCTAAAAACCTCCGCTACCATGAGAGATGTTCCATGGTGGAATAAGAACCTAGAGCGACTCAGGAGAAACGCCCGAATCCTGTTTAACAAGGCCATGAGGGACGACACCTGGGATGACTACAGGAAGGCGCTGACCGCGTTCAACAGAGAATTGAGGAAGGCCAAGAGAAAGTCCTGGCGCGAGTTCTGTGAATACATTAAGAGTACCTCACAGGCAGCAAGGATCCACAAAATAATCTCAAAGTCTCCTCAATCCCATTTAGGGCTATTAAAATACCCGGATGGGACCTACACGAGATCCGCAGAGGAAACACTGAAGCTTTTAGCTAAAGTGCACTTTCCGGACTCTGTGCCAATAAATGGTAACGGAAGCCATACCTCTCAAAACCCTCGGAGCAACAGACCAAGGATAGAAGACTGGAGGATGGCTTCTCTTATATTTAGACCCGATCGGATCGAATGGGCCATTAACAGCTTCAAGCCCTTTAAGCCGGAGGGGAGGATAATATCTTCCCTGCCTTACTACAAAAGGGGTTGGATATTATCCTACCAACGCTGTTGAAGGTTTTTCGAACCAGCTTTGCCTGGGGCTACATACCCACAGCGTGGACTAGGGTGTCCGTCACCTTTATCCCCAAAGGGGGAGACAGGGACAAATCGATGCCCAAGTCCTATAGACCAATTAGTCAATTAGTCATTATTTCTCCTTCATGCTCAAAACCATGGAGAAGGTACTCAACCAGCACATCAGGGCTACCTACTTAGTAGACAAACCCCTGCACGTGAGACAACATGCCTATCAGAAAGGCAAGTCCACTGAGTCCGCATTGATGGACTTAGTGGATAACATAGAAAAAGCTGTTGAGGACAAAGAAATTGCTCTGTGCGCCTTCTTAGATATAGAGGGGGCATTTGACAACACCTCAACAAATGTCATACTAAAAAGTATGGAGCAACGCAACATTGACCGAACGACCATCTACTGTATCGAAGCAATGTTGCGTAACAGAGTAGCGTCAACATCTCTCTTAGACACAACCATAAGGATGAGACTAAACAGGGGTTGCCCACAAGGGGGCGTCCTGTCTCCCCTAGAATGATCTTTAGTTGTTGACAGCTTACTGAGCGAGCTCAATAGGGCTGGCTATTACACGCAAGGTTACGCGGACGATCTGGTAGTGATTACCGTTGGCAAATGCCAATCAGTCATCTCCGATCTGATGCAAACGGCCTGTAGAATAATCGAAAGATGGTGCAAAGACTCCCAACTCTCGGTCAATGCAGACAAAACTGTCATTGTACCTTTTACAAAGAAAAGGAAGTTGGATGGCTTAAAACCACCAACCCTCTTCGGTAAAACGGTCAACTTTTCGGATGAGGTCAAATATCTAGGCATCATAACTATCGTGAGTTAAATTCATAATGATTAATATAAACGGTTTCACTCACGTTATATCACCTGCCTGGAAACCAGCTCTCAGGTCTTCATCAAACAGCCATGTCCCGTTGAGCCTGGAGTATGACACGGTCAGCAGTGTGTGTACCGGTGATAATCCACCTGAAGACTCGGACACGACGAGCGACGAAGATGCACGACCACCACCGAAACCAGGCGCTCCGTCACCGTCTTCGCGAGCGCAGCGCTACGCGGCGCGCTGTGGCCTCTAAATCCACAGTTTGGTGCGTGACGCCGCCGCGTAACCAGCTCATGATTAAGGGCTCCGTTCGAGCTCCAAACCGGTCGGGCACACCCGATGATATAACGTGAGTGAAACCGTTTATATTAATCATTATCTAGGCATCATCCTAGACCAAAAACTCACGTGGAATGCACACATTAAACATGTGACAAGGAAAGCAAAAATTGCTTTGGGAACTTCCTGCCGACTGGTCAACTCGAAATGGGGCCTTAGACCATGGGCAACGCTGTGGCTGTACACTGCTATAGTAAGGCCCATGATAACCTATGGCTGTGTCGTATGGCATGGAAAAACCCATCAGACTACCTGCAGGGATGCTCTCTCAAGCCTCCAGAGACTCGCGTGTCTCATAACAACAGGAGCAATTGCATCGACTCCGACCGCTGCACTTGAGGCTCTGCTTAATCTCGTTCCTTTGCATGTGCAGGTGCAAAAGGACGCTAGGGCAGCAATGATAAGGGCCAGAATAGCGGGAAGGACAAGATGGAAGTCGACTGCCATGAGGGCACTGCAAGAGAACCTTATGAAGAAAGACATCATTGCCATGCCCACTGATGCAATGTTAAAAGAATACAGCTTTGATAGGCTGTTTAGGGTATTCATACCTCAGAGGACTGAGTGGAAGGACGAAACGCCAGGCCAGCCTCAGTCCACTGATGTTGTTTGGTTCACCGACGGATCAAAAAAAGAGGGTCTAGCAGGAGCCGGATTCCACGGTGGGCGGCCAAAGGTAAAAAAATTCGCCAACCTAGGCCAGCACACCACTGTGTTTCAAGCGGAATTATTTGCCATTATTGGATGTGTCCGTTTAAGTCTGCAGAGGACCTATATTAATAGGCGAATCTTCATCTTCTCTGACAGCCAGGCTGCTTTAAAAGCCTTAAATTCAGAGGAAATTGACTCCAAACTTGTAAAGGAGTGTGTCCAGCTATTAAACTCACTAGGAGCGGCAAACTCGGTGGCACTAGGATGGGTATCTGGACACTGTGGCATTAGGGGCAACGAAGCCGCTGATGAACTAGCTAGAGCTGGTGCTGAAAGCCCCAATGTGGGCCCGGAGCCAATCTGTGGCATTCCTAAATGCACCACTACAGCCTACCTTAAAAACTGGGGAACTGACCAAAGTATTAGCCTTTGGGAAAAATCCCCAGGCCAAGAACACTCGAAAGCGCTACTTGTGGGCTTCAAAAAAAGGTTTAAGAAAGAAGCGCTTTCGTTGAACAAAAATCAGATAAGAATCCTGACAAGAACCCTTACTGGGCACTGCAAGCTGAATAAACACCTTCACAGGATGGGCCTCAGTGATACCACAGTTTGCAGGTTTTGTCGCGAAAAGGATGAGACGCCCATCCATATCCTATGCGAATGTGATGCAGTGCACCACATCAGAAGCCAGCATCTTGGAGGCCACGTCATCTCAATGCAGGAGATCAAATCCTCCTCCCCCAAGGTCATAGTCGACTTTATGATTGACTTGCAGCTTGGGGAAGTGCTGTAATGCTGCAAGAGGCGTCACAATAGATCTTTTAGGTCGCAGTGGCTTAGGGGCGTTCAAGACCCTACCTCTTTCCTCAAATAATAAAATGATTAAACTAGAATAAAAATTAAATAAATTTAATATACGATTAATTTGATGTTCTTTGAAGCAGTAATAGTCTTGAAGAGTTTGCCTTCCATGGATCTGAGTACACACCTGGCCTCCATCTAATATATTTCTTGAGGATTCTACCTTTACCTCGTACCTTTAGAGTTTCAGTCAAAATAATAAAAATAAGTAGTAGAAGTAGGATTATCTCGATCGATACTTATGCTTTTAATCGATTTGGAAGGCGCAGGACCGGTCGTTGTGGCGATGCTTGGGGGAGGCCTATGTCCAGCAGTGGACGTCTTTCAGCTGAAATGATGATGATGATTAGTTGTTGTTATTAGTTGTTGTATTTACAAAAAAAACATGCTAGTATTATATACATTGTCTAGTACCCATAGTACAAGCTCTGCTTAGTTTGAGACTAGATGGTGCTGTGTAAAATGTCCTCAAGTATTTATTATTATAAAACATAACATAACATCACGCCTGTATTTCCCCGAAGGGGTAGGTAGAGGTGTACAATACACCCACATTTCGCCAGTTATGTTATAAGTCCCATGTAATAGGGGGCGAGCATTATTATTGTTTTCGTAAATAGCAATAATAGCAAACAATATAGCCACGGTCTGTTTTTTTCTTCTCTTGTCTTATTTAGTTAACAATGGCACGTCTCTTTAATCAAATAACTACTGATAAAATATAATTACTAGTTTTGCACATGTAATCAGGTTAAAAAATGATAATTAGTGTGTGAAATTGTTAACATAATGTCTTTTAATAATTATTATTGACGAATTGCATTAAAAATAAATGCCAAGATTGTTTACTTCATAAGAATAGTAAGTAAAAACAGAGAATAGTACAGTAGGGTATTCAAAAATAAAAATTAAGTACATGAACATTTAAAAAAATTAAAATAAATATGTTTCTCATTCTATATTCGGCTTAATAATATGACCAGAATCATCAAACGCTGACTCAAAAGAATAATGTCTGAAGAAAAAGGGAAGTAGGTTGTTATTACATCTACAAAAAATTTAATAACATTTTCTACAAAAACATAATAGGGTCCCATTTTGATGGCCCTAACACATATACATGATTGTGATAAAAAAAAGAATTGCAATTAGAAGAAATCTTCGCTGAAAGAAGCCTGTGAAAGAATCCTCTGGAAAGTAGGCATTTATTATAAAGCTGAAGAGTTTGTTTGTTTGGTTGATCGCGCTAATCTCAGGAACTACTGATTGGAATAGAAAAAATATTTTTGTGTTGGATAGTCCATTTATTGGGAAAAGCTTTAGGCTATATAACATCACGCTACAACCAATAGGAGCGGAGCATAAATGAAAAATGTTGCAAAAACAGGAAAGAATTATTCCTTTTGAGAGATTCCGTTGCGTGCGCTGAGTAAACGGTTAAAGTTACGCAAAAATCATGTATAGCGGAATTGTTTCCCTTTAAAAGTTCAAAAAACAAAGTCCGCGACAGCATATGTTTAATTTTTATTGAATGAACATTTTAATATTTTATTAATATTGGTGCCTGTCACACAGTTAATACTAGCACAGGCAACATCGTTTACTCTATCTTTTATACCATCAGCTATTAAAATTATTGTTTGTTTGTGAGCAAAGATAGAATGTACCAAATGTACCAAATTTATGGAAAATAAAGAATTTATTTATTTATTAGAATTACAGTTATTGTTAATTAGCTAAAACTTTCATTGTATGTATGAATTTTATAATATCCTTGTTTTAACAATAAATAGGTATTTGTAATTTTAAATACAAAACGTAATTTTGTGTTTATTCAAATTTTTCATATTAAGCATTCTTCTTTTTCATGTTTTCTGATTGCTAACTGTCCTAACAGCTACATCAATCTATTGTGGGGTGATCAGCCGTTGCCAGACTCGGCGTTCAGCGCCAGCTCCATCGCCAGCGGGCTTTTCGAACCGCAGTACGCCAAACTTGATGGACACCCACTTGATATCGAAGGTACGATGTTCTTTAAGAGCTTAAGAGGCTGACAACACCTAAAAAATCAGACCTCTGTGGTCACTGTCGTTTCGTACAGAACTGAAAGAGAGGCAACGAGCCGAGGGACGTCGAATACGCCGCTAAACTTGAATGAAAATTAACAATTTTTTTTAAAAATAATAAACTAAAAGCTTATTTGAAAAACAAAAACAACAAATGTTTAGATTATTGTCTTTCTCAAATGTTTTCTTAATTGTATTTATAATATTTAGTAAATAATAGAGATTGTTTGCTTTAAAGCATGTTTTTAGAGGTTAGTTTACAATTCTTTTACATCGACATTACATTTTTTTTTTTGTGGCGAGAAATAAATCATTCATTCATTCATCGAGAAAACTTCAAGAAAACGTGTTTTGGGCACAATACAGTTTCAGAAAATACGATCAAGATTAACATATTTTTTTTTTCACTGCCACAAACTGAATAGATACAGCTAAAAATGTTTTTAAAAGAAGCCTATTTGGGGTATTTCGCTGTTGTCAGCGTCTTAAACAGAATTAGATATTCTCGATGACGTGATTGTCATCTAGTCCTGAGCTATGTTTAAAGTTTCAAGTATCTAGAATTCAGCCATTCCCAAAGTGGGCGATAACACCCCCTTGTGGTCGCTGCAGACCTAAAGGGGGGCGATAAAAGACCCAGAAAAAAAATTGAGGCGTTGTGTAATGGCTTGGGGGGGCGATTTGTAATTTCATCTAGCTAGGAGGAAGCTTAGACACCGACTGAACTCTCGACTTTCGAGTAGACAAATAAGTTTGGGAACCACTGACTAGGTCAGTGGTCGTCAAACTTTTTTTTCCAAGAGCCAATACAAATCATGCGGGGCGGCACTTTGGGCCGCATGGGTCCGATTATAAATATTAATTTGTCACCTATATAAATTAACTACAACCCCACAGCTTTACTTACGTAGATTCCGATCCCGTGGAGAAACCGTAAGTACCTATTGTTAAGACTACAAACTACAACGCAACGGTACGGGCGCAGCACAGGCTGAAGACGTCCGTCCCTCTCGCACTTCCTTCGTAGGTACTTACGATCCTCTTTTTTTATGATCTGAGCACAGAGTGAGTACAGTAATTTACGATAATTTTAATTTTAATATAATATATATATATTTTTTTTTTGTCTAAATTCTCTTGTATAGCTATAACTCTTGTTATTTTCGTGTGAAGCACAATTATTTTAAAGTGTAGTAATAAGAAACTACAGGAAAAAATAATTACGTATAGCAAAACCACACGTAAGTAAATATAATTATAATTTTAACCAAGTGATACCTTGCCTAAGGTCTTCAGGTATGCAATTTATTTACTTTTTATACTGCACTGTGCATGTAGTGCATGTACATTATGATGAAGTGTCGTCTATACTACTACGTGTAGTCAAATATTTTTTATTTACGGTTTGCCGTTATAATTATTTTTCATTATCGGTAATTTGAACCGTATTTTATAGTGTTGTCTGTACTAAATGTGTAGTCAAACAACTTGTATTAACGGTTTTT
The DNA here is from genome assembly GCA_949699075.1 of Asteroscopus sphinx. Taxonomy (NCBI): domain Eukaryota; kingdom Metazoa; phylum Arthropoda; class Insecta; order Lepidoptera; family Noctuidae; genus Asteroscopus; species Asteroscopus sphinx. The sequence continues at coordinate 23,254,026 of OX453024.1, forward strand.
CCGTTCGAATAATTTTTTGTTACGGGATTTTTGCCCGTATTAAATTCGTTTATACATACCCTATATTTAAATGCCTCTCTTGTTTAGTATGGATGAGAGAAATAAGTGTGTACGAAATGCAGCGGCTGAACCATTAATGGGACCATCTGGTATGCAGCATAAGCCACGATCGACTAGCTCGAGTTCAAGCAGTAACAGTTCTCAGAGCGATTGTGATTCTTTTTCGTCCTTATCGTGCTCCCCAAAGCGTCGCCATGGTTATCATAAGAAAAGGAAGGGGGGCAAACATAGTTACGTAAATTATCGAAACAGGTACGTGATCTTCGTACATTTTTGTCCACTCTGGATAATGGCTGTCAAATTAAAGCCAGTGATTACTTTCTCAACGAAAATGATTCCATTTCTGCTTTTTCTGGCATTAGTGGTAATCTTTACGAAGAATTAAGTGATCATGCGTCGAATATCGACCCACCTAATGAAGTTATTTTTAATATTCAAACTAAATTAAAAGATCCCTCTATGCCTAAGACCTCTGAAACTTACTTATAATTATGTGACCTTCAACATTTAGATAGTAGCGATTGGAATGAAATCAGATATTCTGAAAGTCAGAAGGCGTAAATCACAAACCTGGTTTTACTGATATTGAGTTAGTCAAGAGGTTGCAGGCTTCCTGTCTCCACGTTATTTTATCTATGCTAATAAAGCATTTGCTGCTTTAACTTTGTGCGTTCTCAAGCAAAGAGATTCGCTTCAGACTATTAACAATAAATAGGCAAAGCTTGTCTTGTGGTGATTTACAAGACTTCCACAGATATTTTACAGCTAGCTTGTGGCCATCGCACTGAGATTTTGTAAATGCGTCGAGATTGCATAACCAAACAAGTGAAGGATCCATTGGTGAAGCCTACGCTAAGAAAGATGCCGCCAACATCCTCAAACTTGTTCAATGCAAAAAGATTCACAGCTGCGGTGGAAAAGGCTGGTGGAGTACGCAAATATTTTTGGCCTTTGAAGACATCTGACACAACCACCTCGCAGGTGCAGGCAAATAAACGATAGTGTCTCCTCGCAGGAGCACGGGACCCGTAAAATACCCTCGCAGGGTTATCAACACGGATCATACTATATTCAAAGCTGTGTACAGGGCTACTGTCAAGCACCCCCGCAGGGTGATTACAATTCACTGTTATGATGAACACTCGGTCGCACCGAATAATCGTGGGACATTTCATTACGAAACCAGCCTGAACATGGAAATCAATCTAAGTCCGGGCAGAAATGAACATCGTCGTCGTCCAATAACACATGGAGACTGTAAGCGTCGAAAATATTGACATGATGCACTTAAATCAGGTCGTCTGGCAATCCTTTTAATTCAGTGGGATCAATTTGGAGTATCAGATGTGATACTAAAGATGATATCAGGGTATCGCATACCCTTTCGTCAAAGACCCACTGATCCATCCAAGGAACATAATAAAAGGCATGGTGGTTCCTTGCTCATTGGAAATGACCAGCGTCGTCGACAAAATGGGAGATTAGGGCATCACCAAACGAGCAATAACTGTCTCTATAGTCAATGTTCTTGGTTTCCAAAAGCGTCGGCTCTGCCCCGGCCCATTTTCATTTGAGGGCCGTCAATCAGTTTGAAACAAGGAATACGACAAAATTTCATATTTGCGTGGCTCGCAGCCACAGAACAGGCTTACGCCTTATTTACCAGAAAGAATATACCCGTCTGAATAGACCCTTGCAAATTTTCAAGTCGATGTTTGCATCCGTGTCTTCACATACGGTAATTCTCCCACAAATGTTTGAGTATGTTATTATTATTATACAACAGAGATCACGTTCCACTGCCTTGTTATGAGATAAATTGCAGATTGTTGTAGTATTCAAATATCAGTCTCTGTTAATATCTACCATCGCCAATCTAACATGCCTATAAACATCATTGTAGATGCATTCACGGCGCATAGTGACTATTGATTTTGCAAAAAAAACGTATACTTGAACAGAAAATTAACTGGAATTCCATAATTAATTTTAGTATGGAAGGTCTTCGATAAAAAATACCTATTGATCGAAGTGGAAGGTAGTGGTATTCTATGATTGTTTATCATTTATTCATAGTCGACAGCAAATAAAAAAAAAAACTAATTTCAATAAAATTGGTTTCTTCTGGAACTTCGAAAGTTCAGTTTTAATGAATGTATATTTATTTATCTATCGTTGTTTTTAATTATGATTAATTATTATAAGTGTACGTACATACATAATACTTACCCAAGTGTTTTCTATTGTTGTAGAGCCCCAAGACGTGATCCTACCATAGTGCTACCACCATATCTGAGCCGTTGATTTGAGTGGTATACAACAAATATGGCGCAGGTCGGAGCTAATATGGAATACCAGGAGTACAAGTGGGCCTACTCAATCATAGACTCATCCAAGTAAATAAGTTTTTTTTATTAACCACGAAACTATTTCCGTTATTTTCGGTTCGGTATACCTTAAATGAAATTTTTATTTTACAGTCTTTTTTGCGACAATTTAGTCGCAAATACTACGGTAGTGCGATTTGTTTTTCAAATCATTGCATAGCTTGGCTCACTACGAACGGTTCGTGGTGTGGCACGTTCAGCTACGACCTTCCAGGGCCGAGGAATCTGCCTCCGTTTGAAAAATATTCGCACGGTATTGTCCGTAAATTAAATAATTTTTTTATTTTAGTCTTTTTCGCGACCATTTAGTCGCAAATACTACGGTAGTGCGATTTGTTTTTTAAATCATTGCATAGCTTGGCTCACTACGAACGGTTCGTGGTGTGGCACGTTCAGCTACGACCTTCCAGAGCCGAGGAATCTGCCTCCGTTTGAAAAATATTCCCACGGTATTGTCCGTAAATTGAATGAAATTTTTATTTTACAGTCTTTTTTGCGACCATTTAGTCGCAAATACTACGGTATGACGTCATTGTTCAAAACCTTCATAGTAACTTGACATCTCTCTGAACAATGTCCGTTTCGCACGACAAGGACAGAAAATGCCCCTTCCAAAAACATAAAAAGCGTGTATCTCTTTATTTTTTTAATGGATTTTGTTTATTTTTTCTACTATGTTGTCCTTTCTGTACCTTCTTTTTTATGACATAGATCTGATCTTGAACGCAATCTAGACAGCTTTGTCAAGATGTGGTCGACGATGGAGCGAGCAAACCTATTAGGTGCCGATTCACTCCAGCTTTAAAGGCGTTAGGGTAGTAAGTGCCCGAAAATACAGAATTTTAATTAATATAAAATTTTTGGTAATTTTTAACAGTAGTCAACTACCGGATTTGCAACAGGTTCATTTATAATTTACATCGAGCACTAAGCCATAATGTAATAAATTCTAATAGTGAGTAAACTCGGCCGCCAGACAGAGCAACGATGGGGTGCGGTATAAAGGAGAGCGGAGGTCCCCCCTGCCCGCGACGCCTGCGGTAGTCCGGCTCGACATCTCTTGCGCGCCGGTATTCCCGTTTAGGTGTGTCAGGTACACGAAATCACTACCATGTGCAACGAAAACGTGTTTGATTTTTAATTTAATTAAATCTAAGAATGATAATTCATTATATCATTAGGTTCAATAAAAGACAATTAAAAACATCTAGTAATTAATATCCCAAATATTTACCGGTTGCACATCTGTAACGAGGCGGATTACAGAAGATTTTGGAGCCGTCCAATTACGAAACTGTTCTATTGATTTGCACGGATAAACATGAAATAGGCCAATAGGAGCGCGTTTTGGCGCTTTTCTATTGACTCTTGCATTACCCGAGCCAATAGGAACGCGTTATGTTTAGTCGTAAATTGGTGGAATTTATTTCAAACAAATCAGATCAGACAAAAAAAAAAAAGTATATAAGTATTATGTCCATTGTCTAGTACCCATAGCACAAGCTCGTTTTTAAGTGGACAAAATCAGAATGGTGCCATTTTATTTTGTTTGAGTCAAGTCATTTTCTATGTCACCAGATTAGTGACTCGCTAGTACAGATTTTGACGCAAAAATAGTCACATTAACATTTGAATACTGACTGATTGATAGATAGCTATCTCTTTCTGTCACGTTACTGCCTGAGTAGGGCAACAGATAGCAGCTATATGAGAAATGTTCATTTAATTACAACGACTCCAAGCAATTTCCTTCCTCCAAGGCTATTGTACTAAAACAACACAAAATTCACTAAAATCAAGTCATTACAATCAAGAGGACTGTAAGAGCGAGGACGCGAATATCTGCTGCATAATCTGTGGTAAGGAGGCGACGTCCATACACACGTGGGCGTGACCAGCCGGCAGGCGGCGCAGGAGTCTGCAACAAGCGAGCATTTATTATTAACCTATAAGACGCCGTCATCGGTACAAGAACACTCGCGAAAAACGTCAGGACCTTCATGGTTGTCACATTTAAGGGGGTGGCCAAATTTAAATACCTTGGCTACACTGTAACAGATATGAATACCCGGGATGCGGAGATCCAGATTCACACAGAAACACCCTGCGATGCAGTGCAGCCTTGCACAAGGTGTTAGTGTCCAAGCTTCTCAGTAGGAAAACCAAACTTTGCATTAACAAAACCGTTATAAGACCAATATTAATGTACGGTTGTGAGGCTTGGACACTAACGCTCAAGGAGGAAGACAGGCTTTTGGTTACAGAAAGGAAAGTACTCCGTAAAATCATGGGGCCGACAAAAACACAGCATGGTAGTCATGGTAAGCTGAGAGTCCGGAAGAATGCCGAAATCGAAGAGCTAGTGGACGAGCCTAATATCATTGGCGTAACCAAAGCACAACGTTTGCGATGGCTCGGCCACGTCGAACGCATGGGGGAAGATCGAGGAGCCAAGGAAGCGTATCTGGGCCCACCAACCGGACGTAGACCAGTAGGTCACCCCAGATATCGCTAGGAAGATGCTGTGGAGGCTGATCTACGTGAGCTTCAAGCTACCAACTGGCGAGATATCGCGCAAGATCGAGGAAAGTAGAGAGTTCTCGTTTCGGAGGCCATGACTCACTTTGGGTCGCTGAGCCAGAGGAGTAAGTGATTAAGTAAGTAGGATGACGTCATCATAAGACGTATTTAATGTAAAAGGGAAACTTGACACCGCGAGTAGAGATTGTGGTAGCTCAGATGGTTAGAGACTGGTGTACTGGACCAAAAGGATGCTATTCGTTTCCATTTTACCCTAGAATTTTATTTTTATTAATATAAGTGCTATCAAAATAGACTAGAAAAGTATAACAAATAGCAAAAAGTTATCCAAAGTATTAATAAAAATAAAACTATGTATCATTATTATAATTTTATTCTATTATCTCTATATTTTACTTCTACTGAAAAATGTTTTGATAAGGGTCATATTGTACTACATAGTAGTCGTTAAAAGTTGATGTTCATAATGCTGTGCGTAGATGCCGGGCGCCGACGCCAGACAAACGCTAGTGCGATGCAATCTTTAGTGTTCCTACAAAGAAAGTCCTCTTTAGACGCTGATACACATGCTTCTAACTTGCACGCTAGCATTCCCGTTCCTTGCATGCAAAAGTGCAAGCAACTTTCATGTGTATACGTTAACTGTTATGCCTGTACCTGGCAAACAAGTAGTTTGCACAACATTTAATTTAAAGGCATGCAATATGAGGGAGGGTCGCGGGGGCCTTTAAAACCGGGACGTGTGAACGTACGCGGCAGCTACAGGCATGCCAGTTTCACCCAAATCCGTCTTCTTCTTTTTTTTGGCTCATTAATGTAGCTATATATCCTACTACTAGTAACAATATGACACTATTGAATTCACTAAGATTTTTCCGTTGATGCAAAAACTAGAAAATGTGCTGTCAAGACATCGGTAGTGTGGCGTATTGGCTCCTGTATACTTCTTGCAAGTTACAGGCATGCATGTAAGCAAATTGCATGCAAGTTTACTTGCAAACGTATCCACAGTGTGCCAGTTACTTGCATATTGCCGTTAACTGGTATGCAAGCTACTGCCCCACTTACAGGCATGTGTATTCCGGCCATTAAGATAGAGTTGTCATACGTCTGGGTTTCCCCGGATTTGTCGTAGGGGGTCCGGGGGTCCTGTAGGCCTGGGGCTGGTGTAGTTTTATGGGGCTGCCAGGGATTAATTTGCTTAACCTTGGGTTATCGCTTTAGCGGTAGGCTAAACCATGTTAACAACTTTAGTATTAATAGATCTCCTTGTGAAAGAGCTCTTTCGGGGAAGTATTACCACCGTACCTATTTCTACCGCCAAACAGTGACGCTTGCATTGCTGTGTTCCGGTGTGAAGAGTACGGGTGCCGGTGACATTATGTATGTACAATCACATGAGACTTTCCATCTGTAGGTCTCAGTATGACGAACGCGACTTGTAATACCACTTAGGCAACAGCCTAGGTGGTATTGCAGTTAGTACGGGCAAAGGTAACCGCTTAATATCAGGTGGGCATTTAGCTAGTATCGCCATTCCATGAAAAAATTAATTTTGCACAAGCAGGTTTATGTATTTTATTATAAGTTTTAGTTTTCATCAGGCCCAGACGGAGATGGCGGGATGAATAACTGGACTCCTTTCAAAAAGACTGGTCCTTATTAACGACAGATAGAGAGGGGTGGAAGGAGAGTTCGGAGGCCTTTGCCCTGTACAGGCTCTTCATAGTAATAATAATTTAGTTTGTGGTACTTACGCAGCTGCTTCGTCGCCCAAGCTGCCGATGAATATCACGTGAGCCTGTACTCTGCTGTCCGATGTTAGGATCGTGCCCAAATCCTCAGGCTGGATGCCATATCTGCGCAAATTCATACCAAAATAAGCAATGATTTCATGGAATTTACCAACAGACTAAACACACGTCTACTCTCACATCCAAAACTCCAGGCTTTCTCGTTGACAACTAAAAATAGTTCAGGACAGTTTCATAACTTTCCGATAGGAAATAATTTGAGCTCCATTACGATAACTATTCTATGGAGCTATGAACCGAAGAAGCAACTGTTGTGATGTAAAACGCAAAAGATGATGTGACGCGGCGCGATTACGAATATGTCCAGTATTTTACTGCAACTTAAAAAAATAAGAAACTCAAACGTAAAAACTAGGTACATGGTTCCAAATTAATAGTAGCTCCTGGGTAAGTAAAACATTTTTATTTTAAATTTTCGACCCCCAGTTTCTGGAAGGCTGATCAATTTGATCTGTTGTCAAATCTAATGTCAGCTCCTGTGATTGGTCGGCAAAAATACTAACAACCAATCACAACACTTGACATGAGATTTAACAGCTGATTAGATTCGATTATATTTAAGTTGATCAGCTTTTCCGAAACTGAAGGTCAGACGACTTCTACTGACCTTCTAAGGTTAGCATCTGACAGGATGAGTACGATGGCTTCATCGGCATCTTCAGCGGCGATGCTAGCGATGGCGTGCTGCGCGGCCGGCAGCGTGTTGTCGCCCGACCAGCAGAACTGCGCGTGCGCATGCATCGTGCGGATTATCTGCACAAACAACCGTAACCTTAAGTGACGCGTACTGCGTATCAATCCCCTTCATCACAACACTTTGACAAACTACTGACTTCATATAATAACTACTAACTTAGTTTATACAATAGCTACCGACTTAGCGCACATTTTGGTTCGGTGACTTGCGGTGCGAATTTATCACCGCAAAATTTTGTGTAGCAAAATATTTTTTATCAACCTAAATCAACCACGTTTTATCAGGCACACACAACATACAATAAAGGTCAAACGTGCTAGAATCGGGAAGGTGACTTTTTTTATTCGTTTTTATTACAAAACTCGAAACTGTTTCAAGAAAAATAAGCAACAGTAAAAAAAAACAATAAAATATTCAATAAAATGTCCAACTTATAAGCAATTTAATTTTTTTCTCTAGAGAGAGACAGCCAGCACTATCAAAGTATTGCGTGATGATGGCGTCGATGAGCGAGGCGGCCGGCCGTCAGCGTGCCCTCCGCCGGGCGGGCCCGCGCCTGCGCGCCCGCCGCCGCCGCCACCGGCACCACCGCCACTGACGACACGATCGGCCGGCTGCCGGAGGACATGCCTCATGAATATTACAGTATTCACAAAGTTTAACCGATCACCGCCATAGAAGTGGCCAAATATTATATAAAAAAAGTGTGAACCATTGACACGAAAGAAGAAGAAGAACCGGATTAAATCGCGTACATTATTTAAATTGGTTTCCCTGACGTTTCGAAAGCTTTGCAGAATTTTTGTAGTGATCGCGAAAACCTAAGAAGTTATTATTAGAGTATTGACAATGGCCAACGAACATACAGCCCATAGACGCCACATATAAGGCGAATTATGTCTGCAACACATCTATGAAATTTCACTAATGTAGGTCACCACTATTCGCCACTTGAAATCATCTTCAAATCAGTTTCGACCAGTTACATGAGCCGTCAAAACTGCCACGTTAGTGATTAGCCAATAGCCGCCTTGGTAGGGCCAATCGGATTGCAGCCTCAGCTAGTGGCAGAATTTATTATACGCATTATATTCAACATTAGGTGTCTATTGGGCTGAATGGTCGTTGACACTGGCTCACTGACCTGTATGAACTGGCTATGACAACGCGAAAATGACTATTTTAGAAATAGAATGTAAAGAAAACGAGGAAACTGATTTGATGACTAATAACCACGAGTTTTTTCTTTGATAACTATATTCACATCATGCATCAAAACATCGCTGGACTTCTGAATAAATCAGACATGTTGACAGTTCATATCCAAGAATTATTGAGAAAACAAATCAACATAGATGTGCTATGCATAACTGAGCATTTCATGATGTCAGGTCATGAAGAGTTACTCAACATACCAAACTTCAAACTAGTAGCCTGTTATTCAAGAAGTGAAAAGAAACGCGGAGGAGCATGCATACTTATTAAAAATTGTTACGAATACAAAGAAATTAAGAATGTACAAACATTTTCAATAGAAGGTATTATAGAATGTTGTGCAATAGAATTAGTTGGGCAAAAAATTATTATTATGTGTGTATACAGGTCACCTATAACGTCAAACCTTAGTGTTTTTTATGATAAATTAGATGCTTTACTGACAACTCTTAATACTCAGACTAACAAAAAAGTAGTTTTATGCGGGGACTTCAACATAGACATTCTAAAACGAAACAGTTATACTTTGGACTTTGAATGTTTACTTCTAAATCATAACCTTATATTGGTCCACGACCTTGATGCCAGTGACGAGGATTTCCTGCTGTACGGACATGTCCACGAACTCTGGTGCCTCGGCATGGATGGCGGCAGTCTTGTCGGTAGGGATAGGGCCGCGCTCGTCGATGGGCTCACCGATGACATTGATAATGCGGCCGAGGGTCTCTGCACCCACGGGGATACGGATAGGCGAGCCGCAGTCATGTACGGGCTGGCCGCGGACCAGACCCTCGGTACCATCCATAGCGATTGTGCGGACGGTGTTCTCTCCCAAGTGCTGCGCCACCTCCAACACAAGCCGGGGTTGACGATTTTGTACTTCAAGGGCATTTAGAATGGGTGGAAGGTCGTCTTCAAACTGTACATCCACCACGGCACCGATTACAGCGACCACCTTACCTTGTCCTTTGCCTGCAGCGGCTTTTGCTGCATAATCCCTTTTGTTGATAGCAGACACAGATGCAATTTTGCCACATTCTGTTAGGGCTTTTTCAGCTACTGACTTCGCGGCTAAGAGACCCTTTTTAGCAGACAATACTTTACTAAACTACTGTTAGATAACTACTGTTTGCGGTAGAAAGTAAAATAAATAAAAATAAATACGGAAGCAGAAAATAATTGACACAATGCACTATTGCTCACCCCTCATACCAAATAGCGTGATCATTAATTGTTAAAAAGTTATTTATAACTTAATAATCCGCTCTTTTGCGGACGTTGCGTTGTTGCTAAATAACTTAATTTGTTGAAGAATGTTGAAGTTGTTTTCTTTTAAATAACAAAATGCAAAAAATAACCCAAAAACTAAGATTGTGGCTGAGATTCGATCTTAGAATAACACAATCATGATCCACACGCCAAGCCACCAGGATGAATAATTATTTACGGGAAACTACGAAATAAGCATTTTCATTGTTAATATCTGTCGTTTAGCTCCTTCATATACTGGGTGTAAGGGGAACGCTTCCGAAAACGAAGATAGGTGCTGGTGATTACTGATACGAAACCACGAAAAAAAAAATGCGATTCTTTTTTTGCCCAAAACACGTTTTCTTGAAGTTTTCTCGATAGAAAAGAATTGTAAACTAACCTCTTAAAACATGCTTTAAATCAAACGATCTCTATTATTTACCAAATATTATAAATAAAATTAAGAAAACATTTGAGAAAGACAATAATCTAAACATTTGTTGTTTCTGTTTTTCAAATAAGGTTTTAGTTATTTATTTAAAATTTTTTTTGTTAATTTTCATTCAAGTTGAGCGGCGTATCCGACGTCCCTCGGCTCGTTGCCTCTCTTTCAGTTCTGTACAAAACGACAGTGACCGCAGAGGTCTGATTTTTTAGGTGTTGTCAGCCTATTAAACCGTGCTCACTCATCTCAGTTCACATGTCGCGGCATCTTCCAGTAAGCATCGCGAAAAGAAATTCCTTCAGGTGCATGGTGTGTACGTGAGCACTGGTTGTACATGAAGGAGCACGGTTTTTGTTAGCTTCACCATGGTTGTTCGCAGCACTTAGTCTATATTTTACTATGTCTGTGCGAGTAGTACCTAATAGTTCAAATTCTTTTATATGTTATTTAATAAATGGGAGGCCTATGTCCAGCAGTGGACGTCTTTCGGCTGAAATGATGAATGATGAATAAATGGTTTGTTCTACAGGTTGGTGGAAAAAGCAAAGCTCTGCCAGAAAGCGGAGCACGAGTTTCCAGGCATGCCGTGCGGGATCATGGACCAGTACATCGTGACCATGGGCAAGAAGGACCATGCTTTGCTCATTGACTGCAGGTAATTGATTATTACTAGTCCATTTTATTTATTTAACTTTTAGGTACAGTCTAACAAAGCAATTCTTCTTCTGCTTTTATCGTGTCGACATGACTTTCATAACGATAAGAGTTCATGCCGTGAGAAAAAGATTAGCCAGTCAGCAGGTTAGTAGCGGGGGCTGACTGCCCAAGGTGCGCCGGACGATCAATTAAATATCGTTACTCGTGGAGGCTTTTGTAATGCACCTCACAAAAAAGCTATTAAGTAAAAAAATAAGGAAAATGTATACAGGGTCGCCAGATACAGATGACGAATTCTCAGGAAATAATTATAGAACGGTTTGATAAGGGTTTTGTATAAATACAGTTTAACTTTGTCCGTTATTAAAATGATATTTCACTCGAAAACATCCATACTCTTCTGAGAAAACTTCATTAATATCTGGCTCCCTGGATATTAATTGCTTTGTTGGACTGTACATAAGAATATGCAATATGCTGATTTTGTGAAAAAAAAATTGAATACAAAAAAGTGGAAACTGAGATAACGACTGGTGATGATAATGATGATGATGATGATGATGATGGTGATGATGTATGGTAGAAAAACACGTGGGCAGGAGGATGCTGATTTGAATTTGAAATACTAACATGAAGAAATACTTACTGGACATTTGAAATACCGTCCATACGATGCAATTACGTAACCAAAATGCGAGGCTTCCTTGTAAACGACGTCCTGGGCGACCAAATAATCGTTCCTTCTAAACATGCCTACGTAGAAGTCTCTGCATACTACCAACTGTGTACAGAGAAAAAAAATTATCAATAGAAATATATTCATTTTAATTCTTACTATAGGACCAATAATTAGTCCTAAAATATTGTGTTTTAGACTCTTATGAGTGCATGGTTACGGAATAATGAACGTGTATACAAGTAATTAATAATGCGTTAAATGGTAACTGTTTATGTGTTGTTAATTTTATCGCGGAATTTATGCTGCTAATTTAATTTAGTTTTTAATTATGTTCTTATGGTATGGCGAATTTTACTAGGTATGTCTTTAATATCGTATGTTTCTGCAAGAACGACCAAATGGAGAGTGTCATGGCTGTGACGTAAGTAGAATAGAATGTTGTACTATTAATAAGGTGATTGCGACGCGCTACCTCGCGAAATTTATAATTTGTTGCGTTTTTTTTGTTGTTGAAAATTGTAACTCTTATTTCACATTGTAGGTACCGTAAAATGCCCTTACTTTGCCCACAAGACCCACTTTGCCTAGTTGATTTTTGAGTAAACTATAATAGCTATGATTTCCGTACTTGGGAAGGTTTTAAAACTATGACAACGCTAACATTTGGTCCGGTTACAAAGTGTCAGTCCGTGTGTAAAAATTAAGTTAATGCCTTAGGCAAAGTAGGACTGGTGGAGTGAATAGGTTTTTGCTGGGCAAGCGTGTATCATCGTCGACCGCACATTGCATAGCTTGGCTCGCTACAAACAGTTCGAGGTGTCGCACGTTCATTTAGCCCTTCCAGGGCCGAGGAATCTGCCTCTGTGTGAAAAATATTCCCTCGGTATTGTCGGTAAATAAAATGAAATTTTAATTTTCCAGACTTTTTACTGCGATTATTTAGTGCTACATACTACGGAATTTCGATTGTTTTTTAAATCGTTGCATAGCTTGGCTCGCTACAAACGGTTCGAGGTGTCGCACGTTCAGCTACGCCCTTCCAGGGCCGAGGAATCTGCCTCCGTGTGAAAAATATTCCCACGGTATTGTCCGTAAATAAAATAAAATTTTAATTTTCCAGACTTTTTTCTGCGATTATTTAGACTAATGGTACTGCGACGTGTTTTGACTTGCACTATGCGTGTTTTTGTTTATAGTTAAGTGTGACACAAGGTAGCATAGTTTACTGTTTCTTTTTAGAGACTTTATGAGTTAAATTATTATTTATTTATTTATTTGTTCAGTGGTATACATAACAAAAACAATCTAAAGATGTAAACATAAACTCATTAGAGTTTTACCGTACATCGATAAAAATAATAATATGTGATTTTATGAAATAAAAAAGTAATTTGTTTTAAAGTTAGTAGTATTTCATTGCCGTCTTTACTATTTCATATACGTAATTAAATTTACTAATGTAAAAGATCCGTTCAAGATCTGCCGTAAATACGGATAAGGTGCACTGGGGTAATTCCGATAGGAATTTATATGAGATGACTAGTGGTCCACATTTCGGTTAATTATTCAAAGCAATTATATTTAAACTGCTTTTATTGTTTAACCTCTGCTTAATTAATGAAAAGATTTATGATACTAAATTTAAAGATTCTTAAATATGTAGCTGGGTTCCTTATATTAAGCATTTGAAATATTGAGTTTTTTTTTTTAGCATAGGGGTAATAATGATTTATCTTGGGGTAATTCCGAAATTATTCAAAAGTCGACTTTATTGCACTTTGATCAAAGGTTTACGTTTCTTTTTCGATCGTAATAACCCCTTACACAAAATATTTATCAGTTTTGTTATTAATATAGCTAATCTTGTTAATTACTCCTTTGGTATTTCGGAATTACCCCAGGAAAAGAATGCGGTTCTCAACATTTCAGTTCCTTTCCGTATGTGAGTGCATACACATATCGGAAGTTACTTCCTCTCCGCTACGATCTATCTCAGTATAGAAAAGTAAGAATGCGTTTGTTTTTAGCATCCTTATTTTCATACTTACTGTAAAATGAAATTTTTAAAGGAAAATAAACCAGTACGGCAAAATAAACGTTTATTTAAGTAAGTATTTTGGTACTCATTTAACATTCTAATATTTTTTTTAATCTAGATAAACATTCTTCTTATTCATACAATTAAATCAGTCTTTTATTAAGGTTTTTTTTATTTTACTACTTAGGGTCAATCTTTTAATCGTCAAGTAACGCTTTGACAGATTTTTTATTTAAAAGATGTTAAAACATCAAAATTTCCCAGTTAATCATTACTTGACGATTAAAAGATCGGCCCTCTGTTAATGTTTTTATTTCAACAATATTGTATAAATCAAAATAAACCTTCTTATCCATACAAATTAATCAATCTTTTATTTATGTAAGTATTTTACTAGTTAGTTTAACATCTTAATTTAACAATATTTTTTAAATCAAAGTAAACTTTCTTCTTATCCATACAATTAAGTTGATCAGTCTTTAAAAATCTTAAATCAAGGTAGGAACTCAAAGTCTTTTTATTAATAATTTGAATCTCCTTCATGGGCATAAACTTAACATTTATTTCTACTAGCAAAACTGAAAGCCGGCCTAATTTGTTTAAAAAAAAGAAAATGATAACCGAAGAGATTTAAGTATATCGGTTTGGTAAGCAATCAGTCAAAATAAATTGAATCTTCATCATTACACAAGCAATATTCTTTTTCGTTATCATTTTTCTTCTTTATATCTATCTTCTTCACTAATAATGATTCAGGAATTGTATCACTATCTTTTCTTTTGGTCGTAATAAAGGTTAGCTGTTGATGTAGTCTCACAGTTTTTAAGAAGTTGATAGAGAAGGTTTTTTCGTTTTTTATTATTTCTACTATGAACCCAATATAGTACTTCCATTTTTTTCTGATCAAATATCTGACAAGCACTGAATCATTTAATTTGTAATTTTCATTTATGTCAGGGTCCTCTTGAGTTTCGTATACTATGTCTTTGTTTTTCAGTTCTAGTAGTGGTTGTTCACCTTTATAATAATAATAAAATCTTTATTTTCGGACATAATCCATAATTATTGTTAGTAATACAGCAAAACACTTATAAACTACTGTTAGTAACTACAACACAACAAAACCTTAATTCTAAAACCGCAGCACCGGGCGGAATATCCGATACCAGGGCGCGTGGTTACTTCACTGCATGCAGTCGTATCCAGCGCTCAAGCATCGGAGAATCCCACCGGTCCGCCAATACGCACAAGATGCTGTTGGTACTGCCACGCATGCGCGTTAAGTTGGAGGCGCACCGCTTACGCATGACTGTAGCGAAGCTGTCAACATTCGCCTCAGCAAACATGCTGGAGGCGCTGCAATAACGCGGCAGCCCCATCAGCATCCTGAACGCATTGTTATACTGTACACGCAGGTCGCTATATGCCCTCAGTGTATAGTCCACCCACAGGCTGCACGTGTAAAAGGATTGGCAGTATGCTTTAAACAGCGTGACCTTTACTTGTTTTGTACACCGTGCAAACCTGCGAGCCAACATATTACATCGGACAGCTAACGACCTGCGCTCTCTCTCAATATCAAAACTGTCTTTTAAGTTATCTGTGACCCAGTGACCCAAATACTTAAACTTTGTTACTCTACTTAGGGCAGTACCACACAAGAGAACGTCTGGTACATTCTCATAACATTTGGCACCTGCCTTAAATAATAAAACTTCGGATTTCTTTGTGTTGTATTTGAGCCCATGGGTCTCCGCATAGGACTCACAGATATTTAAAAGCTTTCTTAACGCACCGATCGAAGGGCTCAGCAGCACCATATCGTCTGCGTAACTTATATTATTAATAGACACGCCGTCTATATGACAGCCAATTCTAGTGCTTCGGAGCCCCTCGATCAGGTCGTTCATGTAAAAGTTAAAGAGACGAGGAGAGGACAACCCTCCTTGCCTCACTCCACAATCTAGCTTGTACTCATCCGAGAGTATGCCCGCCCATCTTACTTGGTTTTTCTGCTGATCATACCAGTGCATTAGCACTGACACTATTTCCCTGGGTACACTGGTATCATGTAGCTTTTCCCATAGTTTGTTATACGACACCAGGTCAAATGCTTTTGACAAATCTAAGAAGCAGGCATAAACTGGAGTTTTCCTAGAAGTGTAGTAATGGACAGTCTGCTTAAGCGACAAAATAGCACTCTCAGTTGAGAGGCCCGCTCTAAAACCGAATTGCGCATCGTTCAATTTCAAGTGCGCCTCTAATTGTCGATCAATCAGACTGTCCAATACCTTAGCCATAATTGTAGCCAGAGAGATTGGTCTATAGTTGGATACCTCTGAGCAGTCACCAGTTTTATTTTTAATTATTGGGACGACTATAGTTTGTATCAACTTCTCCGGTAAACAAGAATGGCTCAAGCACAAATTAAAAAACATTGACAATATTCTCGGCAAGTGAAATCCTGCATACCGCAGGTGCTCGACGCTGAGGCTATCGTGTCCCGGAGACTTCCCACTCACCATTTTCTTAATTACGGAAGCGACTTCATTTGCTGTAAATCTCACACTTAACTCCGGGGCACGAGTCCCAGCACCGGGCAACGTCGTCGGCTCTGCCGCGCTCAGCGGCGATTCCACTTTAAAACTACGCAGAAATACGTTAGCAATATCACCCGCATTGTGGGCCCCGGCTACGCTCACGGGAAGGCTAGGTTTCACATTAATTTTGTTGCTCAATTTCCAAAATTTTGAAAAATTCTTTTTGGCGTGGTTTTCCGCAATAATATTCATTTTAATTTGTTTTTCATTATTTTGACACCATTTTAACCTACTTTTAAAAATTCTCCTAGATTCATACATATCAATGTAAATCCTACCGGAGTTTGGTTTGTAGTATGATAACCATACTTGATAACACAGCCGCGCCCTCTCGTGAACATCGCGCACATATTTGTTCCACCCCGTAACATATTTAGCTTTTCGTTTCATTTTAACATTATAGCTACTTTCCGCGGCCTCCGAAAGAACCGCCACAATGTTTTCATACATTTTATTCAATATTATTTGATGTGTAGAATCACTACACATTTGATCAGCACAGGAAGTAAACTCACACGGAAAATCTATGTCTCTTAACTTAGAATGACAGCTATTATGATACACACTACTCTGTTCCATGTCACGCTCGCCCCATTTTATTTTATTTTCGAGTGTTACGCTAGATATACAAGCTTTAGATTTTAATAGATTAAAGTTACACTTCAATAAAATGGGCATGTGGTCAGACCAGTACGTATCATATAACACAGAACAACTAATTACCGAACGACGCGCCGCGTCAGTAACTACACAGTGATCTAACCACCGCCGGCTACCGTGCGCGTCACTTGTAAATGTATATGTGTCTATAGATAACAATTGCATATCAATGCAAGACCAGTACTGATCCGCACAAAAGCTTAATAATTCGATAATTCGTAATACGACTTTTATCGCAGCCAAACGCACACTGTCACACTTTACAACGGTAACCTCTGGGAATGTAGTCTTTTTCCACAACAAAGCCACACCTCCGTACGGTCTACCTCGGAGTACACCGGCAGAAGTGTCGACTGCTGAGGTACCCGTGAAAGCAAAACTGTCGTCTATACTTCCGAGGTACGCAAGCTCATGTGGCAGCAGCCACGTTTCTTGGAGTGCTATTACTATTTATGTTTTTCTTTTAAGTCTCGTCTAGTCGTCATATCCTTTCCTTTTATAAAAACTCTTTCAACGTGCATTTCCTCTTCAATTTCTTTTTTATTTACATGATTTTCTTTATTTTTACTTTTTTTGCCAACACCTTTATTTTTCGTACAGAGAGAATTAGAATTTTTGGTAGTGAGCATCTTTTCATCATTGAAGTTTTCACATCTTTTATTCTTTTTACTACATTTCACATTTTTTATTTGTTTTTGTGACCTTGGTTCTTTTTTATATATTTTAAAATTATCTTCAGAGTATTCGTCCATCAATTCTTCCGAATCAACACAGTCAAAAGTATCGGAATCGCTATGTAGGCTCATGATATCAGATACACTAGTTATGCTATCACGTGAAGGCTGGCGTATTCTTTTTTTCTTATTTTTTATGCCTGAAGGACCTGGCTGTTCTTTTTTTATTGTTATTGCAGAATCATCCTTTCTGTTTATGCTTGGTGTTTTTTTATTGTATTTACTGACCTTTGGTAACCCCTTCTTATATTTAGTTTTTTCAATTTCTTCTAAAATTTTCTTACCTAAAGCTGCAGTTATCACCTCAGCGCCTTTAGTGACACGTTTCTTTTTTGTTGATATAGTATCTTTTTTATCTTGTTGTATTTTTCTCAGTAACAATTCTTCAAATGTGCTTGATGGCGGTTGGAGTGAGGTTTGGGGTGGTGGTTGGGATGGTTTTTTGATGATTATGTTTGGGATTATGTTTATTTTTGACAAATTTTGAGTTGGAGTGGCTTGGGGTAAGTCTGGATACCCCGTAATTGGTGGTGGTTGGGATGGTGGTTGTGATGCTTTTTTGATGATTATGTTTGAGATTTTGTTTATTTTTGACAAATTTTGTGTTTGACTTTCTATGGGCTTGGAATTCTGTAAACATATAGGTATTTCGGTTGGATGTTTAGCCACAAAACTCCGTGTCTGGCTATCGGACTTTGGTAATTGAGACAGTAAGGTAACTTTATCAATGTTTGACATTTCAAGATCATCTTTATTTGTTGAATGCTGATTATTAAACAAGTCAATACAGATTTCTTTTAGTGACTTTGGGGTTTTGGAATTTATTTGTGTGTGGGCAAGATGTGCTTTTAATATATTTTTTTGGTATCTTCTGTATGCATCTGGATCATACTTGTCCACAGGTATCACTTGTGCATTAAAAGGATAAATCCCAGCTTTTCTAAATCCACTTTTGATTATATCGGGCTTAGTTTGTTGCCAGGTATCAGCCAGTGCTTGTGCGAAGACTTTTTTTGGCATTTTTGTGCCAATATTTCTACGCTGCCACTCTACCAATTTGCCATCCCATATTGTTTTAAATGACTTGAATACTGCTATATCAAGAGGTTGCAGCACATGTGATGTGTGTGGCGGTAGTTTAAGAATCGTGACACAGTTTCGCATTGCCAACTCCACAACTCTTACATCGACGTGAGTTGAGTGGCCGTCATAAATAATGAGGACCGGTCGCTCTTCACCTAGATTTGGGATGAGGACTTTTTCTAGATAATTATAGAAAATGTCCGTCTCCATCCACCCCTTAGTACTGGCTGCATACGATAATTCAAAATCGTAAGCATCACTGTCTAGTTCAGCCATCCATTGATCCCAAACAAATTTTCCCTTAAATACAATCAGAGGCGGCAACTTCTTGCCGCTGGCACTTGCGCCTGCCAACACGGTGATGTTTTCCTTTCCACTTCCGTAGGTGGTTCTCGCACAAGGTTTGTTTATTTGTCCAACTACTTTCGTTCTGGACGGATCCAGGCATAATGATGTTTCATCTAGGTTCCATATGAATTGGGGGCTTTCAAAAATATTTAAATCTTTTAATGTATTTTCCAGCAACTCAAAATATTCAGCGATGACGAATGGATCTGTCATTTTCCTTCGCACAAATTCTACAGGCTGTGCTTTCTTAATAGACAATCGATGTCTTTTTCGGAAATTAATGAACCAGTCTGTACCTGGGACATTGTTTTTAAATGGATTCTGAATATTATTTATCCGCACGTATTCAGCGACAAGCTCCATGATTTCAAACCTCGATAGTCCAAATCCCCATTTTTCCATAATTATTATTGCATCTGCAATTTTTTTCTCTTCTTCTAAAGGTATAACAGTTGGTCTACCTGCACTCGGCCTGGAAATTTCTTTACTTTCGTTAACGTGTTCGTGAAGAGTCGTCATGGGAATTTTGTACTCTTGCGCTGCTCTATATTGCGTAAGTTCTCCATTTTTAACCTTTTCAATGGCTTGAGATAAATCTTGTGGGGTGTAAGTTTTAATTTTCTTTCTTATGTAAGTTCGTGGCATGCTGGCTCTGAAAAATAAATGAAAGTACTTTGTGTTATAATAAGGGAATCATTAAAATAAAACTTATTAAAACTAATTAGTTTTAGGTCCTGTAAGTGCTCATGTGTGTATATCGATTCATTCTAATTGTGAGCTGTTGCTCAGCCAGAATGCTGGAGCTTATAGTGTAGGTATTTTTTTACCCGCAATGAATTTAATAACATAATTATGTATATTTTTATCCAGTATTAATAATTTCAAACCCAAAATCGTCTAAGTATGCAACGCGCTAATACACACACACCATACACACACCACACACACTACCATACATGCACCACACCGTATGATACATCTTATTTTTTTTTCATCATTTCAGCCGAATAACGTCCACTGCTGGACAAAGGCCTCCCCCAAAGGGGGGGGCCATATATATGCCATAATCGCCACGCTTGGCAGGCGGGTTGGCGATCGCAGTTGGTTGTTTAAATACTCAGAGAACGCTGCTGCCCATCCTCTGGTGAATCCCTTAGTCGCCTTTTACGACACCCATGAGAAGAGAGAGGGTGGTGCAATTCTTCCAATGCAATTCTTCCGTATGATACATACAATTGAAATAACTGAAAATCTCTTAAGGGGTTATTGTACTCATCAGCATGAATATGCAATACACAACACCATATGAATCATATCATACACAACACCATAACATATACGACACCAGATATTATACTACGTCACACATCACTATCACCAGTTTTCGTTTCCGAGAGCGTTCCCCTCTTGGAAACGAATGTGATAGTGGTGCTTCCTGACACAATGGCATAAAAATACACAATAGAAAATGAAGGTATTCAAACTTATTTTTGCTCTCTTCGTACTAGTTTGAGAATCACTGCCAATTACTATGAAAAAGTTAAGTGGGGTTATTGCGAAATGATTATACATCGGTATAACCCCAGAGGGGTATTTTCGAAAAAAAATTTAAAACATAGCTAGGACGTCGCATTCCTCCCACAAATTCGTAAAAAACCACAATCTATCATAAAAACAAACAATTATTCAAATAACTTACCAGTTGGGGTTATTACGAATCACCGAAAATGGCGCGAAAAACACTTGTCTGTGAAAACTTGACACCACACACGAACCGATGACGTTAACGACTTACAGCGACTATTGCGGCGAGGACAATTAAGATGGCGTCTAGACCAATGTTGCCAATAGCAAAATATCGGTACGATCGGTAGAATAGTAAAACTTTCGGAATAAGACCATTTTCGGAATAACCCCAGTGCACCTTACAGATTTTAATTTTACCTCGGATATCCGCGGATACGGATATGGATATCCGGCACATCACTAGTTACAACTAACGTGAGTTCGACTGTACCATGGTATAATAACACCAGGTAGTCTCTTCCCGTGACAGCTAGGTCACGTGATTGCCTCCGTACTACGTCATCGGCCGTGGAGCCAATAGCGGGCTGTTAGCATGACACTTGTCAGTTTGATGTGCTGCCGCTTTGTGAAAATAAATTACCCGAGCAAAATGCATTTTTCTCCCACTTGCTCGGAAATTGGTTCATTATTCAAAAAAAAGAATACAACAATCGGCTCTTTTCCGTACGCAACGAAATAACAGGCCGGTAATATCCAACAGGACAATAATAGAAATTGCTGGACACTTTTTATTTTTTAAATTATGCTACCGAGGTTTTTAAGTACACACTTACATAAATCAGGTGTTTTTTGGTACAAAATATTTATCATTATACCAAAAACATTTCTAGCACTATACAGGCTGAATGCGCATTTTTTTTTTCAAAACTTTGAAAAGAAATAAGATTCAAAATAATTTCAGCTTACAAAAATCCTTTGCAGTGCCGTTGGTGAGCGCCTACCATTATATTTTATTTTATATACCAACAATATCCCAAAAATATTTTTATTTATTTATGTACTTAAATAAATAAAAATATTTTTGGTACATTTTTACACAGCTCCATCTAGTCCTAACGTGGTTGGGGGGGACTGGATGCGGAAGGCAGAGGACCGAGTGTTGTGGCGCAACTTGGGAGAGGCCTATGTCCAGCAGTGGACTGTGATAGGCTGAGTTGATTGATTGATTGATCTAGTCCCAAACTAAGCAGAGCTTGTGCTATGCGTACTAGACAATGGATATAATACTTACAAACTTTTTTTTTTGCAAATACACACTTAAATAATACATAAGAAACACCCAGACCAACACAAACACTTATGTTTATCACACAAATATTTGTGTCCGGTGGGAATCGAACCCACGAACTCGTGATCAGCAGATCAGCTCATGAACCTCGAACCACTAGACCACAGACGTCGTCAAAAGTATAGTAATTCTTCAATTTAATTTTATTCACCGGTAGATGTAAGTACTAACATTAGTTTCCACGGACCAGTAAGCCTCTAGACGCCTATTAGCCGGACACCCCCGGTCACAAAGCATATGCAGTAGTACTGCATATCTTACGCCCAGCCACCAATCGGGACGTCACTCCGTCAGCGAGCGGCACCAATCATATCACCGAACATTTGAACCGACCAATCATAGTGCGCCGTCCGCCCCCCGGTCCCCGCCAACATTTTACGACTGTGTTCTCATGCAAAACTTTGTTTATGTGGCGTCTTGAGGCTTACTGGTTTGTGTTAGTTTCTAAGTTGTTTGTATACTAACCAAATGGACATACAGTCTGAAATAAAATATTTTAATTTAATGTAATAGTGCGTACCTGGTAGGTGGCCGGTGGAGGGGGCAGCGACAGTGGCGGCGCCACGTGGAGCTGCGCCTGCACATGCGGGAGCGCTGCGCCCACCAGCCCCCCGCCGCCCTGAGGGGACGCGGAATAGTAATAATAATTTAATATATCTATACAAACGAATCAAATCGAATATTAATCATTGATATTTTAGTTTTTGTAAACAGCGCCACCTAGCGCTAAATTTAAGAAGCTAAATTTAAGAAGTGTGTCATATCAATATAACACAAAGTTTCTTTTTGTGATTTTTTAAATAGAAAGTAACTAAAGGAGCATTATTTGCTAAGATCATTTTTCTCTAAGGTCAATCACCTATGAACTAGGATGTCTTAAGTATTTTTCAGTTTTCTTACTATAAATCGAAAATGTATAATCACATTATACTCGAAATAATTTTAAAATAGAGTTTTTATAAAGGTCTATCCATGTGGAAGATTATAAGTTTCTATGTTGCATAGTTTAGAAACGGCAGGGGGGACACACTTTGTAAGCCACTTTGGTGGGCTATATTTCGCAGATGGTACACCTGATAAAAAAGTGATGTATGAAACATTACCTTCATTTTAGTAGACCTATTCAATGATACCACACACGAGGGGGTGCAGCGATTAAAATTTTTTCATCCCCATTTCATATGTATGGGCGCCATCCCTAAAATACGTTATCAAGATTTTTTTATTCTTTTAAAATTGAGTTCTATATCTAAATCATTTTTTAACAAAATTTAATTTACTTATGTTTATAACTCTGGAAGTTATTAAGTTGTAAAGGATTAGGACAGACGGACAGACGGACGGACATGACGAAACTATAAGGGTTCCTTGTAGGACTACGGAACCCTAAAAAGAAACAAGCATTTATTGGCATCTTGAAGAGATGCTCATAATCACCAAAAAAATACACAGAAGTAAAGAAACCTGTGTTTTTTTCCTCTTTAAAAAAATACCAATTTATTATTATATCATATCAATGGCCGGAATACATATGCGGATTCCCGCGACCTTCACCAGGTCGTCGGTCCACCTTGTGGGGGGCCTACCCACGCTGCGCCTTCCAGTACGCGGTCGCCACTCCACAACTTTACTGCCCCATCGGCCATCCGTCCTGCGAGCAATGTGCCCCGCCCACTGCCACTTAAGTTTGGCAATTCTTCGGGCTAAGTCGGTTACCTTCGTTCTCCTGCGAATCTCCCCATTTCTGATTGCGCCCCAGACTCGTTCAAATCTACGATAATAGCCTACCGTCTAGCGTACCTTTAAAGGGATCGGACAGTCGGGGCTTGCGTCACCTCACGCACAGAGTACTTTTATACATATGAAAGGTCATGGCGCTAAATATTGCGATGTATTTTGGTGTAACGCCAGACCTTCGTTTCTTTAGTTTGCCCAAAAATGTTGAAAAGTAAGTGATATTTTCAAAATTATCATTTTTTCTCTCCTGTTC
This sequence comes from Asteroscopus sphinx, assembly GCA_949699075.1. Taxonomy (NCBI): domain Eukaryota; kingdom Metazoa; phylum Arthropoda; class Insecta; order Lepidoptera; family Noctuidae; genus Asteroscopus; species Asteroscopus sphinx. The sequence continues at coordinate 23,278,100 of OX453024.1, forward strand.
ATAAATATTTTTTCTTACTCGTAAGTCAAAATTATAAATGTCCGTGGATCATTTAAAGGTACACTGAACCAATACTGAACTCATTGAATTTAGTGCAAATTATCTAAAATATAAAGTAGGTACCTATCTACCTAAATATAAAATTAAATAAAGTAAGTAAATACAATTTCTTATTACGTAAAACTTGTATTAAATCATTATTTCATAGTACAGAACAGTCTAAAAGATTTTTTTGAACTAAACCAACGCATAACGCATTTAATATTTAATAACTAACAGCCCTGGCAGCACGCTCAGACGACAGGGGGACGTTAGGAGCTGAAGAGGGACGTAGGTATTTATAGGGCGGCATTTGGGGTTAGTACAAAAGAGATTCGCTTCTATACTAGTATTATTAGCTATTCTATGCCTGTTCCTGGAATTATTTTTGTGTTTGTACGGTATCTGCGTGTGTATATGGTGTAGGGGGTGGTGCGGCCAGCGGGCGGCGTGGCGCACGTAGGGCCGCGCTCGGCTGCCGTTGCCCACGACCCCGCCCACGCCCAGCCCCACGCCCCCACTGCGGCGCTGAGAATACACACACTTGATATATTATTATTATTTTATTATTAAGAGCCTGTACAGTCCCACTGTAGGGCAAAGGCCTCCCTACTCTCCTTCCACCTCTTGATATATACAAACTTATTAATTGCTTAGGTTTTCGCGATCACTACACATTATAATAAAAAACGTTTTAACAAAAAATAAAACCGACTTCAAAAGCCTTAACTAAAAAGTAAAAAATAATCCTTGTATGTATTTCAAAATCTTAACATAAACCAAAATTTTGAAGGTGGCGCGTGACTGTCCCTTTGCGTCATGTAAATATAATGTACTGTCGAGCGCTTATCTATAGTAAAAAACAGTTTATGCGAACATACATGAAAAACACGCGCCGCCTTCAAAATTTTGGTTTATGTTTAGATTTTGAAATACATACAAGGATTATTTTTTACTTTTTAGTTAAGGTTTTTGAAGTCGGTTTTATTTTTTGTTAAAAAGTTTTTATTTCATACTTTTTAGTTGATAATTCACAGAAAAACGAAACTATTAGTAGATCATCTAGGTAAGTGAAGCTAAATTAAATTGATTTATTGAAGCTGGTTAAAAAACTACTCGACCTAAGTCAATAAAATTTATATGGGACCACCGCGCGGACTTCCTCTACCAAATAAAAAAAAAACCACGCAAATCGGTCCAGAAATCTCGGAGTAATCGGTGTACATACATGAAAAAAAAAAAAAACCCGTCGTATACATAAACTCCTCCTTTTTTTGAAGTCGGTTAAAAACAAGTTTAACCGGATTACATCGCGTATTTTATTTAAATTGGTTTTCGTGAAGTTTCGAAAGCTTTGCAGCGTTCGTGGTCACAGGAAGACTAACGGCCAAAATTAATATCCAATCTATCCACGATTTACCCTACTAGAGATAGAAATTTGACATATTTTGTATGGAGCTTATGTCAAATTCCTATCTCTAGTAGGGCAAATCGTGGATAGATTGGATATTAATTTTGGATGTAAGATGACAAGCGTCTTTACAGATATTTATAGATCACGACTAAACTTGTATGGAATACACAAACTAAATAACATTTGTAACCTAATTTCATGTGCAGAACTAATAATTATGTAAATATGCATTTGATTATCACTATACTGAACGGCTATCGGGCTGTCACTCATTTATCTTTTTTTTTCTCCACAAAATTTCGTTTTCGTTTTTCATGAAGCGTAATTTAATTTAATTGTTTTATTTAAAAACAAGTTTCTTTTGAGTTATATCTCCTTAATTCAATTGAATTAACATATAGATTAAATTTTTAAATATTTCTACAAAACAAAAAACCGGCCTAGAGCATGTCGGGCCATGCTCAGTATTATACGGTTCCTTAAGTAGGTGTACAAACGAATCAAATCGAATATTAATCATGGCTATTTTAGTTTTTGCAATAATCGGCAGCATTCGCGACTCAGAGCGTGTTGTTAGTAGCGCCATCTGGCGATAAATTCAAGAAGCCAAATTTAAGAAGTCTGTCATGTCAAAGTTACTTTTTGTGATTTTTTCAAATAGAAAGTAGCTAAAGGAGCATTATTTGCCATGATAATTTTGACCTTTGAACTAGGACGTTTTAAGTATTTTTCTGTTTTCTGTCTATAACTCAAAAAATTATAATCACATTATACTCGAAATATTTTTAAAGAGATTTTTTACAAAGGTCTATCAATGTGAAAGATTATAAGTTTCTACGTTGCATAGTTTAGAAATGGCAGGGGGGGGGGACACATTGCAAGCCACTTTGGCGGGCTATATTTCGCAGATGGTACACCTGATAAAAAAGTGATGTATGAAAAATTACCTTCATTTTAGTAGACCTATTCAATGATACCCCACACGACGGGGTGCAGCGAAAAAAAAATTTTTTTCCCCATTTCACATGTATGGGCGCCACCCCTAAAGAACGTAAAAACTATTTTTTTATTCTTTTAAAATTGAGATCTATATGCAGACTATTTTTTAACAAAATTTCATTTACTTATGTTTATAACTGTAGAAGTTATTAAGCTGTAAAGGATTAGGACAGACGGACAGACGGACAGACGGACGGACATGACGAAACTATAAGGGTTCCTTGTAGGACTTCGGAACCCTAAAAACATTTAAAAATATAAAAAATAGTGGCCCACCGGTATCGGGTGTACAGGGACCAAGCTACCGGCGGTCAGGGCTCCAGAGAAAGGAACATCCTAACAATACACGCCGTATCTAGGAGAACCGCTTTCTGCATTAAGCCCTTGACCCAGCCGCCCTTGAGTTATATTATTATTATTTTTGTTTGGGTAGATTAATATTTTTGAACGCTGTGTTCTCCTTTCAATCAATCAACTCAGCCTTTCGCAGTCCACTGCTGGACATTGGCCTTTAACTAAAGAAAAACAAGATCTAAAATAATGTACCAATGATTAGCATGAAAGGTGTATTCTTTGTCGGAGTTCCTAAATAAAATAAAAAATCACTTATTACTATTAATATTATTGTATTATTTTATTATTTTTAACGCATTTTACGCATGCAAAGCGAAATCTAAAGATTTAAATTGTGGAAAGAAAAAATCGCTCACGAGCAGGATTCGAACCTGCGACTCCTGTTAAAAATAATAAAATAATTAGTAAGGGTAGGCATATCTATACGACATTGAACTAACTGCAAAGTTAGTCGAGTCGGTTACGAAACACTGTTTCTTAATAAGATATCGCTGACGTCACCCAAATACGTTACCATAGTGGAGGATAATTTCGATACCACGAGCAGTGTTCACGGTAGCTTAGCATCTGTTCAAATATTGAGTACCGTACAGGCTACACGACGAGAATATCCTGCAGTGTCAGGGCTGACTGTAGCCAGGAAAAGGTTTTTTACCACTTACAGGCGGTAAAAGAAAATTACGTTCACCATTTTTTGTCACCTGACAGCATTTGGTCAAAATCTGTCGAAATCAGGTTCTCCAGATTTTGATGAGCTTTCTTCAGAGTTTTCCCCGGTTTCTGGACGAGTGATAAATTCTCATGATCAAACGAAAAAACAGGCCAATGTTATGACAACTACAGACTGTTTACCAAAATACTTACACCCTTAAATCATTATAAAGGCTGAATAAGCATTTTTTTATCAAAACTTTGAAAATAGTACTAGAACCGCGCGCGGACAAATTGGCGCTAATGAAAATTAGATACTGTAAAATCGAGGGTTAGAGTCAAAAATTAATTAAGTAAGTTGGTAAGTTAATAACCACACTCCTACTATACGCTATTTATGAAGGAAATATTTTGCTTTATCAGACCCGCCGATGGTTTAAAAAAAACTTGATCTATGAGTCTTTTCAAATGTTATTATTTGTACTTTCAAAACTTTGAGAATCTAGTTGCACGGTTCCAAAAAGTTGGCCCTATGGAGAAGAGCCGGCAAGGAACTCTATATCATAAATAATAAATGGTACAATGTTTGTTTGTTACATATTTTTCATACCCTAATGTCCCGTTGTTGGAGATTTTTTGCCTTCCTTATAGTAATTACTTCATATACAAATATAATTTTCCTATGCTTAAAACTCAACGCAACAATTATTAATTTCCGTAGACAGATACTTAGTCTGTCGAGTTTTCGTCTCTTTGCTAATAAAATTAGGAAGAAGGAAACTGATTTTCCTTCCACCTCTGATTTTGTCTTTCGCTTAATTACGTTGCAGATTCCGAGACAGCTAATAAGTGCCTTGGGACATACCGAGCATCCCTGCTTTGTTTTTTGAGTCCTACAGAAACTGCAATGGTTTCCTAAAATAGTAAGTCTATGCTGATAAGAAGGAAAATGTTTATTTGACTCAACCGAGTATTATAAAGAGATAAAACAATACACACGCGATATGTTATAAATAGAGTGATTTTAATCGTCGGGTAATTTGATCAGTTTTTTATACAAAATCTAAGTTTCATGATTTTATTTGGCAGAAAAAAGATACCTACTTATTATATTGATCGAAAGAACTAACTTAATACAATAATAAAAACACTCACACAGATAGCCATTCTTAGATTAACAGACAAGCTACTTTTTAACCCGGAAAAATGATTTTTTTCCGAGAAATGTGCGATAAACGACATTGACGCGGGCAACATCTAGTTGCTCATAAAGGAAAATAAATGGCTGGCGTCGTGGAACGCCAGACAGAAGCGAAGCCTCTACGCATTTGCAAGCGCAAATAGAACGTTCATGTCCTAAATGAAAGAACGACAACGTCAAATGTGAACATCTAGGTATCTACTGTGATATCATGAGATAGACATTTACCAGTTTGAAATTATTAAATAAATTGACTGACTATTTTATATATAGGTACAATATTTACATAGTACAAAATAAAATGATAAAAACGCCTATGAGTCAAAATATTCCTCCACACCGCTGTCATCTGGCGTAGTGCTCAGAAGACTGGCAGCGTTGCGTTGAATGGCAACGCTTATTCTTTAACCAAAGAACAAGCCAAGATCACGCGAAGTGCCGACCAGCCTCTTAGACATTTCCTTAAAAAGGGAGCGCGCACTCGGGCCCCATAGCCCGAGCGTTTCGACCCCAAACGGCTCAAAGTCATAGTTACCTGATAGGTTACTATATTTGCGCCGCTTGAAGGCCTCCGCAGATGCAGCGGCAGTGCCAGCACAGCCAGTCGAGCTAGAAAGATGTGAAGGAGCAAGGGTGTCGACGCACGTTGCGTCCCTAACCAGAGGCCTACCCATCTTCCATGGCAATAACGACATGCCGTCTGGTCTCTTCCCATCGTCTCGTACCAAGCCGTTGGGTTCTAAAACAGCTGGTACTCCAGCGGTGGCAAGAGCACGACGAAAAATGTCACTAAATTAAATCGGAACTATATTTTGAATATTTTTAGCTACGAGAATAGCCCCTCAGTTACTTGTTATAGTGTGCCGAGTGCACAATCTGCACACAATCAACCTTTCTACAAGTGGAAAGAAATCCGTGTAGTATTGATTGCTGACAGATTTCTAAGAAATTCCAGAGAGATTCGAGAGAGATAGTGACAATCATCGTGAATCTGAGATTCAATTCAAGATAACGGCTGTCGGCGATAGTTGACATGTCACACGTATCTACTATGCTATTTATATCACAATTTTATATAGAAACTAAGCATTTCATTTACAAAAATAGCTCATACATACATAGTATACACTGAATAAAGATCCTCCACGCAGTGGCGTAGCTATATAACCAAGGGCCCGGGGCAAAAAGTTAAAAGTCAAACATTCTTTATTCAACTAGGATAATACATAACTTTTTCGAACGTCGTTCATGGGGCCGAGGGGCCCCGGGGCTCTGACCCGCCTTGCCCTATGGTAGCTACGCCACTGCCTCCACGAGTGACGATATTTAATTGATCATCCGGCGCGTCATTCAGTCAGTCCCACTACCAACCTGCTGACTAGCTAATCTTTACACCACGATATGAACTGTTATCGACATGTTAGAAGAATAAGACTGAATACATAGTATACTTTCTCAGAATGGTAAGGTAAGGTTGTAATCCACCAACACTGGTCTACTGAGGACTAGTGGACTACACACACCATCGGGAACTATGGAGCCCTCGCAGGTCTTAAGGTTTCCTCACCATATTTTCTTTTACGTGCAAGTGATAATAAAATTCTGATTTTGTGATTTCTTAATGGCGAAACAAGCTAAAAGCCCACCTGATGTTAAGCGGTTACATTTACCCAGAACAACTACAATACCAGCTATAGATTGTTGCCTTAACTGTATTGCAAGTCGAATTCGCCAAAATGTGTCATGAAGATGGAAAGTCTCATGTGATTGTAATGTCCCCGGCATCCGTACCTCGAGCACCGGAACACAGCAATGCAAGCATCACTGTTTGGCGGCAGATATAGGTACGGTGGTAGAACTACCAAAAAGTGTATTAATTCTTATTTTGATTTGTGTTCGAAACAATCACAATAACATCAAACATGATGTTTTATCTCTGTGATCATATTATATCCAAAATGCAATGAATTAATTAATATACAGGCATGCATGCATTGGGAATCCAGTGATTCAATTGCAACTTTTTACCCGACTGCGCAAGAAGGAGGGTTATGTTTTTCGAGTGTATGTATGTATGTATGTATGTATGTATATTTCTTTGGCACGCTCTGTAGCCTAAACGGCTTGATGGATCTTAGCTTGAGAGGTGTCGTTTGATTCGTCTTAATTGTGAGAGTGACACTGGGTATGTCAAAATTATAAAAATCAAAATGGCCGCGTTTTGGAGCCATTTTATGTGACTTCAAAAATTATTTTTTGCTCTAAACCTATCGAGTGGGGTATCAAAATAAAGGGTTTCGTAAATGGATTACGAAAATATATACAACTTATATGTTTAAATTTAATTTGGAATGAGAAATGCTAAAAAACAACAAAATATTCATCGTTAAAAATGAATTTGACTATAAAAAAAATAAATTAATAGTATTGTTAGGAATCGGCGGAATAAAATGGCAACACTGCGCTATGACAGATTCACACCCCACCAAAGTCGGCCATATTGATTGGCGGCGGTTGGAGGGGGGCGCGCACTTCGTGACGAGTCGTTGAACAAGACGGACGATCTATAGCGCGACATGACTTGTCCTTTTATTTTGTAATATTGAATATTGATGTAATTACTTACTAACACCTAACCTAAAAATACAGTGCTCTCATGGTTGGCTTTGAGAGTCTTAATGTGACTATTATTGAACATACCCGCCTAGCCCCTGATAAGCTGACATTACTTTTTAACTGTAAAAGTATTTCACACCTATACATTTATATCCTATAAACGTGCTTGTTGCTAATAGTATGATAAATAAAACATGACAAAACTAAAAAAAAAAAAGAAAATTAATTAATTTACAAAAACAAAAAACCCGACTACGTGTAAAAATAACAGAAAAGATATAAACAAGACTTATCAATACGCATTATTATTACTACGATTGATGTAAGAAAGTTATTACTGCGGCGACGGAGCAATCACCTAGTACCCGTAACACAGGTTAACTCCTAGCTCGGGACTGGGTTTTGCTCTGTCTCCCACGTAAAATTCCAGATGTATGTGTCGCTCAATCTAGTACTTAAGTTGAACTGTACCCATACGTTTATAAATAAATAAATAAATTTGATTTCATGATAAATTATAAAAATCAAAAATTATATATGTAACTGGCGAAACCTTTATACAAATTACACATCAAATTATGCGCGAGAGAAGATTTTCCATTTTTAAGCTGTTTAAGAGCCACCTCGATTTCGTGTTGACTAATTTCTGGCAGATCTTCTGTAAAATGGCGGGTCAGAGTGGCTCTGAAATCCTAATTTTGGGGTCAGGTCGAGATGTACACGAGGCATATAACTGGCCATAGAAATCTTTCACCTCGGAAGGGAACTCTGGCTTCGAAACGACGACTTTTCCACGGGATGTGGTCAATTCGTTAGATGGCTTCTTTCTAAGGACTGGACGAACACTTCGATTCCTTGCCTGTGCGTCGCATTTTAAAGTCTCGTACCTTCATCCCTGAGGATTTTTACCACTTGATCATGAGCCTGGTCAACGTTCTTTGTGGTTTCCACGGCAACAAATCTGTTTTCCAGGTTTGACTGGATCGTTTCAGATCCTACCACAGTTTGGAGCATGCTAGGTCGGAGCCTGGACTTCATCAAACGGATGCGCTCCAGCTTCAAGTCATTATTCAGTGAGCCTGGGATAATTCTGTGATCACTGAACTTGTATTGAACAAATAACTAATAATCAAATTATATAATGTTTTTAATAATATAAAATGGTTTTATTTAAGTTTTTTAATGATTTAGTTAAAAGTGGTTTCGGATTTATTCGCTCTTTTCTTTTTCAGGTTTAGTTCGTATTAAAAGTACTCTTTATTATAATTATGTTTTATAATTTACTAAAATATTTTTATGCGTTTCCGTTATCTGACCCAACACTCCCGATTAGTTTCAAAAGTGGGTAGGTACCTACCTATTTATAAATAAGTAAAAAAAAATGTCGATGTAAAATTCAACAGTTTAAGAATTTATGTAACTAATCGAAGTTAAATATTATTACAGCGTAATCATAACCATTTAAAACCATTTAATTTTAACATTCTTATACATAGAATCTTTGGCAACGGGTCGGCGCGGGTTGGCTGCGGGTCGGCTGCGGCGCGACGGCGGCGAGGCGACGATGGGCGAGGAATTTGCTAGCCACGGCCGCCTTCTGCACTCGTGGGGCTTGCCATCACCACATCAACACATTTGCATCAAATTGCATTACTTACGAGTACAACCTGACCGATGCATTATGAGGATACTACTGACAAACAGTTCACTTGGAATAATGCACTGGTTTTATGCCCCTATTATTACATGATTGAAGTTTGTTCCCGTTGTACACTTAACATTCGCATCATTTTAAAATTGAGAAAACTATTTTGAATACAATTCTCTCATGCTTATAGCACATAGCTGCTGTGTTTTGAACACTTTCGAGAATGAGATATTTGCATTTTGGAAGAGTTTCAAGTCTGCAAGATTGAAATATTTCCCCAACGAATAACACCGACAATATAACTCGTGGAATAGTACTTCGCTATAGTTACATACTGTAAGTTTATACAGGATCGTAAACTCCGTTACGTCTATTTGAAATGTGACCTAACAGAAACTAATAAAATATTTAAAGATGCTTCTGCCTCATCTGTTTTGTCCGTGCGGGACGATGGGGGAATACTAATCTGCTTCAATATTTGTAATGTGTATGAAGAGAAACTTGCATTGCTTCGTATAAAGGACGCCAAACATTACATACAAACTTCTTACAAATGTAATGTGTTTGGATTAAATGCTTTAATTATCTCATTCGCATCATAATCATCAAACTTTGTCATTCTATGTTTGTTGTTAACACCAATAATTTTAGTAAGGTCCCGATTTGGAGGCCAGGCTTAGGTCAATGAAACAGTGAATTAAGTAACTATTATCACCTAACTCTACCAGACAGTGGGAGAATACCCCCCAGTTGAATCGCAGTTTGTCGATAAATGTAAGTTTACAGCGATATCATAGGTATATTGTTTGGTTAAACGTGCTCTATGTGTCCTCTGACCCTTCTGGAAAAAAGTGTTGAACTGATAGGGATGGTTCGTCTTCGTGGTTATCAGCAGCTGTCAGTTGTTTTTTTTAAGCTACTCCACACTCGGTTTTTTTTGTATCGTGGTGCGTTTTCAGACACAATTTCCACATGCGCAAACGTGGTTTTACTCGCTGCATGTTGGACTCGCGCATAGCCCACGGCGAAAATAGTTTAGTAAATCATGTAAAGTAACGCAGCACCACATATTGGTCCCATGTCACACGGTACTACGTGGGAAGTATTTACGAACAAAAGATATAAACGCGCCGTCTGGCATTCTGCTGACTTAGGTGGCGAATTACCCGAAACAAACTTACCCAAAAGGGTGAATAGCCACCTCTTATATTTTTAATAAACGTTAGGGGTCTGTTCAACTGAACCGAAATATATGGTGGGGTGAAGTGACGCCTTTTTCTTTTTGTAAAAATTGAAGCGGTCAAATCACCCGAATTCAACTTAACACATTAAGTACAGTCAGAAAAAAACTCAACCGGATAATAGAAATAAGACAATGCTATAATTTTTGAATAAACCGTTTGAGACGTCTGTGGTCTTGTGGTTCGAGTGTCGGACTGCTGATCACGAGGTCGTGGGTTCGATTCTCTCAGGACACAAATATTTGTGTATGAACATAAGTGTTTGTGTTAGTCTGGGTGTTTCTTATGTATTTTAAGTATGTATTTACAAAAAAAAGTATATAAGTAGTATATGCATTGTCTAGTACCCATAGCATAAGCTCTGCTTAGTTTGGGACTAGATGGTGCTGTGTAAAAATGTACTGATTTACTAAAACTATATAAACTATAGTTTGTATTTTATTTAAATTCCCTATACACAAACACTTTTTTGCCAACTGTACTGAATGACTACGTAAAGTTGATTTCGGGTGATTTGACCGCTTCATTAAAAAAAAAAAAAAGTTGTCATTTCACCCCACCATTTATTTTGGTTCAGTTGAACAGACCCCTAACGTTCATTAAAAATTCAAGAGGTGGCTCTTCACCCTTTCGAGTAAGTTTTTTTCGAGTAATTCGCCACCTAAGTCATTCTGCTGCCTGGGCTGAGCTGAGCTGGGCTCGTTTTTGCATTGACTTCGCATTTCTGGAATGGGCAACGAAAGCATTGAGACAGGGATTTACCAAGTTTCTGTAAGTCCTACACGAGTCCAAAAAACCTGAGGGACAACTCTCGTAATTTAAAATGTCCATAATATAAATAAATATTTTTGGGACATTTTTCCACAGCACCATCTAGTCCCAAACTAAGCAGAGCTTGTACTATGGGTACTAGACAATGAACACTTATATACTTTTTTTTTTGTACATAGATATAATACATTAGAAACACCCAGACCAACACAAACACTTATGTTCATCACACAAATATTTGTGTCTTGTGGGAATCGAAACCACGACCTCGTGATCAGCAGTCCGTCACTCGAACCACCAGACCACAGACATCGTCAATATACAGGGTGTCAGGGAAACGCTTCCGAAAACGAAGATAGGTGATAGAGCTGGTGATTACTGATACGAAACCACGAAAAAAAATGCGATTCTCTTTTTAGATTTTTTCATTATTTTTTTTGCATTTTTCATTATGTATGTGTTTTATTTAACTTGAGATACTCTATGCTCTTTTATATCGATACATCAACTATATTTTGAACATTTTTTATTATGAGAATTGGCCTTCTGTTCAAAATTGCGTGTCTTTTTGTAGCTGTAGTGATAATATCCAATGCACCTTACCTGAAGAAACATAATGAACTGCGGGAACCGTTGCACAGGTTTCACCATAAGTCCAAAGAAGGACAGTCGGTCATGCGCGCTGATCTGCTTCACTTTGAAGAAGTCGGCCAGCGTTGACTTCCGCTTGGACTCCATCTTGGCCAACTCCATGGCGACGGAGAAGTTGTTGATGAAGTCTGAGTACACGTCTAACACCACGGCCTTTGAGAACGCGCTCATGAAGACCTCGCCTGGAAGGATTGAGCTTAGTTTAAAAAATCGGACAAAATTGGAAGACAAAACTCAAAAAGTTAAATCTGTTTTGCTTTCTCTTCAGTTTTCTATCGAGGACTATGAAGTAAAATATGATGATATGATGTAATCTGGCAGGTGCTGCTATACTTTCGCCCAATTTCGGCCTCAAAGATCTCCGATTTTACGAAATGCTTGCCTATTTCTAAGCTTTTTTTTTTTATGATGTATAGATCTGCTCTTGACCACAATCTAGACAGCTTTGTCAGGATGTGGTCGACGATGGAGCGAGCAAACCTATTAGGTGCCGATTCACTCGAGCTTTAAAGGCGTTAGGGTTATAAGTGCCCGGAAATACAGCATTTTATTTCGACTCTACTGTATGTAAAATGGCCCCAAGACCTTTTATGAACTTTAATGCCAGACATAATTATACAGATACTTAATTTTATTATTTATTAATTTGTATTTTTTACTAGAAATATTAAATAAATGGCGCCTCTACCAGTTTACTACATCCTTCAATTTTTTGCGAGCAGTAAAATGTAAAAAAAATACATACACTCATGAATCTTACATACCTCATACCATCATTGATAGATTTATAAGCTTAGTTTTTTCAACTAAGAAGTAGAGAAGACGACATACGCATTATCGCATACGGGTTTAATAAGGACGTAAAGTTACCTACATGTCTTTAAAAAATCAATATCACAGCCCGCATCCGTTTGCTACGTATTGAAAGAAAAAATAACCTGTGAATATGCAAAGTTGTTATAATCAGAAGCAAACATCTAGCTTCCCCAAACGTCATGCTTGTCTTCACGCCGGGAAATATTTTAAATTTTCACAAATACAATAGGATTAACATTATACTACCGTAGATCGGCGATGCAAAAGGGAAAGAACATGGTATACGCATATGTTAGAGCAAGATACATATACGAGACTACTGTCGTATGATATAGACCTGTAAGGGCCACTAATGCCGTATGTTCTTGCAAAATCTCAGGTTTTAAAGAGTAATTTGGTGTTTATTTGACGTGATCAAAAATGGTTACGTGTGCAGTGGCCGGACGTAACTCATCTAAGAAAACCCGCAGAATTGTACATTACACATACACAGATGTATATTGTTTTTGGTCTCGCTTTAGTAACTTAGTTACTCCATAGTCGATCTATTTATATTACTAGAAAAAGACAAACAGACATACTATTACATAACATAACATCACGCCTGTATATCCCCGAAGGGGTAGGCAGAGGTGTATAGTACACCCACATTTCGCCAGTTATGTTGAAGTCCCATGTAATAGTGGGCGAGCCTATTGCCATTAACCGGGCAAAAATCCAGACTCCAGGCTGCTACTGAGAATTTCCTAATGAAAAAAAACCCAATAATACTTTGCCCGACCCGGGAATTGAACCCAGGACCTCACGCTAAGCAGTCGCGCTTGCAACCACTAGACCAACGAGGCAGCCAAACTATTACAACAGTGAAAAGATAATATCCAAGATATAAGCGTTAACTTTTTCACTGCCAATGACGCCTATACAAGTTGTTGATATGTAACCGTGCCATATTTCTAAAGCATTTGCGTTGATAAATAATGTGCTTAGTCATCTAAAAATACTTAAAAAATTCTACGATTATTTAATACCCAAATTTTCACTTAGAAACATAGTGAGGGTTTGAGAATAAATCTCGAAGGCCTGTGAAAATAAGTCATCGGTGGCATTGTCAAAGGGTGGAAATACCTGCAAATTGTTTTTGTGGTTTCGCACCCATCGTTTTTGTCGCACGCGACACACGGAGGGAATTCGTTTGTTTACAAATAGGAATTAAACCGAAAAATATAATTGGTATTGATTTTTTTATTGATTCTTGTTCAGTATCAGTGGCATAGCCACTCCTCCTCCTCTCCTTAAATATGGCACGAATACAGATCAACACGTTGCAGAAGACAAACGATTTCGTGTCCTCAGCGCCACAACTTTATAACTTTGTACTAACTTCCATACAATATTTGTCTTAGAAGTTTTTAAACTTTCGCGAATTTCACTCATATTGAACTAAATATGCTGAGCGATGGCCGTTTTGCGCGGATGTGACGCATATCTTACCACACTTCTTGGATCTGTACCTGTATTTGTTCAGTGTTTTTTAATTTTTTGGTTATTTTGTGCGTCACTTTTGACGCAATAAATATTTTTTCTTTCTTTAGAGCAGCGGTTCTCAAACTTTTTTGGTCACGGAACCCTTTTGACAAGCAAAATACTTGACGGAACCCTACAATAAAACAATAGTTTTTAAAAGTGTATTCTTTATTATATAAGCATAATAAAAGTACAATGTAACAGTTACTAATTATTACTTACTTTAACCACATGCCAAGTACAATAATAGAAGATATTAAAAATGAAAAAATCTTAACTAATGGGAGGTATGAAACTGTTTTTTATTTTTCATCAATTGGTTGATATCAGGTTTGATAGAAGACATTTGAAGTCTCATATCAGGTTCGGCGTCCAGTCTATTGCGATATTTTGTTTTCGTGGCTGCATAGGTTGAGAATCCTGTTTCGCACAAATATGTTGTTGGGAACGGGAGAAGAATATTCAGAGCCATTCTGCCAAGCATTGGATATTCATCACGGATTCTGCACCAAAAATCGTTGAGAGGCGTCGTTTTGAACAGTGACTCCATACTTGTGTCTGATGACATTTCTAAAAGAGATTCATATATCTCGTTTGACATACTTTCGGGCTTTTGCAAGTTGGGTAAAAAAGGATTATGAATCCATGAATTCAGCTTCATTTTTGTATTATGTTCTTCGGGAAAATACTTTACAAAAGATGCGCGCATCGAAGTGAGATATTGGACCAATTCTTCAAACACATCATCTTGAAACATTTCCGAGTCGTTATCGCTAACAAACTCACTGAGTGACGTAAAGCTTTCTATTTCTCTCTTACCAACGCAAATAATCCAAAAATCTAATTTTCTTTTGAAGGCAGTTATTTTGTTATAGGCCTGGAACACTGTTGTCTGTTTACCTTGCAATGATAAATTCAATTCGTTCAGTTTTTGAAAGATATCCGCCATAAAAGACAATCGGAACAACCAAGTTTTATCATACAAACGGTCTTTCAAATTAAAAGAAACTGTATCTGCTGAAAGAAACATTTGTAACTCGGCTCTAAGTTCAAATAGCCTTGTTAAAGTTTTACCCCGAGACAGCCATCGCACTTCTGTATGGAGCAGCAGTGTTTTATGTTTGCTGCCATAATCTTCACACAATAATGAGAACAATCGGGATTGTAGTGGTCGTGATTTGATAAAATTAATTATTTTTACCGCTTCATCCATAACTAATTTTAGATTTGTCGGCATTTGCTTCATCGCAAGTGCTTGTCTATGCAGAATACAATGGCTGGAACTACAATTAGGCGCTTTACTTTTTATTCGTGATACTGCTCCTGCTGTTTTACCTGTCATCGCCTTGGCCCCATCTGTACAAATGTCAATGCAATCGTTCCAACTAAGATTATTTTCTTTAAAAAATATGTTTATTTTATTAAAAATGTCTTCCCCGGTAGTGTTTGTGGGCAGCGGTGAACACACAAGCATGTCTTCTTCAAAAGAACGTTCATATGGATATCTCACGATAACCAGCAAGATAGCCAGACCAGTGACATCAGTTGACTCATCCATTTGCAAGGCGAATCGTGTTTTTTGTAGACGTGCAACTAGTTCTTGTTTGACGTAGCTTGCCAGATCATGGATTCGCCGTGAAACAGTATCGTTTGATAGCGGTACAGTAGAAAGATGCTTTGCAGATTTTTCATCGAGCATACATTTTGTTATGTCTAACACACATGGCTTTATTAAATTCTCAGCGATAGTGTGCGCTTCACCTGCTTGTGCAATGCGATAGCTAACTAAATATGATGCCTCCGTGGCCTTTTCATTGATAGTTTGTGTTACATGCATCATATTTTTTTGACTTTCCAATAACTGTTCTTTTTTACGAACAAAAAATTCTTTATTCTTGTCTTTAGACTCGGGGTGTACAGTTTCTAAATGTCTGCGTAATTTGGCAGGTGCCATGGAACTATTAGGAAGCAGTTTACTACATAACATGCAGAGAGGTGAGCCGTTGGAATCAACAAATCCGAAACTGATATATGATTCATCATACTTCCTTTTTTTCGTCTTTGAAACCGTGGAGCTTGACGTCGTGGCATCATCGTCTGGATCGGTAATTGCTGTATTCTCCGCGCGTACTGCTTTTGAACATTCAGCGTCATTAGAAGATGTCGTTGCAACACGTTTAACACCTTTAAGCCAACGTTCCATTCTTCTTTATTAATAATGTTACACGTCAGGATGGTAGGGTCAAAATAATGCACAATCGTTACTGCGTTTATGAGACAAAGTTTAGTCCAAAGAAGAAATGTACAAAACTGATACAATCAGAATACAGCGGGCAGTAGAACTTACAAGAAGGCAGCAGGCTAGCCAGCTTGTAAGTAGGTAGGTACAAACTTATCGCTCCGAACGCTAATCGTCAACTGACTGACGAGGCGCGACTTTTTTTATATAATAGCGCTTTTATACTTAGTCCTAGACTCGAACTCGAACATTCTCAAAAATACTCGAGTCGGCGCCTTTGATAAACAAAAAGCGGAAATAAAAATATAAATACAAAAAAATGCGTTGTAAACAATCTCGACTTTATGCTTTTGAAGATAGAGCCGAAAGTCGCTTGTTCACAACTATAGCGTCTAATTCAGAGGCGGCTTTTATCAAAGGGACTGCGCGCTCACAAGTATACGCGCGGCGGGCGGATTCAAAACGTTCGACCAGTGACCAGAGAGAGGTGTTTTGTTTTTTTTTTATAAATTCTTGCGGAACCCCTACAGGGGTATCGCGGAACCCTAGGGTTCCGCGGAACACACTTAGAGTACCGCTGCTTTAGAGATTTCAAGTCATCATCATCCTCCGAGCCTTTTCCCAATTATATTGGGGTCGGCTTCCAGTCTCGCCAGATGCGGGTGAACATCAGTATTTTACACGGAGCGACTGTCATCAGACCCCCGCAACCCGTTAACCAACGTAACATTTAAACTATTCATATCTTTTTCTAATACTAAAAACAAGAAAGAGATAGCAAGAATTTTAGAAACGAAATTTAGTTTACTTACTTATTAGTTCACTTTTTCGTATTGTTAATCGGCACGTTCTGAAATCACGACTAAAATTGCATGGAAATTTAATTCTGACTAATTTAACTGCACTAAAATTGTTGTAATCCCTTTCTTGTATCTACTATTTGTAGAAGAAACCAATAGTTTAAAATAAGTTTACTTTGTGAACAAGAGAATCAAAACCATTATCAAGTTTCGTAGTAATCAATCAATGTATGTTACAACGTGCTGTCACAGAACTTATACATATACAGGAAATTTATCACTGAAAAGTAACTATAGAAGCGAAAAAATATTAAAGTGTAGTAACAACATGGCTAATAATAAATATTATTGCTTATTAATGAGTTCTATTATTAATATTTTGTAACAAATTGGTCAGCTATATATATGTAATTCGCAATACCACTTAATAATTAAATGTTTACGATTGTGTATAGGTAATTAAAATAAAATAATAATTGTAAAAAAAAAACAAGAAACACTGTATTTACAAGATAAAATCTGTTTGGTAAGTATGAAACTATTGCAGTCAATATGGAATGTGCATTAGTAGGTAGAAATATTGTATCTATTGAATAAATTTGGTGGAATGGTATACCCGTTTTGATACAGAAAAAGAATATACTTAGAATAAAATGAACACAGAGCATGGAGAACAGAGAACAGTGAAGTGGGGATAAGAGTTATGCAGGGGATGGCTAGTTATTTTTTTATTATTCGTCCTCAATATTAGGTACAACATAATAAACTTTTGGTAAGCACGAATCTTTGAAAGTTAACTAAAATAGCTGACAAGAATAAGATGGTTGCTGGCTGAAATGCTGGCTATTTTATTCGCGTAGACTATATTTTATGAAAAAAAGTTTTATTGATAAAAATATTCGCGCCGCGTGTGCGCGGGCACACGGGCTGCCCCCCCGCGCGCGCCGCCCGCACCCTGGCCACGTGACTCGGCTCCCTGGCGACGTCTACACATTGATTATATGACTATAAATCAGCGAGTTTACTTGGTAGTTGTAGATTCCTATAGCAAATGTTTGTAGTGTTTACATATGAGTTGCGGCACGTCTAGTCGGGCACTTATTGCAAAACTAAAAGAATTGTTTTCTAGGTTTGGAATACCGAGTGTTATTGTCTCTAATAACGATGTTAAAATTAAATCAACTGAATTTTTTTTTTTTTGTAAAATGAACGGTATTCGATATATAACATCCCCGATATATCATCCTTGCAGTAACGGGCAGGCTGAAAATTCTGTTAAAACATGCAAGAAAATGATAAAATGTATAATTAGTGATAATTGTCAGTTAAATGTTATTAATGAGAAGCTGTTAGGATTTTTATTTGATTATCGAAATACGCCACATTGTGCGACGGGTGAAAGCCCCGCTAAGCTAAAATGTTCGGCCGAAGTATAACATCTAGGTTGGATTTGTTATTAAATAGTAATCAAAAAGAATGTAATGTTTCTGATGATGCTAATTATAATTGTCAACCATGCAGAAATATTTTCGTGGGCGATGTTGTATGGTTAAAATGGTACGTAGCGAGAAAAGAAATCTGGACGTTGGGCAAGATAATAAAATTAGTGGGTAATCGGATGTTTGAAATATTTGTTCAAGACTATAATGTTAATTGTAAAAGGCATGTAGATCAGAAGAAAATACACAGGTGTGACCGTTACTGCAAGCGAGCCCGGCGCCGCCGGGGGCCCGGGGAGCCCCGCGCCGTCTGCGCCGGCCTCGCGATGTTATTCCCCGCCGCCGGCGGCGGCGCAGTCACGCCAAAGTAATATTTGTGATAATGAATCGCAAGTTATTGAAGGCGAGGGAAATAATGATGAGGAGAGGGATGAGTGGGCTGAGGCTCAAACTGTAGTGGATCCTGATGATAATAATACGGATACGGAGGATATTCAGCAAGAAGTAGCAGAGGATCGTGATCCTTCTTTTGAGCCACAGCCTGCACGATCGATCCGTAGTTGTAGACGTAAGATTATTAATTATAAGGTTTAAACAGAATCTTGCCACGTATTACAAAACGATAGAAAATAAGATTCTTATGTATTTGTTCTTTTTTCAAAATAGTGTCAGAGGAGTGATGTGTATGTGTGCGTGCCTGCACCCTTCTAATTAGTCATGTTGTCACCTCAGTAATAAACTAGCTTCTAACAGCGACGGTGGTTTCATTTATACGCAAACAGATCAGTTTGTCTTCTATCTACATTTATCTACCGCTAGGCTTCAGATGTAGGTATGTGTATATAGTAAAACACAAGCCAATGGTCCCATTGGCATAAAAAAGAAAAAACTATTCTATGCCATGGGCTTATTCCATCACATACGCTGAATTTTGCCAAGAAATGCGAGTAAAAATTTAGTGATCGAGCATAAAAACAGCCAGCAAACATGACTCAATTTTGTCAATGTTTTTATACTACCAATCAATCAAGTCGGCCTATTGCAGTCCACTGCTGGACATAGCCCCCCCCCCCCAAGTTGTACAACAAGCACTCGGTCCTCCACCTTCCACATCAAGTTCATCCCAGCTATCTTCTTCAGGTTGTTGGTCCACCTGGCTGGAGGGCACCGTACGCTGCGTTTGACGATTGACAGTCTCCACTCAAGGATTCATCTGCTCCAATGGCCATCGGTCCAAAGAATGGAGTGTCGTACCTACTTGTCGTTGTCATAAACATAATTACAAGTACATTTTATCGCGAAGACGTTTTTAGGGTTTGATTTTGTACAAGACTGTGCATCTATAGTGTATTTGATCGAATCCTGGCATGTGTTTATTGTTTGTTAAAATTTTTGGCTAAAATTTCTTTCATTAGGTATTTAGATATTGTAAATGCATGTTCATAATTTCGACATACATTTTATTAATTCATTTCATTGCCAGTCCAAAAGTATCAAGTACCTTTTATAAAATCTGATTTCTTTCTTACCTGAAAGTCAATGTGACTTGTCCATACAGCTTCTTATTCTCCAGGTATTCGGGCTCCACATGCAGGACACCCTGGATCCTGCCGATGGAGCCATTTTCCACCACCAGGTCGCGAGACGCTAAGTACAGCGTCAGTTTGTTGTTTGGTGATGATTTTTTGAACACTCTGTAAAAAGAGTCAGCGATATAGATTGTGAAATTAATTTTAATGAATATCAAGTTGCTAATAAAATCATTTTTTTCAACCAACTGGTGAAAAAATGTTTTTTTTTTTAAGTTTTCGTGTGTTTGTGGTTCCTTGTGGTGCCGGACGTAAAGAATTGCACCACCCTATATCTTCTCATGGGTGTCTTAAAAGGCGACTAAGGGATTCAGATGGGCAGCAGCATTCTCTGAGTATTTAACCAACCAACTGCGATCGTCAACCCGCCTGCCAAGCGTGGTGATTATGGCATATCTCCCTATCCAGCAGCGGACGTCTTTTGGCTGAAATGATGATGATGATGATGTACGTGTGTTTGTGTGTGTTATTTCTTAACACACTTCAACCATGACGATCTTGGCTACTTAAGACGACTTATCTTTTCTGGTCTCGTGGGAATATGATTCTGTGGTATTGATTTGATTGACAGACAGATGACAGAAGCGATTTCAACAAACAAAACAATAAACAAAAATATAAAATGCAATTTTAGCGTTTTTTGGGTATTTCTGTATTATTAGTACCTGATTCTTAGCGTTATACTACTCGTCTCGTAGTCGTACTATAAAAACCGTATTTACCTGTTTCTAAATGGAATCGAAATCTATTAGAGATGAACAAAAAAAATTGTCACGAGGTAGTCTGAATAAATAGTTCTAGTCTAAGGATACTGAGAGAGACTTCTTTGTTTCCAGCCTTTTGCATTAACAAACACTTTGTTGCCAACAAATTTTGTTTACTTTATATTTATTTCTTTCATCCTTAGAAAAGATATCAGTGGCCCAGACCAAAGTACTATGTACTTTTTTCGAAGAGAATCCTGAGGTTTTAAGAGGATATAAAAGGTCAGTAAAAAGTTCGCTTGAAGTTCAAAAGAAATGGAAGCAAATAACGGCACAGCTCAATGCTGTTGGACCACGAAAAGATCACAAATCATGGGCCAAGGTAAAGACTGTAAGCTCAGCTCAATAACTATTTTATTTTGATTTTCTCTTTAATGGCAATAACAGATTTGTTTTATAACAAAGTTATAAGTAATATTCTTTGGTCAGCGTTTCTAAATGTATTTTTTATCAACTGAATACAAGAGTACTGTTGAGAAAGTCGGTTTATTTCTGGTTTTAGACCTTTCATTATTATTTATTTCCACATCCTTACATCTATCATTACAGGTTATAACCTAATGCGATAGTGGGGCCTCTTATATCTACTAAAACAAAATTAATTCCCTATACTTCTAATAACTACACACATAAACTCCTCAATAAACACTTAAACATCATCACATATCACAAACAATAAAACCTTTACGAGTTCACTTAACTGACTGTGAATATATCCCATGGGACTTCTGGGTCAAAATAGTGTAATGGGACAACACGATGGGACTATTGGGTCTGAAATATTGATGTCACTTTTCCCTTGGGACTACTGGGTCAAAAAAGTGTAATGGGACAACACAATGGGACTAGTGGGTCCGAAATATTGATTTCACTTATCCCATGGGACTACTCGGTCAAAATTGCGGCAGTTGTCCCATCACGAGACGTCACAATGGGACTAGTGGGATAGACTCTATTTTTACATGAATATTGTTAATAGTACGCAGCGCCGTGGTAAGAGGTGTTTACAACAGAAGGTTAGTCCTGGCTGTTGGTACTTAGTGGTGAGTGCCGCCGCCTCCACACATAGCAGTTGCAGAGACTCAACAGCAGCAGCTCCGCAGCACTCACGGGTTATGTTCTTTCCCCCGAAGTAATTTAATTAAATACATTACTAGTGCAAACTCCCATCTCACCCTTAACTTATATTGTTAGCTTATTAGGCATAAACTTTATACAGTTCATCAATGAATGGCTAATGACACACAATACATATTTACTGTTGTTTCATGGGCACACCGCTGACTTTGTGCCCATGTATGAGTTAAATGGACAGTCATTAAGGCCCTACTAAGAGCTAAATGGCGCTCCCATCAGTAAAAAAAGAATTACATCTCAGTAAAAGTTGTTTGGAAGATATCGCTATTAGCGATAAGACCGCCAATGTACCCTTATTTTACGTGTTAGTCCTAAGTTTAATTATGTTAATGGTGTACAATAAAGAATATTCTATCTATCTATCTATCTACATCAGTCATAGAAAAAATGCGATAAACGGCTATTTAGATTTGGCACTTTATCTACAACTACAGCGTTAATAATTTCTGATCAAACTACAGTACCTAGGGCCGTATTATGAAGTATTAAAGCCATCATTGTTCCGTTGTGAGAGAGAGACAGACCTATACAGGGTGAATGGCGCAATCCCTCTCTCGCACTGGAACCATGATGGCTTAAGAGTTCATAATACGGGCCCTGTACTTGTTGATTAAACTACAGAAACTGTCCACCGAGTGCGAGTGGCACAACGGGCCATGGAGCGTGCTATGCTCGGCATAAATCGGATCATTCTCGTTAGATCCATAGTCTAGATCCATAATGGATCTATGGAGATTTTTTTTCCCTTTAGATCCAATTTTTGAAAAGTTGATCTATTGAGAACTTTCTTTCTCGTTAGATCCATTATGTAAATCCATGAGATCCATAATGGATCTATTGGGAATTATTTTTCTCATTGGAACCAATTTGGAGAAGTGGATCTACCTACGTAGTTCACCTAGGTGTTCCACGGTTAACTTTTTGTACCCGTAGTTCACCTAGCAGGTAAACCATGGGTAATTATTTAAAAAGCATTACCCGTGGTTCGCGCCTAGCAAGTAAACCACGAGTAACCGTTTACGACCTATTTCATTTAGTTCAACTATAACTTCAATCAGTTCAACTAATTGGACAAAAATATTCCAACAACTTTCTAAGTAATGGTTAAATACATTATACCAATGCACCATTGTACCAATGCACCATTGTACCAATAAACCATTGTACCAATGCACTATTGTACCAATGCACCATTGTACCACTATACCATTGGCACCATTGTACCAATGCACCATTGTACTAATGCACTATTGTACCATTCTACCAATGCACCATTGTACCACTGTACCATGGTACCAATGCACCTTTGCACCAATGCACCATTAGACCACTGTACCAATGTACCAATTAAAATGCCGAAAAAGACTTCTAACATTCATTTGTTTTTCACAACATTCATTTGTTTCCACAACATTCATTTGTTTTTCGCGACATTCATTAGTTGTAACTATGAAAACCCTGTTTTGTTTAACGTTAATTTTAGTTAAACTTATTGGACAACAATATTCCATTTATTTCAACATTCAGGTAATTTCTAACCATTACTTGGAAAGTTGAACTACATGGAATAGGTCCAATCAAGCAATGGATTTACAGAGAAAGAAAGTTCTTGCGGGAATTTGGCCATAAACGTTCTTTTTTCTTTTCCCAGCCGGCATGTTTTTATGCCACAAATTTCGCATTTTATTCTATTTATTTTGATTTTATTTATAATTTATTGAATTCGTTGTTTAATAAATCATGAACCACCACACATTTATTAATTTCACTATCACTTTTATATATTTTGCACGCAATTTTTGAGAACAAACAACAAAATTTTAACACCGAACACACGTCAACATCAAAAGCCATCCGTCAAAGTCAAAGTAGCTGATCGCGGTTTAGCGAACAATTCTCCTTTATTAGTAGGTTTTCTATTTCATTACACCATCATCATTTTGAATATTCTATTTGATTCATTTGGAATAATTACAGCTACGGAACATTTATTAAATTTAATTATGTGCCTGTAAGCATGGCCCGACATGCTATTGGCCGGTTTTTGTACTAACATCACTCAATTGATACAAAAGCAATATATTTTGATAATATAATAGTATCAAATAAGGTCGCCAAATGTGTACATCCGATAACACTACTTAGTCATGTTCATGTGGTATTGATTCTTGATTTTTGTGTTATAAATGATCACGCTTATGACGAAGCTCAAGCAGTCTAGCAATTAGTGGGACTAGAAGCAGTGTTTCAGTTCGAAAATAAAATGGTCCATGCGTTCATGAAGGCTGACTGGCAGAGATCTCATTAATCCCACCTTGTGTACCATAATTGTTCATTAACATAACATAACATCACGCCTTTATTTCCCCGAAGGGGTAGGCAGAGGTGTAAAGTTTGCCACCCACATTTCGCCAGTTATGTTATAGTCCCATGTAATAGGGGGCGAGCCTGTATTGTTCATTAAGTTTAATTAATTAAAGCTAGAAACTTCCAACAAGACATTACTATTGAAACAAGTATTGTGCGCCTTTGCACAGTCTTTTACCCAGGTATCAGCAGGTGTACGTTACGCCTACGGCTACGTGTTTCTCGTCAGTTAATGAATTCCATAATTATGTTCGTAGTATGTACTAGGTAGCCTCTGCCTGCTTATTATAGTTTGATATCATGTTTTTTGTAATCCTCCAGCACGCTACTTTCGTACTGCTGATGCTTCCTATCAACATTATACGTGTCAGGATCCAAATTACATGACAGCTGGCTCATATATTCCAGCTAATTCTGTACATAAAACATAACGTTGTAGGTACTTACTTGACTGCAGTAAATTCGCAATCCCAACTAGGTCGAAAATCGAATGCATTCCTTCGTAATGTTAGCAACAAGTAACTAGTTTGTACAATATTATCGTTATTTACATGTTTACACGATCCCTACCGGGTGTCTCTACAGGAGTTTTGTCTAGATCCATTTCACGGGCTTTTAATTCTACGTTTGCAATATTGAAAGGGCTCAAAATTCAATTTAAAAAAATTCACCCACCCAGCCCCCGATTCTTCGGAGTTCACGCGCGGACTGTACTATGCCTACGCTGTCTGTCCGTACGTCCGTCTGTCTGTCACAGAGCTGTAAAACTAAGCGTCACGACGCTAACTGAAACTTGGTCTGATTGTAGTGCATACTCTATAATTCAAAATAAAGTGAACACAGACATGCGTGGTGGTACGGATCCCTTACTGCGCTACGCTAGTCTGAATCGCACTTGGCCGGTTTTACCCGACTTAGCGACGGCAAAGACAGGGTTATGTTTTTCGTAATTACTATTAGTAGGTAATGGAAGAGAAAATTTGGAATTTAAGCTGATTGATAGTGAAGTAAATGCGTGAAAAGGTATTTGTGAAAGAGAGAGGACTATGTACGCTAGAGATAAAATATTTCGTTTAGACTAGAATGCGAACCCCGTATCTACGTGACTAGAGTCCCACTAACTATTGACAGAACGGTCATGTCATAAATAACTACTGGTTTTCGGATTGTTTTATATTACCTACACGATAAAAGTATTAACGAAGTTTGTAAGACTGAGCTATTTTAACTGTATGAAAACTTGATTAATTTTTACATCACTGACTTCACTATTTAAATATGCAGAAGAAATAGTCTAGAGAACAATTTTACTAAATTTTGAGCTGCGTTATCGTCAATTTGCATCATTTAATAGTTTAATCACAGACTCTTTTGACAATATTTTCACTCAGCCTAACAGCGCGTGCGTGATAAACAACCAATCGGAACGTGCACGCAACGCACGGAGCTCTGTGATTGGTTTACCTGGGAGATTGTTGACGTAACCGCCGTCCAATAGGAGGTGACCGTCTACGGGATCGCAGAGCGGCGGCATGTAGCCGCTGAGCGACATCGACGCGCGAATGTAACGCCAGAGCGAACCTACAGACATACGGACATCTGACCCTTCTGTTCACTCGCCTACTATGTGTATTAGTTAAAGTTAAACAACACAGTCCATGGAGAGGAAATGAACGTGATAGGAAACGTATCTTCGAGTTTACCAACCCGATAGAACATATCAGTGTCGCCTCTGTTTCGTGATTAATCTATGATGAGAATAGACATTGGTACAGTCACAGAAATAGATAGATAGAATGGTTGTTATCACAATTTCACTTGCGATTCATGCGTGGCAACTATCGAACAAACTACGCCTCCCATATTGACGTCATTAATTTTTAAAAGTTAACTTTAATCGAATGTACAGTCAACAAATCGGAATCATGACCCACTCAGCCGAGAATTCGTATGATATTGTCAAAACAGTAACATTTTCTTCTTATTAGCATCGTGCTGCACTTAGGACATTTGGAATATTAAGGAAACTGCGTTAATACGGGTCAGAGGCCTATGCAATTTTGAGCTTTGTTATTAAATGCAATCGATTAATAATTGGATAAAAAGTTACGTTTTTGATAAAGCTAGAATAATGTTTTGAATTTAGAATTAACTGTCGTTCCGCATAGTTTACCTATAAAAAAGTTTTTTTTTTTTAAATCAAAAACCTATACGAACTCTTTTAATTCCAGAAGAATATCAATCAAATTAGAAGAAACTAACTGTCACTGTACAATAAAATTGATAACAAGTGTGTTGCCATGGAAATATCTTTGAGCGAAACTCAACCTAATTGTATTAGAATGTTTGTAGAAAATTAAGCTTATGGTGGGTCATGATTCCGTTTGGTTGACTGTACTTCACAGCTTTTGTTTCTGCAGTTAGAAACGGCCCAATAAGGCATTTTTGCGGGTTTTTGTTACAGTATTTACAGAAACAAGTCATAAGGCGTACTGAGAAAGGCTTTGAAATGCCCTGCATTCTGGTGAAGAGTGTTGGCACGCGCGGGCCGTACACTTTTCCATTCTATCTATTTCTGTGGTTACAGTACTACATGCACCATGCTACATGATAGCGGACAGCCTTCACGCTGCGTCACCGCTGCAACTCAATTACTCGTCTGCTCCAGCGGCCATCGGTCCTTCGACAGACATGGCCAGCCCACTGCCACTTCAGCTTACTGATCTTACAAGCTATGTTGGTTACTTCTATTCTTCTCCGGATAATCTCGTTAGGGATTTTATCCTTCAAAGAAACTCCAAACATAGCTCGCTGCATAGCTCGCTGAGCGACTTTGAACTTATGGACTAGCCCAACTGTCAGTGTCCACGTCTCGGCACCGTAAGTCATGACAGGCAGGATGCACTGGTTGAAGATCTTCGTCTTCAAACTTTGCGGTATAGGCGACGAGAAGAATCGCTTATAATTTAATACTAATTACTTGCTTATAATTATAATATTATTTATTCACCTTAAATAAATATTTTCCTTCCTTACCTAAGCTCTATATCAGGGATGTTATGGATATGAAATTTCGGATCTGGATACGGATATAGGAATAATATTATACCGGTTTCAGATACGGTTACGGATATGGAGTTATTTCGGATTATCCATTAGTTTCGGATAGTTTCGGTTATGGATATTAGATTTTAAGGAAAAGTAAAAGAAAAAGGCAATAGAAATACAAAACAATGCAAGGGACGTGCACGGCTAGTGTGTCGGCTAAGCCGGGCAAAAACTAAAACATCTCATAACATGTCTCATTTAGACTCTTCTCCTATCAAAATTATTCTAAACTTTTATATCGGATTCGGTTACGGTTACGGATATATTTTTATTTCAGATATCCGATAGTTTCGGTTACGGTTAAGGAGCTCCATAACATCCCTGCTCTATATTTTCCTTTGTCATACCTAGGTACATACATAAACATACATAAATAAATGAGTTTTATTCTTAAAGGTGCCCGAGCTGCAAGGTCAAGTACAAGACACTCGAGGTTCATATTTATTGAAGCTGAGCGTTTGGTAGGAAACTTCCACCACTCAGAATAAAGGTGTAGGTGAACACAATTTTTTTGTGAGATGAACATACCTAAGTGTTTGTGTTGGTCTGGGTGTTTCTTATTTATTATAAGTATTTATTTAAGAAAAAAAAAGCATGTAAGTATTATATCCATTGTCTAGTACCCATAGCACAAGCTCTGCTTAGTTTGGGACAAGATGGTGCTGTGTAAAAATGTCTCAAAGATATTTATTAATTTATTTATTTATTTGTAAACCTGTCCCGCGAAATAAGATAAGTTTTATCTACACAAACTATATACCTAATAAATAAATAAATAATACCTAAGATGTTAAAAAAACCCAAAGATGAAACCAGGTTTTTACCCAGAACAAAAATATCAACACGGCGAGTGGATACTTTTTGACAATTCCACCCCCGGACCCCGGACGTTCTCCCAAAGTAGGACAAATCCGGGGAAAACTGGACGGATAGCAGCCCTATCCATGCTTAACATGAACCTACTTTCTTTTTTTTTTACCACTCGTGTCGATGTGAATTAAAAAATTAGCCAGTCAGCACCTGCTAGCCAGTCAGTCTCGCTATGAACCTTCATAGCGAGACCGACTGTTCAGGTTGCGCTGGACAGTCATTTGAATCATAAAGGTATTATACTGACGTCAGTATAGAAATGTCTTTGATTTGAATACTGTCGCTCTCGGACGAATAAAAATGGCGGACGCAATCTCGCTAAGAAAAGATTGAAGCACTTTGTTTTTTCCTAAACCCACCATAATTTCGACATAATTTTAACACACCAGATATATATTGTCATTTTATTTATGGCACTTCGACAATGACTACACATGAGATTTGTTGCGTAATCGCGGCATTTTGTCTAACTATGGGTGTGCATGTGTGCGTGCCAGCCCGTACTTTTAAGCGAGCCGTCTTACTATTATGGATGCCTCACTTTTTGTTTAGCGAGATTCCGTCCGCCTTTTTTATTCGTCCAAGCTGCCGATCATGTAAGCTCTCTTAATACTTCCTAAAGACAAAGGGAAAATTACTTGAAAATGTATATTCAACACATATGGCACACGTGAGCACATTTGAAAATTGGGAAATAAGAGTAATTAATTACATAAATGCTTAAGTCAAACACTGGAAAATGAGGGTAATATTTTCTAAACAAACATGACCCTCTTTAATACGATTTAAATAATAATATACCAGATGGAATTGTATTTAAAAGGGTCTTTAAACGAGATGCCTGTGCCTTTATTTGGCAAGTCTTCTGCCACTAAGCGGACACTTTTCAAAAGTTTCTCAAAAGGCTTTTCAAAATTTTCCAACAGAAGACTTAAATCACTTTTCGTCCCAGGAAGTCTTACACCTAGCAGCCATATTTGAGACCTTCAACTTTCTCCTCGCCTTTGCCCAATTATGTTGGGGTCGGCAACCAATCTATTTATTATTATTTTGGAAAAAGAGTAGGAAAAAGTCCCTTATGTCACTGCGACCTAAAAGATCTATTGTAACGCCTCTATTAGTAGACTACAGCACCTCTCGAAGCCGCAATCCAAACCAATCTAACGTCTAACGTCGTGGAGGACATCAATAAAAAACAGACCACATCCGACATCCTATGATTAGATCAGTTGTCAGACTTTTGGGCTTCTGACTAACCGTAACGACTGCATTGATATTCGTATGGCAACTGGGACCAACCATTTAACATGCTCTCCGAGGCACGAAGAGGTCTCGATATGCAATATGCGGTCACCCATCCAAAGACTGACTGAGGCTAGTGCAGCTTAACCTCGCAGATTTTTCATTCCACGTGGCCATTACTTAGCTACGAGCCACTTCACATTCAAGACCGTTTAATACAATAGTTCATATAATATACGTGTATCATTCGTGTTCGATCTTCGCTGAGAACAGTCGCGTCGTACGCGTGCTCTAGTTTAAAGTGCAAAGTGCGGACACAGCAATATATTTCATGTAAACGCGCTCCCTCAAGGTCATCGGCGAGCGTGCTCACACGTACTGGGGAGTGTCACCGCTGTGTCTGTGGTCTAGTGTTCGAGTGTCGGACTGCTGATAACGAGGTCGTGGGTTCGATTCCCACAGATCACAAATATTTGTGTCATGAACATAAGTGTTTGTGTTGGTCTGGGTGTTCCTTATGTATTATAAGTATGTATTTAAAACAAGAAAAAAATATCCATTGTCTAGTACCCATAGTACAAGCTCTGCTTAGTTCGGGACTAGATGGTGCTGTGTAATAATGTACTAAAGAAATATTTTTATTACAGCCGAAAGACGTCCACTGCTGGACATAGGCCTCCCCCAAGCATCGCCACAACGACCGGTCTTGCGCCTTCCTCATCCAGCGGATTCCCGCGACCTTCACCAGGTCGTCGGTCCACCTTGTGGGGGGCCTACCCACGCTGCGCCTTCCAGTACGCGGTCGCCACTCCAGAACTTTACTGCCCCATCGGCCATCCATTCTGCGAGCAATGTGCCCCGCCTACTGCCATTTATGTTTGGCAATTCTTCGAGCGCGTTATGTCTAATCGAAAATTGGGCGGAATTACACACATAAATCAGATACAATTAAATTAATTCATAAATATAATAAGATTCATAATTCCATTCCATTCGCTTTAGCCGGCCACCTGCGCCCCGTGTCATACTACTTATCTAAAACTTTCCTTCAATGTATTTGTACCTACCAACGCATTGCTTATCATTGCAAATCAGTTGGTACTTGCTTATTAATTACTTATTTTTTAAACTCAAGTGTCTCAACATCCAGACAAACCTGTGTAAGGTTTTTGTGATGTTTTGTAATAATTTTTGTGTATGATTTAAATTAAATTAAATTAAAAATTCTTTATTTCGGGCATCTAGTAGACCCATAAACCAAATCAAACAATTTATAAATAAAATAAAATAAATTACAATTACATTAAATAATATACCTACACACATAAAAAAATAAAAACAATCATGAAACAATAATAATAATTAATATAATCAATTTTAAATTTATTATATCAATTATTATTATAATATGATGGCAACTTTTCCCTAGGTTCGCCCACTACTGATTATGGAGTCGCATCCAGTGGGCGAACATCGGGCTGTCCCACCTATCAGCCAGCGCGACCAGGATGGTGTTGGAGCTGCCGCGCCAGCGGCCGAGCAGTGACGCGCACCTTTTACGAATGATCGCATGAAATCCGTCGACCTGCGCGTCTGCGAACATACCCGACGCGCTGCAGAAACGCGGCAGCCTCAACAACACCCTGAACGCGTTATTAAACTGGACGCGCAAATCGCTGTATGACCGCTGGGTGTAGTTTAAGTTAATTTTTTTTTTTTTAAATGTGTCATCTGGATGGCCGATGGGGCAGTAAAGTTCTGGAGTGGCGACCGCGTACTGGAAGGCGCAGCGTGGGTAGGCCCCCCACAAGGTGGACCGACGACCTGGTGAAGGTCGCGGGAATCCGCTGGATGCGGAAGGCACAGGACCGGTCGTTGTGGCGATGCTTGGGGGAGGCCTATGTCCAGCAGTGGACGTCTTTCGGCTGAAATGATGATGATGATGTGTCATCTGCGCAGGTACAGTCACGATCCTTCCCGGTGATACATTGTGTCAACAAAGTCCCTTGAACGAATCCTGCCACATTATACGTACCTACGGCTGCCGTCGAACACTGAGCGCAAGCGATTCCAACTGAAAGTTTACTGGTAGTACATCGGTGGGCCATATAAAATGTGTACTGCTGTACCTGTGTATCGGGTGTGATCTCGTTGTTGTAGGCGTCCTCCGGCTTGTCGGTGCTAAAGTCCAGCGAGGGCAGGTCTCGGGAGCCGCCTCAACAGATCGCAGCACGACGCTGCTCTACCGAGCACAACACCCCGCCAGGAACGGAAGTCGTCTACAGACTATTCCGAGCCCCGACATCGAACTGAGGTAAATTCGGACCTTCGGAGCCGTGATGCACGCGTTAAGCGGACAGCATCGATCTCCGCGATCCAAATGGGCTTCGACGTCGCACCTCACGTGGTGAAGCGCGACTAGTAAAGTCACATTGTTTAGAGCCTCCCGACTCTCGGGGCTCCACAGTGAGCATATCCTTGCCGGATTCGGTTAGGCTGGCTTCGGCCTTAGAGGCGTTCAGGCATAATCCCGCGGATATGCACGCGTGCGATAGTCGCTGCGCCCGCTGAAGCAGCCGCTTGCGCGTCTAATCGTGCGCCCGTCCGCTCGGGTCTACATCTCTGCCCGCTCCTATGAACCATTCTCACTGCATCAACTCGGACCTCCGCCTTCCGCATCCAGTCCCCCAACCACCTTCCTCGGGTCGTCAGTCCACCTGGCTGGGGACGCCCTACGCTGCGTTTGCCGATTCGCGGTCCCTACTCAAGGACTCATATGCTTCAACGGCCATCGGCCCTTCGACAGCCATGGCCAGCCCACTGCCACTTCAGCTTACTGATCCTACAAGCTATGTCAGTCATTCCGGTTCTTCTCCGGATAATCTCGTTACGGATCTTATCCTTCAAAGAATCTCCAAGCATAGTTCACTCCATAGCTCGCTGAGCGACCTTGACTTTGTGGACTCTCGTTTTCCTCTTCGCGTTCTTACGTCCGTAGATCGCGGAGAAAAGGCGGACACCGAATACCACTACCTTCTAGGACACAATCGAGTAAGTAATCCGGGTCGGCCAAAGTCGCCCCGATCTATAAAAATGATTCGTTATTCATATTCCCTTGATCATGTAACTTTGATTTACCCTTAGATCCATTTACAAGTTGTCAAGTGATGTAGTTATTGCTAATTTATGCAGCTGTAAAATTGATTTGACATTCCCATTTTATACGAAAATGTTTGAGCTTTGTATTGAATTTTGAATTGGTCGATCATTGTTCCTCAAACGATGATTGACATGTAAATTCTTATTTCATTACATTCATGATGATATCGGATAGCGCATTTCAATATTATGCTATTGTAAGGTCCTAGTACATTAAAGATGTTGTATTGTTTACTTTGGTTTTATGAAGTACTAGCTTTTACCCGCAGCTCCGCTCGCGTTAAATTCTGCTAACCCACGTCAGTCCAGTCCATTCCAGTCCAGACCACTGTCCCACTGTCCCGCTGCCCCGCTGCCCCACTGCCCCACTGCCCCAATGCCCCGCTACCCCAATGCCCCGCTGCACCACTGCCCCGCTGCCCCACTATCCCACTGCCCCGCTGCCCCACAGCCCCGCTGCCCCACTTCCCCGCTGCCCAGCTGCCCCACTGCCCCGGGGCCCCACTGCACCGCTGCCCCACTGCCCCGCTGCCCCACTGGCCCGCATCCCCACTGCCCCGCTACCCCACTGCCCCAATGCCCTGCTACCCCACTGCCCCGCTGCCCCACTATCCCACTGCCACACAGCCTGCCCCGCTGCCCCCCACTGACCCGCTGCCCCGCTACCCCACTGCCCCACTGCCCAACTGCCACGCTGCCCCAATATCCCACAGCCCCGCTACCCCACTGCCCCACTGCCCCACAGCCCAGCTTCCCCGCTGCCACTCTGTCCGGCTGCCCTACTGCCCCGCTGCCCCACTGCCCCGCTGCCCCACTATACCACTGCCCCACTGCCCCGGTAACCTACTGGTCCGCTGCCCGACAGCCGCGCTGCCCCGCTAACACACTGCCCCTCTATCCCACTGCCTGCCCCGCTGCCCCACTCCCTTACTGCCCCGCTGCCCCGCTACCCCACTTCCCCGCTGCCCCACTGCCCCGCTGCACTACTGCCCCGCTGCACAGCTGCCCCACTGCCCGCTGCCCCGCTACCCTAATGATCCGCTGCCCCTCTATCCCACTGCCCCGCTGCCCCACTGCCTCGCTGCCCCGCTGCCCCGCCCCCGCTGCCGACCCGCTGCCCCGCTACCCCACTGCCCCGCTGACCCACTATCCCACTGCCCCACAGGCCCGCTGCCCCGGTACCCCACTGCCCCGCTGCTCCGCTGGCACGCTGCCCCGCTGCCCCATTGCCTCGCTGCCCCGCCCCCGCTGCCCCAATGACCCACTGCCCCGCTGCCCCACTATCCCAATGCCCCACTGCCCTGCTGCCCCGCTGGCACACGTGCCACGCTGTCCCGCTGCCGCACAACCCCACTGCCCCACTGCCCCGCTACCCCATTGCCCCACTATCCCACTGGCCCACTACCCCACTACCCCACTGTCCCACCGTCCCACCCTCCCGCTGCCACTGTCCTACTTTCCCACTGTCCCACTATCCCACTGTCCCACGGCCCACTGTCCCACTGTCTCACTATATCACTAAATCACTATCGTCCCGTCCCATGTCCCATGTCCTGTCCCATGTCCCATCCTATGTCCAGTCCCATGTGCCGTCCCACTGTCCTGTCCCATGTCCCGTCTCATGTCCCGTCCCATTTCCCGTCCCCTGTCCCGTCCACTGTCCCGTCCCCAGTCCCGTCCCCTGTCCCGTCCCCAGTCCCATCCCCAGTCCCATCCCCTGTCCACTCCACTCCACTCCACTCCATCGTACATTACTATCCGCTCGTGCAAATGCATAGAAGCTTCGATCTGTCGGGTGAGTACGCAACCCACGATTTTTTTTTTCTTTTTTTCTTTCTTTCTTTCTCAAAACCCATACCAATTTTTAAGTCAGATCATCAGCTTTCAAACAAAAAAAAAATCATGAAAATCGGTCCAGTAGTTTTAGCGTGATGCTGGAACAAACAAACAAACAGACGTTTACAATTTTATAATAGTTAAGAAGAAGATAAGATAATATACTTGAAGAAGAAGGTAATTAAAAATTGTAGACTGAAAATAGTATTTTTTTAGATACACCAAGATAACTTTATGCTTATCCGTATATTAAGATGGATACAATATAACAACGTTTAGGTACTTCTAAATTTTATTGCTTTTCATACAAAAAATTAGAGAAATCGCAATTTAGAGGTAGCTTTCGGTCCTTGTCTGTAAGTCGAAAGATTCTGATTTTCGGTTGGCTCAAAAGACTGCATTTCCAAGATGGCACCACCCACATACGACAGGATTTTTTTTTCTACTCTATAAAATTCGGCCCGACCAAAAAGTTTTTAATGCAATTTCTTTAGCAGCCGTATTTTCTCTATGGAGGCGCGCGCCAGAGCGCATGCGTGTGAATGACAGCTGGATATGAGCGCCTTATTCACCTTGATGTATGCAAAATGTTGTAGAAAAATATAATTAAAAATCACCGGTTCCCGTCATCGTAGCGAGGTAAAATACATACCAGTTTTTAAGTCAAATCATAAGTTTTTAGTCACAAACCCTTTCAACAAAATCGGTCTAGTAGTTTTATAGTGATGCTGGAACAAACAAACAAACAAACAAACAAACAAACAGACAACTGACATTTAACAATTTTATAATAGTAGTAGATTATAATAGTCTATCAATCTATCTACATTAGAAAGTTAAGCACTGACTAATTAATTTGTTTGTTATATTTTTGATGGTTGATAAATTAATTATTTTAATTATATCTTGTTAGCCGAATTTATTAGTAATTAATTAGTTTGTCAATGTATTTCAGTAGATCAATTGACTTTTTACTAGCTACTGATTTGATTGAGGCCTCCCCACTTAAATGGTGGGATGGTTTGACACGTGACGACATCTTCCACATTTAATGGCGGGGATGCCTCGAGCAGGCAGTCGCGCTGGATCACTGTATGAAGTAACAAGTGTTATTATAACATGTGTATTAAAAGAATAAAAGTTAGTAATTGTGAAAACGTTACTTGTTTAATTTCCTGACCCAATACTATAAATATATAAGTACTAATATTTTATATTATTTTTTATATTATTAAAAATAAGTGCCCCTGCTTTGGTATTATTCCTTATTGTAGTGGCCGTTTTGTTACCTTACGGTAGGGTCTGGCGCAGAACTTTAGGTATTTTTTTAATGATATATAGATCTGCTCTTAACCGCAATCTAGACAGCTTTGTCAGGATGTGGTCGACGATGGAGCGAGCAAACCCATTAGGTGCCAATTCACTCCAGATTTTGCAGTGTTCATTACGAGAAGTAATGAACACTGCAAAATCTTGGGAGTGGCCTATGTCCAGCAGTGGACTGCGATAGGCTGAGTTGAATGATTACGAGAAGTTCATCATCATCATTTCAGCCGAAAGACGTCCACAGCTGGACATAGGCTTCCCCCAGATTTCGCTAAATAAGCGGTCGCGAATCATAGGTTTTCGCGATCACTACAAATTATAATAAAAAAAAAGTTTAACCGGATTAAATCGCGTATATTATTTAAATTGGTTTTCCTGACGTTTCGAAAGCTTTTCAGCGTTCGTGGTCGCAGGAAGACTAAGATGACAACCGTCTTTACAGATATTTCAAAAAAAAAAATGTAATAAGAATAAGAATGAGAATATTTTTTATTTTATACAGGTTACATACAAATTGGGTTGAGGTCCTAGACCTCACACTAGGATTCCCTGTGTCGTGAGATCTAGGCTCTTTCATTCGTTTACAAATTTAGTATCAGTAGGTATTTCCGTAATAATTAATCAATTAAATAAACAGACATACATTCAATTATTTAATGTTACAATTAAATGATAGTAATAATATTAAATATATTAATTTATTTTATAAACAGATTTTTTTATTAAATAGCGATTAAACAAAATGGCTAGACGTTACGTTTATTGAATAATTTGATAAATGATTTGCTTTATGTAGATATTATTCATAATAGCTAGTTGGAGTTGGTCATAGTAATAAACCTGGTCCCAATCGCTAATAATTTGCAATGTGTATTGGAAAATGTCAAAAACGCCATCATAGCGTGCCGCTGGTATAGTGCCATATAATTTGTGGTGCGAATAATAATGTCGCAATTTTAGTGCTAAGAAGGAATAAGCCATCTAGCGGCTACTGACATCACTCTCTGAGTCGCCAATGCTGCCGTCTATTGCAAAAACTAAAATAGCCGTGATTAATATTCGATTTGATTTGTTTGTAACACCTACTTAAGGAACCCTATAATACTGAGCATGGCCCGACATGCTCTTGGCCGGTTTTTTATTTTTGAGTTGAGGCTATTGCTCTTTTGATTACTCTTACCCAGCGACAACACAGCGCTGCTCTTACCTAATCAAGTTTTTCAGCGCATTCAATATGATACGTGATTGTAGTTTTTCACAATAATTCAATTTTAATTATAGTGACAACTATTACTGATATCATTAATACGAAGTTATTTACAAAAATAGTTTTGATGTACGTTTGACCTTACAGATTGTGCCAAATATACCAACGTGACAAGATTACATATTATTTGTTATAATAATGCATTCATAATTTATGTTCAATTGTTGATGTTTTGTGCTACGAGTACATTTTGCTGAAATGAGTAATCAGCGAGCATATCACCAAATCAGCCTACGTATCATGAGGTTTGCTCCATGGATCCCATCATCGAAACGGGATTTTGGATAAAAATGGGACCAATCTGGAAGTATTTCCTTTCAAACAAAATAAGAATTTTCGAAATCGGTTTATAAATGTCGGAGTTCTGAGGTAACAAACATACATACAAAAAATATAGTCGAATTGAGAACCTCCTCCTTTTTTTAAGTCGGTTAAAAATGCTCGGCTTTAAACAATTGTAAAAATACTTAGAATGAAAAAGAAAATAAAGAAAGAAAAGTGGTTTATTGACTACAGCCAGAGGCACACAATAACATAATTTATGGTTAAAAGAACTTACCTGTAAGTGAAGTTCAACCATAATTATACTTCTATATTACATCCGAGATATTTCTTAACAAAGGTAGTCCATCCCCTAATTAAAAAAACACGCACTTCAAATTCATTTATCAACATTTTGTTAAAATTCTGTTTTTGTTTTTCCGTTTTTGTTAAATATCTAATTGAGTTTCAATGCATTATTTTTTCAACTTGTTTCATATTATTTTTGAAATCACAGTAAGTAGTTCAGTAATTTAAAGAAAAAAAAAGTTATGTTTTTTTTTCTTTTTTAATAACGGGGGAGGTGTAGTGTGTAGCTAGCCTTACCCCGTATATGTACTGTATTAGTATGTAAGCTTAGGTTAAGTGAGTACAATAAAGTGACTTGAACGTTAAACACGTCTCCTAGATTTGTCACCCATACGCCACACATTACACCAGTGTCCGGCCGGGGTAGGCCAGACACTGGAAGTAGCTTATTTTTTGTTCCAGTCCACCGGCCCCCGATTTTTTTAATAACGGTACACAATAATGCATTTTTGACACTTAAATCGAGTAAATAGACGTATATACAGTCATAAAACATAAACCTATTTTGATATAATGATTGTAAGAACATGCAACTCACTATTTAAAAACACCTCTCCACTATTTTTTTGTTATCTAACTTGTCTATTCTACACGCGTGCACTTACCTCCGTTTTTAAATGCAAATTAAAACTCCGCTAACTCTTTTTACGTTTATTTCTAAAGGCAATATTCTCTCTTTCAAACTCATGTTTATTTCTGACATTAACCTACATTAAACTCACATTACTGGAATGAATTTGATGTAATAAACAACAACCTATTTTAAAAAGAGTATATCCATGTACTTTCTTGCTGGTTCTTATCCATAGGACCCACAATTTGGAGCCGTGGAACTAAAGCCTGGCGTTTCAAAAGTGCTGTAATTAGGTTTATTTGGAATAAAAAATATTTGAATTTGAATGCAAACGCGAGCTCGTTACAGTCGAAAGGCAGAAAGCATGTGTAACTACGTCGATTTGTAAGTTGACAACGTCATTTCACCTAATATTATACTAATAACTTCTTAGGTTTTCGCGATCACTACACATTATAATAAAACAAAGTTTAACCGGATTAAATCGCGTATATTATTTAAATTGGTTTCCCTGACGTTTCGAAAGCTTTGCAGCATTTCGTGGTCGCAGGTAGACTAAGATGACAAGCGTCTTTACAAATATTTCTAAAAAAATATTTTAATCAACCGTACAATATTATTAATTAAAATCGTTTCGATGCACTCAGTAATCACTCACAATATCATTAACTTTTACAGTGTTGCGTGCTGTTTGGGACTTGATTATTTTTAGGACTGGGTTCCAAACAGGTGGTAGCTGCCGCTGCTGCTGATCTTCTCTATTAAAATTAGGATGTTTTTTAATTTCAATAGCCTCACGGAGCATTCTAGGTACATATCGGTTTTCCTTCGCCAGAACTTGTGGTTTATCAAATCGAAGAAAATAAATTTAATTTAATGTTCAAGTGTTCGACCTACATGTGTGACCGCAGTCGCTATGCGGATAACAGTACAGAGTTGGTGATGCCGTAATGGGAGACGGTGCACTTGGCTCATCTGGGTTGTCGACTGTACAGTCTACTTTCATGTGTATACGTTGACTTGCCAGTCAAACAATCAGTTAGCACAACATTTGATTTACTGGCTTCTGGCATGCAATATTAAAAATTAAATTAAAATTGAAATTCATTTATTTCAATCAACATTGGATCATAGGAATAGTAGGTACATGACAATTGCAAAAAATAAAATAAAATAAATTGTAATCAAAGATATAAATTGTCATATTATTATTATTTGATCATTTTCATAAGTAAAATAACCACTTTTAATAAAATAAAATAGTACATATAGTTAATGTCAGAGAGTCAGACATCGTAATAAATTAAATTCAAAACAAAATAATCAAATATAAAATAACTACAATTAATATATTTTATGAGTCAGTACCTACATGAACCAATGCTGCATGGTTCATGTACTGACAGTCAAATCTGTCCGCAAATAACTTGAGGATACTGTTGGAGCTGGCGCGGACCCTGCGCACCAGGGATGTGCACCGTTTCCGCATGGTTGTAAAACAAACAAATTCATATTAATTGTTTAATTGTTATAATTCTTTATAACCTTGAATCAAAATACTACTATACTCTATGGGTCCACTCTAAAAAGAGGATGCCCCATTTCGTGTAAGTAGCGTCCTATCAAGAATCATGGAAAAATCTAGGGAAAAAGGACCGAATTCTTTAGTTACTCACCGTCTTTGGTTCTCGGAAAGATATCTTAGAGGTCATAATTCCTAAGAGAAGGATATAATATTAATACATATAGGTACATATAGTCATCCTCCTCAACTTTTCCCAATTATGTTGGGGTCGGCTTCCAATCTAACCAGATGCGGCTGAACATCAGTATTTTACACGGAGCGACTGCCATCAGACCCCCGCAACCCAGTTACTGGGTAATTGGTTCTGACATTCGAAGTTTAGACCAGTTGTTAGACTTTCAGGCTTCTGACTACCCGTAACTTCTACAATTGATATGTATTCGTAATAGGGGTTAATGTATGAAGTTGCCGTTTTGAATTAAAATTATACCTGAAAGGTAATTCTAGTAATTAAAAATATTCAAATTAGATACTTTTTAGTTTTGCCATCTATCGATGAATAGCAGAACTTTTAATGACTTTTTGAAATATCACTCTTGTCTCTTTAGTTCTGCAAATCGCCTCTAGGTGGCATCGGTTGTATCGGCGTTACTGCGCATGCGTAATCCCCCTCTTCACCCCGCAATCTGGTGACTCATGCCTGCTTAGAGTTTCGGCGTTAGGGCACCTCCTCTTTGTATTTACATAAAAAATGCTATGCAATAGCTTACCGCGGCAGTCTCCGAGTGCCACACGTCTTTTTTTTTTTGTAGTGTAGATGGCGATGGCGAAACGAGCTAAAGGCCCACCTGATGTTAAACGGTTACCTTTGCCCATGAAAACTTCAATACCACCTAGGCGGTTGCCTTAATGGTACCGCAAGTCGGTTCGCCAAACTGAGACATGAAGATGGAAAGCCTCATGCGATTGTAATTTCACCGGTACCCGTACCCTTCAGACCGAAACACAGCAATGCAAGCATCACTATTTGGCGGAGAAGTAGGATTAAGAAAAGGAACCTCAATAACACATACCTAACTCTTATCACCAGTGATCGGAATAGGTAGCGGAGCAGAGACAAAAAAGTGGAGACTTTACAATTTTTTTTTTTAAATATTTGTTCCGAGTTTCGGAACATTACTTAAGTACAACTAAAATTTATAAAGTAAAACAACTATCGAATTAATTTCCTGTTTCTGTTTTATAAAAATGAGTATGCGCGATTTTTATTGTTTTCAAAAATAAAGGTAATCTCCTTATCTTCGTTTCAACGACGTAATGAAGCTAATGTTATTTACGTACTAGCTTTAATAATTAGAACTAACAAGGTAGAGGTAAAAAAAACAAATATTATTTTAATTTTTTTTATCAAAAACAAGCAAAGTTATCAAGATTAGACGGTTTATTGTATATATCGTATCGGATTGTCATTTTGACCAATCGTTCTACAGTATGGAATACGCGCACGGCGTGTTTTACACACCCTGGCCGCACAGTCTTTGCGCCCGGCTCCTACACGCCAGGCATGTAATGGCCGCACTGTAGTTTCGTTTGCTGCGACTATGCGGCCATACACAACAGGTGCGTAGCAAGACGCATTAAACATCAACGGGCTCAAATGTTTGCCAGCAGCCATCGTGTTAAGGCACAAACAACGTATAAATACAAGCTCAAGTACACAATAAGCTACCTATGGACTAATCTACCGGTTTCTCTGCTCGTTCCACCCCATTGTGAGAGTGAGCGAGACAGAGACATTAAAAAACGGAAGTTTACCTATTTCGTATTATCTATCTGTCCAAGTCCGATCGTAGAATTGGGCAGATTATGATGTGCCTATTTGTTTGTGTCTTTAGGGAACGAAGCTATTTTGATGAATTAACCAGCTAATACACACCAGCTTGCGTTTATGCGTTGTTTGTCTTAAAAACAATTGCTCTATAATACGATAAGCTCTTGTAGAAAATGTTACAGAATGACTAACACCTATCTTCGTTTTCGGAAGCGTTTCCCTGACACCCAGTATGTTTCGCGGCAGTAATAACAAAATATCTACTGAATAATACTCATAAGCAATATAAACCTTGCTCTATAAGTTCTACAATCTCGAAATTCGATATGTTGATCGTAAATGAATATTATGGAGCTTGTACAGCTTATAGAGCTAGTTTAATATTTTTTATGAGAATTATTCAGTAGATATGTTGTCAAAGGAGTTGTGAGTCCAATTTAAAAGAAAAAAACAAAAACTGCATTAATTTAGCCAGGAAAACCTTTGTGCAAATACCATATTCATCCTGTATTATTTGGCCTTGTACTTGTATCTCAAAAACCTGTACATACAAAGTAGATATGACAATACGACATTAAATAAAACCACGTACAGAGTATCCTGTCTCTGACTGTACACAAAAAATCAATCAAATCTAGTTAATAGTTTAGGCACAGGAAATTATTTTTAATTTTATTAATTTTGAATGTAGAACCATTTTTCTGGCATAGATCGTTAGGTCATAGACCTATGCGAATCCATA
The DNA here is from genome assembly GCA_949699075.1 of Asteroscopus sphinx. NCBI lineage: Eukaryota > Metazoa > Arthropoda > Insecta > Lepidoptera > Noctuidae > Asteroscopus > Asteroscopus sphinx. The sequence continues at coordinate 23,320,470 of OX453024.1, forward strand.
TGATTTTAAATTCTCTTTCTCAATAAAATTATTACAGATTATTACTAACATGAAATCAGATCCATACTGGGTGTCAGGGAAACGCTTCCGAAAACGAAGATAGGTGATAGTGCTGGTGATTACTGATACGAAACCACGAAAAAATTGCGATTCGTTTTTTAGATTTTTTCTGCATTTTTCATACATAACCAGCTTTGGGCAGTTAAATAAAACTGATTTGCAAAAAAAACCCATTTACCTATTTACTTAATTTTTTAAAGTTCGCAATGTAATTCAAATAAAATATCAGCTGGCGCTAGGGGTGAACGACATCTGCTCGCATATGCAGTCCATGTCGTAGCGAGCGTAGGTAGGTTACGTACGCGCGGCATTGATTCCGAGTTTTGTACGATTTACATTGCGGGTTTGCAAAATACCATATCACTAAAACAATGAGTATAAGGCTAATGGTTATTGGTATTCGATTGTGTTTAGGTAGTATAATAATAGCCTTTCAGTTTCGGGAGCGTTTCCCTGACACCCAGTATATCAGAAAACGTTCAAAATATAGTTGCAAAGTAATCTCAACGCTTCAAATCTCAATTTAATATAAAAGTTAAATTAAAATATTATTATATTATTATAACAAATACATATAGTATTACTCATTCATTGTAATATATATTTATTTTTTTCAACTAGTTTGTCGTTTCTTTACCTTTTTCTTTTTTTTACAGTAGTTAACTACCGGATTAGGCAATTTTACTTTTTAAATTCAGTCGCATCTGATAAGACTCGTAGTCAATCTCATTCGAGGAAGGCTAGACATATGACGACTCCTACCAGTCTCACAATCACAATAAGACGCATTAGGCCACTAATTGCGCGCAATATTTGAGTTAACTGGCGGAAACAGGTTCGTGCACACGCGCGGCGGATTACAAACCAGTTACTAATACTAATTACAAATTATACGGCGCGTGACCCCTCACCCGCCGCCGTCGATATGCTAATCCAGCCATAGATGTTCTTGCGATGCTTCATTTACACATTTGCTTGAACCAGGTGCGTAAGACAACATTGGTAGCTTTAGCCGCATCTGCCAACTAAGACAAAGTTGTAAACGCATAGTAATGCCCCGTTAAAGACCTTCTGGGTGCCTTTCGAGCAGTTACGTGACCTAAAACGCTCGGTACATAACATACATACGTATTATCACGCCTGTTTCCCATTGGGGGTTCAGAGACTCTGTGTTTCTGCCTTCCCCATTGTTTAACAGGTGTAATACTTTTTGTTACAGAAGTACATAGATAAAAATTATATTATATAATGTTCCTTTTTCTTCTATTTCGATTCCGCCCCCAAGCATCCCAACCCCAAACCCCAATATTTATATTATCTTAAAAGCTTGAGGCGTCAAACGCGTCGCGTCATTCCTTTAAAAATAAAGCCAAATAAATGAATAAATATCTTCGGGACATTTTTACACAGCACCATCTAGTCCCAAACTAAGCAGAGCTTGTGATATGGGTACTAGACAATGGATATAATACTTATATACTTTTTTTTTTGTAAATACATACTTATAATACATAAGAAACACCCAGACCAACACAAACACTTATGTTCACACACACAAATATTTGTGTCCTGTGGGAATCGTACCCACGACCTCGTAATTAATGATTTAATGGTTCTATGTTTATGTAGGTACCTACTTTACCATTCAACTTTACTTACTGAATATTATTTTTACCTTTTTTGGTTAATTCAATAGTTTATAAATAACTAAACGAACGCGCACGCCGTACCGAGGACGCATGCACGACCGCGCATGCACATGATTTCGACATGCATGTCGACACAATCGAACACACAACATGCATGCGATCAATCATGCATACATTGATGTATGCAATGTATGCATGTCGTATGTAGGGTTCCGTACCCGAAGGGTGCCAAACCGGACCCTATTACTCTCGCTATGCTGTCCGTCCGTCCGTCTGTCTGGGCTCACAGATCACACGGCTGTATCTTTTCAACGGTAATAGGTAACCGGTTGAAATTTTCTCAGAATATGTGTGGCTATAAGGGGTACCTATCACGAAAAATACTAAAAACAAAAAAAAGTCTAAAACCAAAGGGAGTCCCCAGAAACCTCAAGAAACATGCATTTTTTTCAAAGTTTTTGTTCCTGCTCTATCTTCAAAACGGTAATATATACTAGCGTCAATCCTGGTCAGATTATAGTGCATATCATGTTGTTTTGCAAAAAATACTAAAACTAGGACAAACATAGCCATATGTGGTACCTGCGTAAGAAAGAGATGCAAAAATTCATATTTCGCGCACTGTGCGTTGATGTCTTTTGATTAACTCTCGTAAATTAAATCAGTTTCTATGTGGTATCAGGTCGATGGGTGGTACGGAACCCTTACTGCGCGAGTCCGACTCGTACTTGGCCGGTTTTTTATGTAATAGGTAGTATGGCGAAACGAGCTTAACGTCCACCTGATGTTAACAAGGGCAAAGGTAATCGCTTAAGCGGTTATCTTTACCCATAAAAACTGCAATACCGCCTAGGCTGTTGCCTGAATAATATTACAAATCGCGTTTGCCAAACTGAGACATGAAGATGGAAAGTCTCATGTGATCTTTATTCCACTGGCACTCGTAAGGGTCTTCAGTGAAAACCATTACGAGTAGTGGCAACAAAATAATACGAGGTACCTAGGAATGGCTCGTATTCCCGATTTTCTTCTTTTTTTTCTTTGGGGAAGTCCTCATGGACGCACTTCACACACGCACCGGGGTAGGCGGAGCCAGTGTCGGACTCTTACCGACTAAAACCACCACGGTGTTCCTTCAACTACCTTAGCCGGGGGCGTGGGAACCCGTGAGTATTCACACAACCACCCCCGACAGGTACCGGCCCGCCACAAGCAGGCGAGTCCCTTCTCGGCCCACCTCGGTGGCGCACACGGAACACTGCACGCCACCTCATCTCATGGGCCTTTACCAGCTGCGCCAACTACGCCAGCTGTGCCAGCCACGCCAGTTGCTGGTCGGGCAGCAGACTACCCCAAGTCTGCTGCTCGCAGGCGCTACCTCCAATATTTTTTTATAGAGGTTTTCTTTCTCGCGGTCCAGGCGGTGAAGCCAAGACCCTCGGTCCCAAGAGGCGCGAGAACACTACTCAGCGGGAACTCCTGGGGTTACGAAATCGTTGGGGGCAGGGAAGGACAGTCCCCCCGCTTCCTGCCCAGTGGCAGGGTGAGTGCTCACCGGGACCGCCCCTGCTCCTCTGTTGGAAACAGAGGGACACGTGGAGCAACTCCCCACTGGCCCAGAACGGGCCCCTCCCGCGCCAGAATATTTGCCACAGGCAATAAAATCCCCCGAAGTTTAATCCCTCGAAAGGATTTTATTGCCTGTACCTAGGATGCACCGGTCATCGGGAGGACCGACTAGTCGGTGTGCAGTTGGCCCATCTCTACTAATCATTACACGTTCCTACAAAAAAAGTACGTAGATTAAAAATATATTAATTATTATTACATATATAATATTTTTATTAGTCTTTGACGGAAAATAATAATTTGCGTAAAAATGCCCATAGCTGTGTATTATAATTATGCCGTTCGAACGGCAGAATTGCCGTTCTGTAAGGTCCCTACTAATGGGCATGTCAGAAGGCAAATTGTTGTCTAGCCCTACCGATCGTGAGCCAAATTGTGCCGTTCGTAGACACCTTTAGGATAGTTTAATTTAACCCTACAATACTCGCCACACTCAGCAAAACCTATTTCCTTGCTTTTGTCAAGAACCGTATGTATAAAGAAAGTGACTAATTATTATCAATGGTACTGGTAGGTGAGTTACAGCGACCACACAGCGGTCGCTGGTGAGTTACCAGGTCAAATTAGATACTTGTTCCGCACCTGACTGTACACAGAAACAATGTTTATAGATTGATACCAAAAATTGTTCGTCGCTTATATCTTGTAAAACAAAACGTACTTTAATGATAAAGAAATAACGATTATAATTGCATAATGGCAACTAGTAAATATTAAATAAAATTATATTAATAGTTACTTATATCATAAGTACTATATATATTCTAATATGTAATGAGTAATACTATATGTATTTGTTATATATGGACTTAAACGTTTATGCTTTTACGACACCCATGAGATGATATAGGGTGGTGCTATTCTTTACGTCCGGCACCACACGGAACAATCAATTTTAGCTTGCTGAAAGTAAATTTTAGTAAGGCTCTTTGACGCTGAACGGGAAGTTGGAGTTGAGTTGGTGTTGAGTAGATATGGCGTGTGAAGGCCTTAAAACGTATAAGGTGTTGACACACCCCATGTAGGCCAAGCGTTGCGAGTAAGAAAGCGTACGTGGATTGCTAGTAGGCTGGCCGTGTAATATGAGTGTTAACGAGCCTGCTTATGTTCCTTCTATTAATCCTATGCGATTCGCTATGGGTCTCCGTTCGTATCGACCACAGAAATAGAGTAGAATGGTTGTAATCACAATTTTACTTGCGATTCATGCGTGGCAACTTTCGAACAAACTACGCCTTACATATTGACGTCATTAATTTTTAAAAAATTGATTATACTTTACAGCTTTTGTTTCTGCAGTTAGAAAACGCACAAAAAGGCATTTTTGCGGGTTTTTGTTACAGTATTTACATAAACAAGTCATAAGGCGTACTGAGAAAGGCTTTAAAATGCCCTGCACTATGCATGGCCATGGTGCAGATTGTTGGCACGCGCGCCCTGCCCTCTTTTCCATTCTATCTACTTCTGAGGTATCGATCTTGCCTAGCCTTGAATTTTTCCTAATTAAAAGGTAGTCTGTCGCCCGTCTGCCGTCCAATTAGCTACGACGACACTTGATAGATAGTTTACGTCAATTGCTGGTCTATTAGTTTTCTTAAATGTTACATACAGATCTGTGGCGGCGAATACATTTAATTTTCATCATCGCAGTGAACACGCATCTATCACGGTGTCGGTTAGTTAGTTAAAGTTAGATATTTTTTTAACCAAATATTTCTTTCTATAATCTTCCAACTATCTCCTAGACAAGTAACACAACAATATTTAATTTACAGTCGATGTCATGGTCATGCATGCCTTTAATTTACGTAATAGTTTTTTGCACAAAGTACATTTGTATTGTTTTTTGTTGGTCTGAGTTGCAATTCTTAAATGTTTTTGATCTAAGCTATTACACATTTTATTTTATTTTATAAACTCGCATAAGAACGGTGCTATTTGGTGCTTGCTGCTTGCCCCTATGGTTACAGATCACAAACAAATACTATGACTCAGTTTTCAGTCAGGGAATTCTATAAAATGTACAAAATAATATGTCAATAAATAAAGATCACGACGAAGTACCTTTTAGTTTAACAAAGTTTAATATTTGATGATCTGTATTAATTAAATTAATGTTGTAAATAATGTAAATATTATTGGACAAATATTGCCATCTTTTGTCTTTTTTATTGAACTAAGTAGCTAACTAGTAGTAGTAACTTCAATACAGATCATTGTCGTACCTACATAGGTTATCGATAGCTGTCAAGCTTGCTTAGTATTTCGAACGTTTCTTACTAGATGTCGCTTGTGAAAATCTAACTCTGTTTTATCAGGCTGCACCCCCGCCATCATTCTCTTTTTCTGGTTGACTAACTGCATGTATGTACTGTGTCCGTACAAATAAAAAAGTATTTTCGATAAAAGTGCGTTATTTTCGAATCCAAGCAATCCCAGGGCTCCCAGTAATCGTCCAATTATGATAATTATAATTCGAATATTCTAATTAGATTAATGAAATCATGAATTTAAATGTTGTTAATTTAATTTTGTAGTTCTGATAATTCCGCTTTATATTGTTTCATATTTTAATATCTGGCATGATTTGTTGGTTTACTTAATTGTACGTAATATGAATTATTAGTACAGTACAAAACCAAATTTTTCTTGTTTATGTTATACAATAAATTATTATTATTTATTTTTGTTTATGTTTTGGCAATAGGCTCACCCCCTATTACATGGGACATGGGACTATAACATAACTGGCGAAATGTGAGTATGAAAGTTGGGATCAGCTAAACATATATCACTAGGTATATTAAGCATGGATAAGTCGACCGAACGACACGGCACGTTATCTGTTATCGACGGCAAAACAAAACATCTCAAATTAGTCGCGTAGCTTTCATCTAATGATTTAACTGACACGAAACACATTTTACTAATTTGTGACGTCACATAATTAATCCCTAGTATAGATTTATCTATATGAAAGTTAATTCTCAATCAGTCAGTCTGTCAGTTCATTTATTTACCTTGTGTATTAACTGAGGACCTATTATTATTATTATTAAGAGCCTGTACGTACAGTCCCACTGCAGGGCAAAGGCCTCCCTACTCTCCTTCCACCTCTCTCTGTCTGTGGCTAATAAGGACCAGTCTTTTTGAAAGTTGTCCAGTTCATCCCGCCATCTCCGTCTGGGCCTGCCGCGTTGGCGTTTGCCATTTGTGGGGGCCCATTGGGTCGTACGTTTGGCCCATTGGTTGTCTGGCATGCGGCAGATGTGTCCAGCCCAGTTCCACTTCAGCATGGCAGCATTCCGAGTGACATCAGTTATTTTTGTCCTGGAACGTATGATTGTATTCCTAATCCGGTCAACAAGGTTAATTTTTGTTTCTTATGTATCATAAGTACGTATTTACAAAAAAAAAAGTACATAAGTATTATATCCATTGTCTAGTACCCATAGTACAAGCTCTGCTTAGTTTGGGACTAGATGGTGTTGTGTTTTTCTATTTTTTTTCTGGTACACTAGGTACCTATAAGACAAAATAACTTTTGTTTAGACTTCATTAAATTGTTTCTTTTTCAGTTGTTGTAGATTCAGCAGAAAGGTAAATTGTTCATAGAAATATACAATGAAATTTATAATTTCGATGAGAAGAGGTACCTATATAATAAAGGATAAGAAGTACATAAATCCATACAATGGGAAAAAAAAATCCACAATCAACTTATTTTAAACTATCGCTTTCTTTTACTAAAAGTAGATACAAGAAAGGGATGGCAACAATTGTAGAGCTGTCAAATTTGTCGGAATTAAAATTTCCATACTAGTTTAGTCGTGATCATGCTCACTAAAATACAAATAAATGTAACTAATTTGACAGTTCTAAAATTGTTGCCATCAGTTTCTTGTATCTACTATTAGTAAAAGAGAGCGATTGCTTAAAAAAAAAAGAGTATGTTTTACGGCCAAAATTAATATCCAATCTATCCACGATTTTCCCCTACTAGAGATAGGAATTTGACATAAGCTCCATACAAAATATGTCAAATTTCTATCTCCAGTAGGGTAAATCGTGGATAGATTGGATATTAATATTGGCCGTTAGAGCACACGACTGAAGTAAAACTTCACTAACTTTATATCTCCCTCAATACTATTTCAATGTTTAAGTACTCAATAATCTTAAAGTGCGCAGTGCAACACTATTTCAGACGTCTTTACATTGGCTCTGACGGAACTAAACTAACATTATCTCCAACGTGTGGACGCTAGGCATAATTACGGGCCAACGCTCGCCCCAACGTTGGGGCCAACGTGTGGAGCCCGTCTTACACGAACGCACACGCGTGTACGTTAGGGATGCTCGCCGCTCGTAATACCGACTTGGTTCCAAGCGCTTCTCAGAGATTGCGTGCTTGTATAGCGACTGGCGATTGACATCCATAGCAATCTTGCAGTCCAATTGCCGGCAAACTGTGGGTGGGTAAGGGGTTCGGGCGAGGAATCTGAATTGGCGGGGGGCGGTGAGTGGCCGTTCTGTACGTCTGTGGTATAACACTTTAATAAACCTAGCGCCACTAAGACAGAACTAAGTTTAATGCCGATACTCCGGCCGCACATGGAATATTGCTTTCACCTCTGGGCTGGAGCAACCGACTACCTTCTCCTTCCACTTGACCGCATTCAGCGCAGAGCGGCTTGAATCGTCGGCTACTATGCTATTCCCAATCGGCTTGACCCTCTAGCTTTGCGAAGAGACGTTGCATCTCTATGTATCCTATATCGCATGTATAATGGGGAGTGCTCTGAGGACCCTCGCATTTCATCGTACTAGGCATAGGCTACATTAAATGCGTGGTGAAATTCATCAGTAGCGTGTGTGTGGAGATAATTTCCAAATTGATCAACATATCATCTTAAAGGCTAGTTTATGAAAACGCGGCGCGTCGGGCGGCGCGTTGCGCGGTGAATTCAAACGTATGGCCATGTATGAGAGCGTTCACGCAGAAGCGATTTCTTGATATTTAGTGTTGCTCGCGGTGGCGGACGCTGCATCGCAGGTAATATTGAGGGAACACGCAGCGCGCACCGCCCCGCGTCTGCTTATGAGTTTGCGTATCGCCTATGTTTATATTTGCGCGTGTGACGCCTCGGGCACCGCTATGAGACCCGCGCAACGTGCGTGTCCATAAACGAGCCCTTACTTTATAAATATTATTATTTATAAAGTAAGATTAATATAATTATAATATATAATACATATAATTATAACAAATTATATTTCGTGTTCCAAAATCTAGAGCGTGGTCTCGTGAGTCCCCGCCCTGCACGGCCACGGACGAGGCGGCACCGCCTCCCACGCCGATGCGGTATACCGGACCTCCCACCTTCACCAGCATCATACCTGTATAAATTATTACATTTTCATCATCCTCCTGCCCTTATCCCAATTTATTTGGGGTCGGCGCAGCATGTATTTTTTTTCCATACATCTCTATCAGCCGTCATCTCCGTGTTCACTTTCTTTCTATTCATATCATCTTTCACACAATCCATCCATTGTCTAGAACCCATAGTACAAGTTCTGCTTAGTTTGGGACTAGATGGTGCTGTGTAAAAATTTCCAAAAAATATTTATTTATTTATGTTTTCTTCGGTCTGCCTCTTTTCTTATAGTCATCCACATTCAGACTTAAAACTTTCCTCGTAACATGCTCCTCATTCCTCCTCATCACATTCTGTTGCTAATTAATTTCTCTGTAACTGGCGCTACTTTTAGACTCCCTCTTACATACTCATTCCTTATCCTATCTATTCTCGTTACACCACACATTCCTCTTAACATTCTCATCTCAGCTGCGTGCGGACCGCGTTACCCAAAAATGTTAGTAGGTACTTTAGAATATCGAAAGAAACTGAACCCAGGTACCTATGTCTTCCAATTGTATCATAGGAAGATTTACGTAGCTAAATACCACGCAGTATTTAGTTAACAAATTTTAAGGTCATTAGTACAGTGACCGTTATCGCTAAATGGATTGTATTCTAAGGATATAGTTTAGTCATCAGCTCGTCACCATATCTGGAAAGCCGAACAAAGAACCGGATATGACAAAAAAACTGTGGCTCAAATGTTTTAGTCTCAATTATACGTACCTAGGTTACCTGAACAGTTTGAGGACAATACACTTTGAATGTCCTTGAGTAAGCTCCAAACGACCTAGAAAACTACTCGAGGACAGAGTTGGCTATCCATTTCATGTATAGGCTTGATTTTCTGTTCAGCCCGGTTCGGCCCGTAAGCCTGTATTCCGGCAAAATGAGAATCCGACGACAGAATACGAAGGCTCACAGTCACTCAAAGGGCAATGGAGAGGGCAACGTTGGGAGTATCCCTGCGTGATGGAATCAGAAATGAGGAGATTCGCAGGAGAACGAAGGTAACCGATATAGTCCGAAGAATTGCAGGGCTCATTTCTCGCAGAATGCTTGGCCGATGGGGCCGTAAAGGTCTGGAGTGGCGACCGCTACTAGAAGGCGCAGCGTGGGTAGGCCCCCCACAAGGTGGACTGACGACCTGGTGAAGATCGCGGGAATCTGCTTGATGCGGAAAGTGCAGGACCGGTCGTTGTGGCGATGCTTGGAGGAGGCCTACGTCTAGCAATGGACGTCTTTCGGGTGAAGTGATGATGATGATGATGAAGATGAGAATTCGACCTTTTGCGAATCCAACCAAGTGTTAACGAGTAGGTATCTATCGTAGTCTTTACCAGTCAGAAGCAGTAAAGTCTGTTTTTTTTTTTCCTGTGGGAAAATCCTCATGGACGCACTCCGCCCGGGGAAGGCGGAGCCAGTGTCAGACTCTTACCGACTAAAAACCACCACGGTGTTCCTCTACCGACCCTTGGCCGGGGGCGTGGGAAATACTCCCGTATTCGCCCAACCATCCCTGGCAGGTACCGGCTCGCCACTGGCAGGCGAGCCCCTTCTCCCCGTGCGGCAACCACAACGGCTGCACCCTCCTCTTGACTGGCGCGTGCGGAACACTACGAGCCACCGTCACAGGCCTTGACTGGTCGGGCGGCGGGCCACCCCGAGTCCACCGCCCGCAGGCCCACACCTAGGGTGGCCGAAGGTCGGCGTACGCCCTCCTACGACGCCCAGGTCGTCTCCTGCGGATAGGAAGAGAGGTCATCGCCTTTCGAACCCTCTCCGCCGCCTCCTTAGCGAGCATCAACTCGCAGAAAGTCTGACAACTGGTCTAACCTAAGGATGTCGGTATGGCAGTCACACCGTATAAAATACTGATGTTCAGCCGCATCTAGTTAGACCGGAAGCCGAACTCAACATAATTGAGCAAAGGCTCGTTAAGGATGAAGGTATGTTACATAGAAGCAACACTTAACTGGAAAAAAAAAAGTATTTTCTGCATTACGGTTTATTTTATTTATTTATTTATCATTTATTGCGTGAAATAAATAAATAAATAATATTATGTGGTTTATTTTGCGGAAAGCGTGTCAAAAATTTTCAGCGAGCCATGGATTTTAAGATATCAATGAATCAAGAATAAATACAGATTAAGCAGGCTACCAGCGTTATGTGAGTAATTGAGTATGTAGCACTTGAATATTTTATTCTGATACTCATCTTAATTTGAACTTAAACGCTTACTGAAAATTAATAAAATGCAAAGAGGAAAACGCATCACAGCTTCGCCTACCTAAGTACCTACCTAGGTACACAAAAAAAAGGTTAAGGAGTGGTGTATGGGCTATCTCGTCTATACGAGAAAATAAATTGTATCGCAAAATTTATTTCTTGCGAAAAAAAATTTTTAATGCGTGAGGCGAGACTTGAAATATTTGTTAGTACAACCTTGGACGAATAAAAAAAGGCGGACGGAATCTTGCTAAACAAAAAGTGAGGCATCCATAGTAAGACGGCTTGCTTAAAAGTACGGGCTGGCACGCACACATGCACACACATAGTAAGACAAAAAGCCACGTGACGGTAGTCATTGTCGTAGTGTCATAAATAAAATAACAATATCTGTATCTGATATATCCGAATTTATGGTGGGTTTAGGAAAAAATTCAATCTTTTCTTAGGGAGATTGCGTCCGCCATTTTTATTTGTCCGAGGGTACAACATTAAACTATGTATATTGCTACATAAATAGAGTATTTATTCAATGATTTTTACAACTATAGATATGTCATACCCTAACAAAACCGACAAATTATATGTTCCGTACGCAGCGGCAGCACAATACACATAAACTAGTGCAAAGTAAGTTAGTTTAGCGTCATATACAAATCTCCCACTGGCCATCGAGGCCCCGCGCACTCTTGCTTCATCCAGTGCGATGACTCGCGCCGTCTCGTGATGACCAGCAGTGGCAGTAGTCGGCGGATGGGATTGAAAATGGCTCTCCTATTTGCCTCTTGCTTACACGTACAGTGCTGTGTGAGCGAGAGGCAAATAGGAGTTCCATTCTTCATGCAATTCATTAATTGCTGCCAATTTCAATCCCATAGTTATTACAATGAAAATATCACAGTGCCAGCGCGCACCCTGTCGGGTCAGTCAGCCCCGACACTAACCTTGCTGGTTAGCTAATCATTTAACCACGGGATGCCTAATCTCCTGCACGGGAGACGATCGAACGGTGCCAAACAAAATATTCAAGCGTGTGTACATCATGGTCCGCAGATTAAAGTGTAGTGAACTAGTGACGTAACAGCGAAGTGGCGTTTCGCAAACGAGCGACCAACAGTGCGCGGGCGCCGACTCAGCCTTATATAACACTTTCTTTGAACAGACTCGATTACCCTGCATCGTCTTAATGTAGTAATGTTCAGTTTATTTAACAATATTTACCTACGTTAGATTTTTTTTTATTAATATAGGTATACTATTACCACAGACTAGCCACTCCAATTCAATTCTTTTTTTTAAAAGTTATGGCTCCATCGTTATTCGATGATTTTGCCAATGCCAAGGTAGGAAAAGACACAGTGATAAGTTCTTAGTTTCAAATGTTGCTTATCATAAATTGACCAATGTTTGTAGAGATGGTATGCATTAAGCTGAAAAAGGACTAGCCACTCCAAACAGTCGTCCAAAGCGAGAGTTAAGTGTCCAAAGCTGCCTTCAAAACTGTCATCCAATGTCCCGTGTTTCCATAGATTAAATACTAATATGTGCGTGTTTCCTTTAAATACTGTCAATGTCACTTTTCGTTGAACCACTGTATGGAACAGATAATTACACTGTGCTACTACTATACTATGTCCATACTGAACTCTTTTTTTCATAATTTATTAAAGACTACACACTACTTTATCTCAATCTTATTTTAATAATTTAAAAGTAAACATTTGGTTGTTTAATAAAACAAAGTTTAACCGGATTAAATCGCGTATATTATCCGTATATTATTATTATTAATCCGGTTAAACTTTGTTTTATTATAATGTGTAGTGATCGCGAAAACCTGAGAATTATTATTTGGTTGTTTGTTTTTTTGTTTATTTTTCAATCAGGCTAAAACGGCTGAAGTATTTAGATGAGATTAGGCACACAGATAGAACTTGTCCTGAATTATCACATAGGATACTTTTTATTGACATACTACAGGAGCGAGAAAAGAAACAATACACAAGACATACAATACAAGTAAAAAGACATAACTTCACAAAAGACTGAAAAAAACTGCTTTCAAAAAGTCGGAAGGAAGCACAGTTACATTTTTATTTTATAATTTCAACACAGTGGTGTCTTAGGTATAAATGTGAGATATAAATGTGTGTTGCAGTGGCAGCATCACTGAAATTATAATACAAAATCTGCCTACATCTGTGAATATAAAAGAACTGCTGCAACTGCAACTACCTTGAATATAACCAGTGCCATAAGAAAAGAGAAGACTAGTATTATTACCAGCCATTCTATGCCAGTCAGTGACAACACAGATGCCAGTGCACTGAGGTGACACCCGCCGCCAAACTGTTACACAGTTTGGCGGGTTTAAACAATGTGTAAAAATGTTTTGGTCCTGAATAAATGATTTATTAAAAAAAAAAAAGGTATTCAGTGATCTGAATTTGAATATTTTTGAAATAATTATAATTCAAAGATTCCTTCACCTTTACAGAAAAAACCCAACACCTTTATAGTGTTATTGAGTATTGTTTAATCGCCTTATCTGACAGTGATAATACCATGACTTCAGCTGTCTCATCTCATATTAAAATAAAGATATCATAAAGAGGGTGAAGTTGTCTGAAACTAACAATAATTGACTTAAAGGTTCAAAATACTATTCTTAATACAGCCATTGAAGTAATAAATTGACACCAGGGTTGTGAGATCCATATGAGGAAAGAACTTAAGATTCTTCCAAATTCTTAATCAACCCCATTATTATTATATACATACATACATATAATGGTGGATATGCATAAAATAGGCAATGGATAATTTTTCAGCAAATTAAGTACATTTCATAAAAGTTCTTTGCAAAGATCCCTTTGCTCCCTATTTTTAGTATTGCCTCTGGCAGCAAATACATTAAAACAGTCAGAAAACTAACAGTCTTGCTAAAAAAGCTATAGCCGACAGGTAGTTCTCTTTCACAATTAATATTTTTAGTCCTAGATTCAAGATCAGCTTCTTTGTGGTCTTTGAATTTTCACATGAAGTGAATATCTAATATCCCTTCCTAACTAGGGAATCAAGTTTTAGGAATTGAATATTTACTCATTCAATTAATATAATAATATTGTAAGTTATAGCTGTAGTATTGTTTATGTGTAAAATAATTTTGACAGAATTTTTATTCATAAGCAAAACTTTGTACCTAATCCGATAAAGTAACTTAAAACTCAAAGTAAATATGATGACTTCACTTGTTTTTTCTTATTCAAGAAAACTATTTGCTGTAGTATAATAATTACAAAATATTTTTCAACCAGCACCAGATGTAGGTAGATATCTACCTATCAGCATAAATTTCAATAATTAAAATATATAATACACTTTTTTCATGTAATTTATTCCACCATAGAAATTTTTGTTTATACTCTGTATTTATTTACATAATTGAATCAAAGTCATTAATTATTATAATTAAGTAATTTCTCACATCTTTTATTTTATAAGTCATGTGTTTCAAAAAAACATAACTTACAACATGGCAAAGCTGCTAAAGTTTCAATGAGCAGTTTTTTATGGTTGAGTAATTAGAATTGTGAATTATCGATCATCAGATTCATCATTCACTGACAAGATCATATCCTTCATGTTTACCAAATCTTAATACTTTGTAATGTATGATGAACAAAACCCATGACAATTTAAAAGTTTCATAGTATTGTTACAATTTTTTGTCCAAAATGATGGTGCTCCAATACAGTTAATATTATCAAGCTAATAAATCACTGATTTAAAACCACTTTTGTAAATAGAGCATAAAAGATTTTTTGTAAAAGTCAGTAAACAGTGTAACCAAAACAAGTGTAATTAAAATCATATTATTTTGGAAGTGAAACCATATTATTGTATCTCTTGTCTTGATTTTTTATGAAAACTGTAAAGTATGCATCTTTTAAATCAATAGCGCATATGTAACCATTCCTAGAAATTTGTTTTTATAATGGTCTTATTTTTTCCCATTGAAAATTTTTTGCATGTACAAATTTGCTACAGTAAACATGTTTGTGATAAAATCAATCAATCAAAATGTTTATTTGTTTAAAACTTTCCTTTGACAGGCTGCATTTAGCAATAACCTCAAAATCTATAGATTTTCTTCAATAAAATTATTGTTTCAGTCACAAATTTTTTTAATTCAGTCATACATAAACAATTTATGTATGAGACATGTATAATGCTCTTCTTAAGAAGAGATTATTCTCAGCTGAACAGTAGCTTCCTCTTGTGTCCTCCTAATATCACCAAACTGCAATCACCACCAATCCGTCTGATGTTATTTTGAGAGCAAAGAGTTAGGGGTCCTGAACGCCCCTAAGCCTAAACGTCCTCAACGACCTGATAAGATCTATTGTGACGCCTCTTGCAGTATTACAGCACCTCAAAGAGAGAGCCTCCACGAGTGACGATATTTAATTGATCGTCCGGCGCACCCTGGGCAGTCAGCCCCGCTACCAACCTGCTGACTGGCTAATCTTTTCCCTACGGCATGAGCTGTAATCATTATATAGCTCATGTCGACACGATAGAAAAAGAAGCACCTCCCAAAGGTGCAAGTCAAGGTGATTTGATCTCATGAGTTGAGATGACGTCGCCTCCAAAGTACATTTCATTCGAATAGGATATGGATGGGAATCTCATCCTTTTTGCCACAAAACCTGCAAACTGGTATCACTGTGACTGAGGCCTATCCTGTGAAGGTGTTTATTCAGTTTGCAGTGCCCAGTAAGGGTCAAAATCAACAACTACTGTTACTATCCTAACTGTTGTTATCCTAACAACAGTTAGGATTCTTATCCATGTGAAGTTACCCATTATCTTCCTTATATTCTATTACCCACTATCCTCAACGCCTACTGAGCATAATAATACGGGCAATTAACCCACAGCATAATTACCTCTCCACGAAGATAAATGTTATTCTTTATTCTATTATCAAACCCTCGGCTTGATAAAGCGCCTTAATTTTTTACTACCATTAAAAAACTCGAATGAAAAATTCTATACAACCTTTTTTGTTGATTAAAGTAAAGAACTTAAAGGTTTATAGACAAAAATGAATTATAAAATAAAAGACTGCGAAAGTTTCGTATTAAGTGTTGGGAGAATTCTAGTGGAATTAATCACAGGAAGAATTCGATTAGCCTTACAAGAGTAACTATAAATAAAATACGTGTATTAGAAATGCGTATTCAAGGCATAGCACAGAACAACTATCACAATGGGACCAACCATGAAATCGCAAAAAAAATATCAGCTGTTCTCTAGAAAATCATTGATGTCGCTCGACAAAATGTATGGAATAGTAAATAATTATTTTAGTAGTATATAATTATTTTTTCGCGATTTCAGGATTGACCCCGTATTTAAAGTAATTCGATAGCATTTCCTGAATAAGCTCTTAAAATATTACCACGCATTTCTGATACAGTTGTATATCCAGGACCATTCACTCATGCGTTGCCGTACCATTATATATTTCAGTAAAATTCAATGATTCTTTAGGAAGAATAATACTTAAAGCACAGAATATCTAATAGTACTCACACTCACCGCCCCCCGCCAATGTAAGATTCCTCACCCGCACCCCGCATCCACCCGCGGTTTGCCGGCAATTGGACTGCAAGATTGCAATGGATGTCAATCGCCACTCGCTATACAAGCACGCGATCGCTTAGAACTACTAAGAAGCGCTTGGAACCCAGTCGGCATTACGAGCGGCGAGCATCCCTAACCTACACGTGTATGTGCGTTTGTATACAGACGTAAGCTTGCGTATGTAGGTGGTGCTGGCATTTATATTGTATTGAGTGTCCGAGGTGTGCTTACAGGTTCTCATCTAACAAATATTTACCTTACATGTATATCTATTTCAGTGATGGAAGTAGCAACAGGTGAGCATGGTGACTGGGTTCACAAGCTGGTGATGGCAGTCAACAAGGGCAACTGCGGCCGCGGCCAGTCTTCATCGTCATCATCATCGTCGTCCGTACCTCAGAACATGAACTACAACAACCAGACCAGTAAGAACAACACTCAGAAAGCCGAAGCACTCGCTATTGTGATAGGTACGGCATTTTCGAATATTCAATAGTTGTAGTTAATTTGTTGTATCATTGAAATCAAGAGCATCCTTTGCTTACCATGGAGTTTAAAGGCACGCATCCACCTATTGTTATCGTACGCATCGGACGGATCGCATTGTTATCACAAATGTGAACGTCATCGGCATCCGGGCTTACGGTTCCGAGACGTGGACACTGACAGTTGGGCTAGTCCACAAGTTCAAAGTCGCTCAGCGAGCTATGGAGCGAGCTATGCTTGGAGTTTCTTTGAAGGATAAAATCCGTAACGAGATTATCCGGAGAAGAACCGGAGTGACCGACACAGCCTGTAGGATCAGTAAGCTGAAGTGGCAGTGGGCTGGCCATGTCTGTCGAAGGACCGATGGCCGCTGGAGCAGACGAGTCCTTGAGTGGAGACCGCGAATCGGCAAAAGCAGCGTAGGGCGCGCCCCCCCACCCGCCAGGTGGACCGACGACCTAAAAAACTGGGGGGGACTGGATGCGGAAGGCAGAGGACCGAACGTTGTGGCGCAACTTGGGGGAGGCCTATGTCCAGCAGTGGACTGCGATAGGCTGAGTTGATTGATCGGCCGATCCGAATGTCAAAATTTAAAATCCGATTGCTCATAGAAATTCATTGGCATAGAAATCTAAATAATAAGGTAATAGACATGTTATCTACAGTCTTTTAATACCGGAACGCGTGTCGCCGGTTCTCCGCTACCAACACATAAATTCGCAATAACGCCCACCATCTTTTAATGCAAAAAAAAAAACCGCTGTTACAATCTGTTTTTTCTGTCTTGTCTTATTTATTTAACAATCTTGGCATGTCTCTTTATTCAAATAACTACTGATAAAATACAATTACTAGTTCTGCAAATGTAAATAGGTTTGAAAAAATTATTTAGTGTGAAAAATTGTTAATCTAATGTCTTTTAATAATTATTGTTGACAAATTACATTAAAAAAACATGCCAAGATTGTTTACTAATGGCCAAAATTAATATCCAATCTATCTACGATTTACCCTACTAGAGATAGAAATTTGTCATATTTTGTATGGAGCTTATGTCAAATTCCTATCTCTAGTAGGGCAAATCGTGGATAGATTGGATATTAATTTTGGCTGTAAATAAGAAAAAAGAGATTAGATATGCTGCAAAATACAATAATTTTAGTGACTCCACGTCCAAAACAGCATTGATGATCAAGCAAACGATTCGCGCACTGGTGTCCTACGAGACACCTGCATGTGGCGACAAGTTCACGCGCCTTTACCACTAATATTACCTAATTATTTCATTTATATTTTCGTTAGCAATACGTACGCTGCGGATAGGTGGACGCACTACGCTATACGGATTCGTGTAATGCGATCCGCCCGCACGATGCGTACGATACTGATAAGTCGACGCGTGCCTTTAAGAGGCAGCAATAGAATGGACCAGGAAACAGGAGTTAACTTAAAATAAAGTAATTGTTATTGTGATCGTGAAATTGTACGCTATGTGTAATATAAAAGGGAAATCTCGATGAAGACTCATCTGGCAAACCTTACACAACCTACAAGAACGAACTACATTACAAGACAAAAATATTGTTTTCTCCCACTTTCTCGGAAATTGGTTCATTTTTTTTTTTAAAGAATACATCAATCGACTCTTTTCCGTCCGAAATTAAATAACACGCCAGCAATATCCAACACGACTATCATATAAATTGCTTGAAAGTTTATATTTTTTAAATTATGCTAGCGCGGTTTTTAAGTACACAATTACATAAATTAGGCATTTTAGGTACAAAATATTTATCATTATAAAGGGGCTGAATGCGCATGTTTTTTTCAAGACTTTGAAAATAGAACAAGAACCGCGCGCGTACGAATTGGCGCGAATGAAAATTTGATATTGTTGAATTAATTTGTGTATTGTTTCCTCGCAAATGAGATAAAAGTACTATACAAGTCTCAGCCGAAACAACAATTAACGGCCTCGTTTAGTTAAAAAGGTTTAGTTTAAAATCACTTCAGAAGTACTCGACTTCGCCTCGTACTTCTAAAATTACTCGGCCGTCAATTTCTTCATTATATGGCTCGACAGTAATGTACTATTCATACATTCCGTTTTTCTTTCTTCCAGATAAACCAACCTGCACTGTGATAGACATGTCCGAACCAGTCCTAAACCCTGAGAAGCAAAACGCTTTACCCAACTCAAACCTCGCACCAGTTACCTGCACCACCTCACTCCTCGACTCCAGCGAAAGCTTCACGAAGAAACCCATAAAGACCGGCTTCCCCACTTCAGGGTGGAAGCAATTCTGGATCTTATTGAAACGCACTTTTAGAAGCATTTTGCGGGATCAGATGTTGACGCACTTAAGGCTCTGTTCTCATACGGTGGTTGGGCTGCTGATCGGGTTCCTATATTATTATTTTCCCAATAGGGAGGGATGCTGCGAAGGTGATGAGCAATGCTGGCTGTATATTCTTTACTGTGATGTTCACTATGTTTACTGCTATGATGGCTACTATTATTACATGTAAGTATTATTGTATTATGATCTGTATTTTGTTTATACAACGTTTTATTGAAATAACTCAAAACCAGAAACTAGTTTGTTCAGAGTTGAGATTGGAATGGCTTGCACTACTTTTAACATGAGTTATCATCATCATCATCCTTCTACCCTTGTCCCAATTTATTTGTGGTCGGTGCAGCATGTTTTTTTCTTCCATACATCTCTATCAGCCGTAATCGCCGTGTTCACTTTCTTTCTATTCATATCATCTTTCACACAATCCATCCATGTTTTCTTCGGTCTGCCTGTTCTTATAGCCATCATCATTGATGAACTTTCCTCGTAACATGCTCCTCATTCCTCCTCATCACATGTCCATACCATGACAGTCTGTTGCTACTTAACTTCTCTGTCACTGGCGCTTCTTTCAGACTCCCTCTTACATATTAATATGAGTTATAATATATCAATCAATTATCAATAGCCAGTTTTTCATCACATGAAGCCATTGCAGCCTCGCATTCTATTTTTTAGATTATATCTAAATGTTAACAAATCTGATGTTAACTCAGTTGGCTGTAACAAAATCTTTGAGAAAATATTTGAAATGTGGTTATTTTTGTACTATGATCATCAGGATCCCTTATTAAAGTTTCTTAACGTGTAAAATTGTTATAATGAGTTATGTGTTTTGTTACAGTCCCTACTGAAATGAGCGTGTTTGTGAGAGAGCATTTGAACTACTGGTAGGTACTCGTTGAAAGCCTTCTACTTCGCGAAAACTATGGCGGATCTACCGTTCCAGGTAATTTGAATTTATTTTTTAATTTACATTACATTAGTGATCGAAGTTCTAAAAGGGTTGCGTTAAGTACCTAAATGAAAACTGAAAAATTTCTTGCAATTGATTCTTAGACCGGGAAATAAGATCTTTCAAAAATATTGCCCAGAGTTCTCAATTAAAACTTGGAACATGTCCTAAAACCTATTTAAAACTTCGGGGCTAACGGCCAAAATTAATATTTTCAATCTATCCACGATTTACCCTACAGGAGATAGAAATTTGACATAAGCTCTATAAAAAAATACGTCAAATTTCTATCTCTAGTAGATCGTGGATAGATAGGATATACATTTTGGCCGTAAATCATTACTTATCCTTCTAAAAGTGAATACAACATGCAAGATATAGATACACTCAAGAGATTACCCGAAATTAAATTACAATTAAACCAAGTTAAACCTCAAGAGTTAAACCTCGGAGCGGATGTCAATTTTACATCTCTAGTAGGGAAAATCTAAGGTTCTAAGGTATCTAAGGTTGCCTGGAAGAAATCGCTGATCGCGATAAGGCCACCATTTGTACAATAGTTTAAATGCATATTCAATGTAATGTTTTTTATGATGTACAATAAAGCATAGATAAATAAATAATAATAAATAAAATCTCTGGTAGGGTAGTTAGTTTATTGAAAACGGCCGTTAATGACACTCGAAAAACATATAGTGCCCTTCGTGTACAATATAATAATGCCTTCAGGGTGCTGCTGGGGTTGCCTCGATACTGCAGCGCATCAGGGATGTTCGCGGATGCTCGCGCAGATTGCTTCTATACAGTCATGCGGAAGTGATGCTACAAATAATTTACAATACTTAATATACTTTTTATAAAAGCGCTTGGTAAATTGTTGCGTTATTGTTTGGTTTCAAGTCTAAAAATCACGCTCTTAGACCTGTATTATCAAACATATTACAATATAGCCTCGGCGTGAGACCAGAAATCTAAGTGGGGAGTTCTCAAATGAGAACTAGAGATGCAGGTCTTAATTAGATCCGAAACATTTCGCGAGCAAATCTAACTCGCGCTTGATAAGTGTTTTTAAATATTTGTCATCCATGCCACATGCACATGTCATAACTTACAATTTGTTATTATTTCAACTGGCTTCTATTTACTGTTACCGAATTAGAGACAGATTTTATGACTTAGAAGTAAATTCTATTAAGATTATTAATTTGGATTTTAATATCTTTGTATGATTTTCAGTAGCTGAAAATAATGAACAAGGTAGTGAACCACAGCCCATTCAGGAAGGTAACGACCAAGTTGTTACAGCCAATCAGAATACAGATGATGAAAGTAGCCAAAGCAGTCAACCTTCCGTCCGCGCAGATGTATGTATAATATTTATTATACTAGCACACAGTTACATAAACAATAATAGTAGTTTATGAAACTGTTGCATAACAGGGGTTATTAAAACACGAGTGTGAGTTTAAAAACCGAGCCGTAGGCGAGGTTTTTAATAGTATCACACGAGTGTTTTAATACCTAGTTATGTCAGTTTCATACACTATTTTATCTAAACTCATACAATTTTAAATAAAATACCAAAGTCAAAATCTTGGTAACATTGTTGTAGTTTTTCTTGATTTTTTTGGTAAAAGATTGTTGCTGCATCCAGAAATTCAGGCGGGGTCATTTTCTCCTCAGTTCAGTATCACTGCTGTAGTCAGATATTTTTGCCCAGAATAAAACTTTAGACATACAAAACCATAATAATAACGAAAACAATAACAATAAATTTACAAGTAACGATGACCAAATCCAGTAGGTCATGGCGCACGGCCGCGCACGCGCGCTGGCGCGCGCCTACACAGATAATAAAATATAGTCTGGCGAAAACATTATAATCGGAACTAATTTTCTATCCTTGTCAGGATTCCATCAATCTCTGTTTTATCATACAAAAAATGTGCCTGTAAACTCTTAAATATAATTAAAATCAATATGACAACCCAACCTTCTGCCAAAAACGCGATTTTAAAATTTTTAAACGATAAAATTTTTCAATGTATGACAAGTGGCATGGCCGATGGGGTAGTAAAGTTCTGCTATGCTATTCTCTAAGGATACAGCCTTGCGTGCAACGCTGCCGCAGCGTCGAAACCTTGATTTGGTATTCACTAAAGTACGAAAAGCTACACTAGCGCTCAAGGCTGTGACGGCCGTGAGTTGGAACTACTCTACGACAGAGAAATTGACACTTCTTCATACATTTTGGTATTCCGTAAACAAAAACCAGCGTCGAGATCGCTCACAGCCTCACGCACAGCCCAGTGTTACCAGATGGCAACTTTGAAATTATCACAAATCTAGAAAAAAAATATGTTATGTTTATCGCATACGTGAAGAATGACTATCCTCCACAAAATTGGAATTATATTGATATTTAGAGGTCTCAAGTTTCTATTAATTAGTGTGTTTTATTTAACACTAGCTATGCCCGACCATACGTTCCTATCAACATTTTTTTTTCACAAAATCCATCGCGTGCTCCGCACTCGCAATGTTAAAAACAATTCGCCTAAGTTTTATCGCAATAGGATGAATGGTATAGGAACGCATACGGGACAAAAAAGAAAAATATATTTTTATTTGTAGATAAATAAAATCAGAAAATTATTAGAAAAAGAAAAGAAAAATTTCTTATTGTCCCAGTTAGCAGCGTGCAACAGTTAAAAAAAACGTAACAATTCAAAGCATAAAAAAAACAGATACCTAACTAATCCAATAGCACTCAGTCTGATAGTCTGACTCTAGGTCTGACTGTCCTGACTGAACTGGTAACTGACGCAAACCGACCCACGAACTAAGACCGAACAAAATGAATAAGTGGAAAAGGACGCAGTATGCGGTTGGAAGGGAAGCATCGTTTTTTTATGGTCTTATGCGTGCATTTTATTCAGTATGTCGTGTGCATCACACTGCACACATAATGAGTGAGAGTGACGAGAATGTATGCTTAAATGCTTGTTGTTAATGCTGGTTGTTGTCTAAAAAATTACTAAGCCTCAAAAATATCACAGCGTTATTAAAATTATCGTATGAATTTACAAAACTATCGTTCGATACCCTGCTATTATTTTTTACCGCAAAGGACTTGCAATCATCGTAGATGTACGATAATTATCGCACGTCTGGCAACGCTGCCACAGCCACGCTTCTATCTGTCTAATCTAAAAGCTAAAAAGCTACACTAGCGCTCAAGGTTGTGAAGGCCAAGAGTTGGAACTACTCTACAGCGGACAATTTGACACTTCTTGAACATTTTGGTATTCTCTAAGCAAAAAACAGCGTCGAGGTCGCTCACAGCCTGTCACAGCCTCGCCCTTAACCACGATTCTATCTGTCATATCTAAAAGCTACAAATATCCCAAATATTGCGCTGAGTCTTATATAGTTTAGTAACAAAAATCATTATTACTCGTAATTGAAAGTGCAAAGAAATGCAATAAAAGAAATGGAAGCAGAGCACAGATGATTACAAGTCTCTATTTATTGGAAAAAGCTAAAAAAGTGAAGATTTCAAGAAGGCACGAAACGAAGGCAAAACAAGACAGTTTAACACTTTTCCCAGGATGTAGAGTTTATCCATATTTACAGGCTTTTTAAGGATTTAATTAATGTATTAGAAAGTGATTTTACTCCATATATGCCTCCATATATAACATTATTGACTGTATTCTAATTTTACTAACAGTTTTTTTTAAGTATAGAATGTTTCTGAACTTATGAGTACTATTGTTACTTATAAAGAATTTATTATTAGGTATACATATTCATACTTTTGATATATAAATATAAGTTTGTGAAGATATTTGTTACACTCAATCACACTGAAACGGCGGAACAGATTTGGATGAAATTTGGCACGCAGGTAGACTATAACCCAAATTAACATATAGGCTACTTTTTATCCCAGAAAAATAAAAAGCTCCCGAGGGATGCGAGATAAGTCTTTCTGTGATAAACGGAATTATATGCGGGCGAAGCTGCAGGCTAAGTCTACATAACATCACGCCTGTATTTCCCCGAAGGGGTAGGCAGAGGTACACCTCTACTATACATAGCTGTAGGTACACCCATATTTCACCAGTTATGTTAGAAGTCCCAATAGGGGGCCTATTGCCATTAACCGGGCACAAATCCAGACTAAGTCTAGTTAGTAGGGCTGTCTTGTTTTTAATTTTTTGTGTGTTTATGTATGTACATACTAAAAGGCAATGATAAATTAAACATGTGTATTTTCCTTATCCATTTTTTATTTACATTGAAAGAAATAAGTAATATAATACATTATCATATTTTCCACCAAAATGCACACAAATCCTGCAGTGCTTGGGTCTGCCTTGATTATAACCCACTGATCACCATAAAAATCTCAAAATCCTTTTCTGGTTATCAATAAGGAGTCTTTGATTTTCCAACCAACAACAGAGACTCTTCAAAAAAACATTCATTTTTCAAACGCTTTTCTTCAATGGCGATAAATCTTTCAGTCCGGCTCGCCATTTGTGACTGCCTTTGTGAAGGTGGTGAGCGCTGGAGCAGACGTCGTTGTGCCGTTGTTAACAAACGACGCCTACGAGGTGCTAAAAAGAAAAATAACTTTAAGCAATTGGTTGTAAATTTAATAAAGGCAAGCCAAGCCGTCTAAAAGCTTCACATGCGCTTGGGATGGGATTACGCCATAGACTTATATATTACTAGCGTCTTGACAAGCTAAGATACACAGTAGATTTTAAGTGTTTTAAAACAATAACGTCCTTTGACTGTCGGCGTCCAAGAACTATTGATTAGTGTCTCGTTTTTACTTTGTTGATGGGTTAGTATCCCGTGGACCAAAACTTAAACAATAGCAAATAAAAGGTTAGATACCTTAAGGTTACCTATAACAATACTTACATACACTTCAGCTTCTTTTTCAAGTCACAAAACTATGTTTAAAACAATACAATTAAATGTGATATTATCGCTAATACAATAACTTAACTAAATACGAATAGAAATCAACTTCTAAAAAATTTACAAGTCTCAAAAATGTCGTACTTAAATATCATTAGGTAATCTGTGAGAAAATGTCAAGTGCAGTCCAAGGAACTTATATATCAAGCTAGGAAGCGGACGGCTGACTAAAATTCGGTCCGATGATTGGGGAGCCTTTTGTCTCTTTCTATAGTGTGTCCATACATGCAGGAAAGGGACAGCGGGCTCTCGGTAATACTATCTCAGAAGACCGGCCTCGACCGGTATTTTCTCCCTGATTTTGATTGAAGATTTTGGACCTTATATGAACGGGATATTATTCATTTTTGAAGTTCATTCTATCTTGGGTAAAAATTCTTTGGTGCAGTCACAGAGTACTTTTATATATATGAAAAGTGCAGTGCAAGTGATTATATACTCTTTGGTGCAGTGTTGCCAACCCTTACCAAAAATTTTCTTAAAGAAAATGTTGACATCCCCCTAAACACCCCTAACTTTTCCTATTGCCAGTGAATCATTCACACATAGCAAGCTAAAACTTTAAGAAATGATTTTTTAATGATTATTTTTGGTAATAAGTACTCATATTGATCAAATTAATATTATACCTTAGAGACATAAGTAGTTGACTTTGAGCCGTTTGGGGTCGAAACGCTCGGGCCATGGTGTCCGAGTGCGCGCTCCCTTTTTAAGGAAATCTCTAAGAGGCTGGTCGACACTTCGCGTGACCAGAGGGCTGGCTTGTTCTTTGGTCAAAGAATAAGCGTTGCCATTCAACGTGGCAACGCTTATTTGTAGATATTGTACCTATAAGTCAAAACCATCAAATATTTAGGCCACATAATAACAGCTATAAAATTTGATGAGTAAAACACCTAATTTATCTATAAAAAAAAAGTTCGGCGTAAAAAACAATAATCGAATGCGGGAATAAAATACTTTTTTAAATCGCTTTTCTGGCAGAATTTAGGATAGTCCCATTTATACAATTATATTATTTGCACACCCCGGATGAGACAATAATAATTAATTAATTATTCTTTGACATGTTTCTTCTTACATAATATATTATGTTCATACAGTTTTTTTAAGAACATTGTAAAACATCGCAAGGTAAAAATTCAAAATTTATTATTTGTCAAACATAGGTATGATGTATAAGATATGGTGTTAATTTATAAATAATCCAGTATCACTATGTTTTGCCTTGATATTAGGCGTACAAATATGATAACTTATAGATAATACTTATTATAGATTTGTGGAAATTAATTGTTTCATAATAATAATAATAACAGTTTTTATTAATATATAAATATGATAAGGGAGCGTTGTGGAGTGAAAGAAGATGTAGTGACAAAGATTGAGAAAGGTATGTTAAGATGGTTTGGACATATAGAGAGGATGGACGAGAGGAGATTGACGAAACAAGTATACGAAGCGAGTGTGGATGGAAGAGTTGGAAGGGGACGACCTCGGCGAACGTATCGCGATCAAATCGCGGATGTTCTCAAAAAATGCCACGTTAAGAGTTCTCTAAACCGACGAGCATGCATGACGAGGTTAATGGACATAGATGAAGCGAAAGAGGTGTGTCAGGATCGTAGCAGGTGGAAATCCATAGTCTCTGCCTACCCCAATGGGAAACAGGCGTGATAATATGTATGTATGTATGTATTAATATATATTAATGAATAGTTTAACAAAGAAATCGGACTCTTGTGTATTTACCTAAAGTTTGTTGTATCTGTCAGAAAATCATTTACTGAATAGTAAGCTTTCAGAACAAGAAAATCTTTGAGCTTCTATTTTAATGTACGTATATCATCACTCATCAGTCAATTTAATGTTGTGCAAACCATCATAATGAGAGATTTGAAGAAATATCGCAATAAATTACACTTAAAAATGTCATACGATCCCAATAAAGTACGTTTTTTGCTATCGTGTATTTTGAGTTTTTATAATGCCATCTTTCTCACATTCACAGCAAAATGTTTTCTCTGTCCAGCTATCATTCCATATTTGCTGTTGTTGTGAGATTAATGCTGGTTTTGTTTGAAGCCCCTAAAACCCCAAGAAATTCCTGGCCCTAAAAATATCCCTTTTAATACTTCTACCCCCTAAATTTAGGGGTAAAACCATCAAGCTGTCAACACACAACACTGCAAGTGGTTTTGTTTTTTATTTACAGTAGAAGGTTCATGCGTTTCGGCAAAGGAATCTTCATACAGCCTTAAAACTCAGCCCATAAAAATGTTACAAGCTCTTAGAATAATAACTTATTATTTGTAATTTTAATACGTTTCATAAAAAACCTAAAACATTGACCTTATAAACCCATTAAACTCTCAGTCGAGAATTATCGATTATATTGTACAGATATTTGTGTCAAGCCCTAACTCGTCTACGTAACAGCGACGAGTCGACACAGCCTTCAGTTCGTCGACGAGCATAAATGCGTTAGTGAATACCGTTTGATACAGCGTTGCGCTCTCGGACGTTCGTAAAGCTGTCTAAATGTCAAGCCTGTCATGACATACAGCCACGAAATTGTAAAGCGCAAACCACACCGAGAGCGGGTGCGGGTCGGGCGCGGGTCGGGTCGGGAGTACGGCGGGTATGTTGACCTGTTTTTATATGGACGACATCACACGAAACGTGGGCGCGGGTTGGGCTAGAGCCGGGTGGAGCGCGGGAGCCACGCGTTTCTCCTGCCACTACAGACAGAGCGCGGGCCGCGCGGGTCGGGTCGGTCGTCGAATATACGTAGGTATTCATAGAGTAACTTTTTGTACGTATTCACCGATATGTACTTACACAGAGAGCTTGCGTGGGTCGTCAGCAGCGCGTATCAAGTGTTTGTCAACAAGCTGTTGTAATTATTTACAAAAAAAAACTCTTTCTCGTCATTTATCAAAATGATAGTGTTCGTAAACATTGCCTACTTACACTTTACTTACTTACTTACTTTTTTTTTGCCTTTTGAAGAGAAGCTTCTATGGCGTCGTTGCACACGCCGCCGACCCGCGCTGTGTCAGCTGTGTGTGAAGTTCTCACTGTGAACACAACAAACAGTGCGGCTCACGCGAGCAAAGAGAATATAATACTATGCACGCGAGCAACACGACCCGACTCGCGCCCGACCCGCACCTGCCTTGTGTGTGATTTGCGCTTTAGAGAATAGCATAGCTGTCATTTTACTCTAATTGAAAGTGCTCGGATGATTACAACGCTCTATTTATTGGAAGAAGCTAAAATAAGTGACGATTTATAGAAAGATTGAAAGGCAAAACAATAAGAAAGTTCAAAAATATTTCCCAGGATGTAGAGTTTATCCTTATTTACAGACTTTCTGAGGATTCCATTTATGTAGGTATTGGAGAGTGATTTTAATCCATATACCTACTTATGCCTCTGCAAATTCGTGCCGGTGGTTTAACTACTAGGCTGAAGGTTTGTTTATAGCTTGGTTTCTTAATAAATTATGATTAATAAAGATACCATCAAAAGATTGTATTACATTCGTAATGTTTCAGGTATTATGCACTCTTTATCATTTTTGGCTAATGGAAGATACCAAAAAATGTAGACACATATGTCTCCCAGGCTTCTGCTTCTAGAGCCATCCACCAGGTTGTTGATGATAGAAATAATATTAACATTATCAACAAATATATCAGATTTCTTCAAAATCATGATGGACAGCAAGTTCTCAATGAAAGATAAATGTTATAATACATATAAGTATTATCAGCTTAGACATAATTCTTTGTTATTCTTATTGTTATACCACATTTAAGTAAAGAAAGATTGACGAATAATATGAATATTATTATGGAAAATAAGTTGATTACCTACCTACATTACTATTCATTTAATTGTTCGTGTCTGTAAGTTTATCTGGAACTCTGCAGCAGTGATAGTTTTGTTTTATAAATTGATTGACTGTATTATAGTTTTACAAACAGTTATTTAAGTAAATAATGTTACTTACCCTACGAGTCCTATTGTTTGTCGAAATAAATAATTTATTATCATACATATTCATAGTTTTGACAGCTTTGACTAATTTTTAGTAGACAGCATGTCGGTGGTAACATTTGAATTACAAAAACCGTTCTTACTGCTTACAAAATAAACTGTCAAGGTCAAACTGTTACCACTGACATGCGGTCGAATGTACTACAAGGCAATGAGAAATTAGAAATATGTATTTTCATTATCCATTTTTTATTTACATTAAAAGAAATAATTTTATTCTTATTTGTTTAACAAAATTACTAATTCCTATTAAATTATTCATATTTTCCACCAAGGCACTGGGGGATGCACACAAATCCTGCAGTGTTTGGGTCTGCCTTGATCATGACCTACTAATCTCTATAAAAAATATCAACATCCTTTTCTGGTTGTCAAAAAGGAGTTTTCTATTTTCCAACCGTCTTTCTGCAAATATCCTCTCATTATACACACGCTTTTCTTCAATGGTGACAAATCTTTCAGTTAGGCTCGCCATTTGTGACTGCCTTTGTGAAGGTGGTGAGCGCTGAAGCAGACGTCGTCGTATCATTGTTAAAATAACTATGCCTACGAGGTGCTTCAAACAAAAAATCAAGGGGTTGTGAAATGAATAAAGGCTAAAATCTTCCAAGCCGTCTAAAAGCTTCTCCAATTGCGCTTGGGATGGGACCCCGTTTCTTGACATGCACACAGTTGTTAATACAATGACATCCTTTGAGCCCGGAGCCCGAGAACAATTGATTTTCTATTGTGGCTCGTTTTTGTTCGTTGTAAACCCATTAAATTAATAAGCCATGTTATTAATTTACCATCCCGTGGACGGCAACCATAACAAATGTAACAAAATTTGGTTAGGCATAATAATATTTACTACATATCTACACTTCAGCTTCTTTTTCAAAAAACTATTTTTAAAACTATACAGTTCAGTTTAGTACAATCGCTAATATAATAATTTATCGAAACACGAATAGAAAGAAGCATTACCTACTACAAATACAACTCTCCAAAACAAAATCACAGAGAAAATAATCACTACGTTACAAACAAAATGTCAGTCAGTGATCAAAGATAATATAATCGCTACGATTATTTTACTCAAACTTCTTGGTCATTCATGGTGAATAATTACATTATTTTTGAAAAATGCAGTGCTGCCAGTGTACTTTTGTCAAAAGATACCTGAGAAGAGTTATCCAAAATTAACCATTATTATGAAAAGTAATTTTCGATTAACTTAAGATTCAATATACATAGTCTACGCAGACGAAGTCACGTGCAAAAGCTAGTTTTATTAAACATTTACAATTTTGGCACTGCCAGATATTTACGTAACACTTTACTTTTAGATATTTTCAGTTTTCTATCGTTTCAACTACTTATTTACTAGCATATGTGTACTCGCATTCAGATGAAGTTTTTAATTAAATAGATAAAAAAGTTCTTGTAGAACACTACAATTTCCCATTAAATCAGCTGGAGGTACCTGTAGTCCATCAAAGGAATCACGCAAAGTACTGTAGGCACGTTCGTGTAGGTAAATAATAATAAATTGTTGTTGGTTCCTCGATTATAGCTTGATGCGTAGTTTATTATTGCTAAGGTACCGTGTGGTGCCGGACGTATTGCATGAACGAATTGCACCACCCTCTCTCTTCTCATGGGTGTCGTAAAAAGCGACTAAGGGATTCACCAGAGGATGGGCAGCAGCGTTCTCTGAGTATTTAAACAACCAACTGCGATCGCCAACCCGCCACCGGAGATAATCTCGTCACGCGTGACCGGCCCTATGTTCTAGAGTAGTTCCTAGGAGTAGGCTTAACCGCCACTGTGTTAGGATTAGGTAGGTCTTCGCCTCGCCGGCGAGGCTTGCCGCTTAACGGCGATTCGCGAAACGCGTCACCCATCCGATATACCGAAAGTCCGCCACTTTCGAGAAAACTATTCCCGATGCAGCAACGGCTGCCAGGGGGACATAGCGGCGGGGTCCCCCCGCAATGCCCCAGTAAGCCGAGGTTCGAGCCCTCCCTTGGGGGACGCCCTTATGCGGTTTTGCAGTTAGGGTATCCATTCTGGGTACCAATTCTGCGAAAGTCCAATCGAAAAAAAAAAAATCGCCAACCCGCCTGCCAAGCGTGGCGATTATGGCATATCCCCCCCCCCTTTGGGGGGTGGCCTTTGGCGTTTTTCGGCTGAAATTATGATGATGATGAAGTTTTAGTGTAAGAACAGAAGTATAATTGGGTCGGTATCTTTTGGTCTCGATCTCGATATGTCTAGGTTGCCCGTAAGACTAGATCGCGAAATGACTGGATTTCGATTGGACTAGACATCGTAACGTCTACATCTCAAAATATTTTACATCTGTAAACAGAACAGTATCAAGCGCCGCGCTACGCGTTTTCTCAGTAGGTACCAAGTAGTACCAACTATTTAATTCTGTGCACACGCATTGTTGTGAATACGAGTTAGTTATCTACATGGTAATAATATATTTGAAATTAACACATCTATAACTACGATCCACGACGGCAAAAAGTAGCTTAAAAAGTAGATTGCTTGTTATTTGTAATACGGCTTTAATTAGTGCGAGAAGAGATTACTTTGTGCATAAATTCATAACAAGTAACAATAATTAAAAATATAGTACTGTTCTTAATTATCACATCATCTTCATCATTATCATCATTTCAGCCGAAAGACGTCCACTGCTGGACATAGGCCCAAGCATCGCCACAGCGACCATAACGATTTAAACATAAAAAATGTAATTTGTGGAGATAAATAAAACATTTTTATTGATTATTATTTATTTTATATAATATCAATAAAATTCCATTCCAACATTACAATAAAATATCTAATTCGATTTCGAAAAGATACCTAAAAGCTGCCTAAAAGTTACCTTTTAAGTCGTCTAAACTGGAACTTGACCGAGATAAAAATTACCTAAAGGTTACGAAAGTAACCTTCTGGCAACACTGGAAAAAGTCAAAGGTCAAACTTGGTTTGTTTTTAGGGTTCCTTTCCCAAAGGCTGCCAAACGGGACCCTATTACTCTCGCTACGCTGCCCGTCCGTCCGTGCGTCAGTCTGTCTGTCCGTCCGTCTGTCTGTGACAGGGCTTTATCTTTGTAACGGTCATAGATAACCAGTTGAAATTTTTACAAAATATGTGTTACTATGGTGCATATCACGACAAATACTAAAAATAAAAAGTAGTCTAAAACCAAAGGGGGTCCCCATACAAGAAACCTCGAAAAACATGCATTTTTTTCAACGTTTTTGTTTCTGCTCTATCATCAAAACGGTAATACATACCAGCGTCAAACTTGGTCTAATTATAGTGCATACTATGTAGTTTAGTAATTTTATATGTGGTGGTACCTGCGTAAGAAAGAGATGCAAAAAAAAAAATTCGCTCACAGTGCGTTGATGTCTTTTGATGAACTCTCGTAAATTAAATCAGTTTCTATGGGGTATCAGGTCGAAGGGTGGTACGGAACCCTTACTGCGCGAGTCCGACTCGCACTTGGCCGGTTTTTTTGTTAACATTTAATTTAAAGTATCATGGGTCTCGCAAAGGAATCGTCATTCAGCCTTAAAACTCGGCCAGTAAGAATATTATAAGCTCTTAGAATAATTAGGTATTTACTATTTAAAATGTTACTACATTTCTTAAAATACTTAAAAATAGACCTTTATTATAACTTTTAAACCCATTAAACTCTCAGTCGACATTAATCGATTATGTTATAAAGATATTTGTGTCAAGCCCTAACTCGTCTACGCAACAGCGACGAGTCGACACAGCCTTCAGTTCGTCGACGAGAATAAACGAGTTAGTGAATACCGTTTTGCGCTCGCGGTCGTTCGCAAGGCTGTCTCGACGTCGAGCCCGTCTCGACGTACATCCACGAAATTGTTAGTTAGTGAATAGCACTGCTGGAGTGGCGACCGCGTACTGGAAGGCGCAGCGTGAGTAGGCCCCCCACAAGGTGGACCGACGACCTGGTGAAGGTCGCGGGAATCCGCTGGATGCGGAAGACACAGGAGCGGTCGTTGTGGCGATACTTGGGAGGCCTATGTCCAGCAGTTGACGTCTTTCGGCTGAAATGATGAAATGATGATACATATTTATGAAAACATTATAATTATAAATGACACTAAACATTCTCAGAATATGTGTTGCTATGACCCCTTTTGTGCTATAACAGGACAAATACTAAAAATAAAAAAGTTTAAAACCATACAAGAAACCTCGAAAAACATAATATTTTTTCAAAGTTTTTGTTCCTGCTCTAATAGTCATGGTAGCAGCATTGTATAGGCATCTCAGCATCTCTATATACCGTTCATCAATGTGACATCGCTGCAGAGCATCCAGAACTGCCCAAGTTTCGACGGAGTCGAAGGCCTTCTCGTAGTAATGCGAGTACTCCAAGTCGGTCTTCAATCAAGTCTATGCAAGGCTGGTTATCATAGAATTCTATATTCTCCCAAGATATTTCTTCCTGTGGAAGGAAGAGCATGGTTAGAAAGATTTAAATAACACTTTGCTTTACACTTTGCAATAAAGCTGGTTGAAAAAAAACACCTATCAGGACACTGAAAACTTACTAATAATTCCCAGCTAGCTGACGCTGCACTAAACACACACTCCACACACACATCCAGACTCACCCACACTCTATACCAGCGGTTCTCAAACTTTTTTGGTCACGGAACCCTTTTGACAAGCAAAATACTTGACGGAACCCTACAATAAAACAATAGTTTTTAAAAGTGTATTCTTTATTATATAAGCATAATAAAAGTACAATGTAACAGTTACTAATTATTACTTACTTTAACCACATGCCAAGTACAATAATAGAAGATATTAAAAATGAAAAAATCTTAACTAATGGTGTACAGTATATTTGCCGAGTACTAGAATTGTGGACTGTAAATTTCTATAGGGCCAGTAGGCCGAGCCTAAACACCAAAAAACACGTATTTTTCGTCCTCAACCAAATCAAATCCACCTACCTTTGCCGTGGGCTTGAGTTTCGTAGGTACCCGCAGGCACGAGGATGTGGTTCAAATTTTCAAAGTCCAGGATCCGTTAAAGTTCGCTAACACAAATAGCACACCGCTTTCACTCCAATACAAAGTTTATGTATGAATCACCCCGGTAAAACAAGCCGTTAATATTAATCCAAAATTATATTGCGAGAGACACCGCTTATGATTTTCTCAAACCGCCATTACCGCCGACAACGACGGCGAGCCTTGTGATTGGTCGACGCGTCCACTCGCGTCGTGCAATCAGCGCCATCGACATACGGTGGCAGATTCAAAATGGAAGAAGGCGAATACGTGCGTTAACATACCCTCCCCCCCCGAAAGAAATGAAACCTGCCTAACCCACATCGGTAGCCTGCACAACTTTGATACAGGCCGAAGCAAGGTACTGCTGCGCGTTTTAACTTCTGCAACGCGATTAACCGAATCCGAACCGGGTAGTAACCGAACTATCCTACCACGTTTCCACTGTAATGAAGGATAATTATCTTCTTTAATTAAAATTAAGTCATCGACCTTAAGTGATTCCGAATGAGAAGTCCATTTATTTCGTTGTTGTAATGTATGTAGATATTCATCTCGCCATCTAGACCAGAAATGTTGCGTAAGTTTTTGAATTTGTTGAAAACGAGATAACCGATTTATATTTACATCTTCAAAGGGATACTCAGGGAGCGCTACTAGTGGTTGACCGATAATAAAATGACCGGGTGTTAGAACTTCCATATCGGCAGGGTCCGAACTCAAAGGGCAAAGTGGTCGCGAATTCATGACCGCTTCGACCTTAGCGAAGAATGTAGTCAACTCCTCAAAAGTAAGCCGCCGATCACCGAGTACACGATACATGTGAGTCTTAGCCGACTTCACAGCCGCTTCGAAAAGTCCACCCATGTTTGGGCTACTTGGAGGGTTAAACAACCACGTTACATTTTTCTTGACTAACTCACGCTCCAAGTCTGACCGATGGTCTCTTAAGTATACGTAAACATCTTTTAAGTATTTATCCGTCCCGACATAATTTGTTCCACAATCCGAACGTATCAAGGAGGGAAGACCTCTTCGCGAAACAGTAACTAGTAAAACTAGTAGAACTAGTAAAAGTTGCAACAAAAGCTTCAACCGATAACTCCGATACAACTTCAAGATGCACCGCTTTTGTACTTAGGCACACGAATATGCATAAATAACATTTTAAAATCCGAGCATATTTCAAAGGACTACTTTTTATTGAAAAAGGTCCCGCGAAATCTGTACCGACGCCTTCAAATGCACGAGTAATTCGAACACGATCTGGCGGTAAATCTGCCATAAATGGTTGATTTGTCCGAGGGTTTGCTCTAAAACACTGTACGCATTTAAACGTAACGCTTCGAGTTAGTTTACGTACCGATATTATCCAATAACTGCGAGATAAGATAGCTGCCAAAGCATTGGCACCGACATGGCAATATGTTTTGTGATAATATTCAACAAGAAGTGTTGAAAATTCGCCTTTACCGGGAAGAAGAATAGGATGCCGTGCCGAAAAAGGTAATTCCGAATGACGAATACGTCCACCTACGCGGATCACGGCGTCACAATCCAAAAACAAATTAAGTTTACGTGCCGAATCACGTATAGGTTTTGCTGAATGTAAAGCTGCAATATAATCCCCGAAATGCAACCTTTGAACCGTCCGAATTAAGCAAGTTAACGCTTTGCGTCGTTCCGAAACCGAAATAGTAATACCGAAAATGTTAGAAACCGAAACTGAATTAGAAGAAACGAGAGCCGAAACCGAATTAGAAGAACCGAGAACCGAAACCGATGATAAACTTGAGTCTTTACCGAGACTACTTTTCCGTCGACAATTATTAATAAACCGAATCACAAAACCGAAAACATTTACGAGAGTTTCAAACGAACTATACCGACCGAATATATCCGAAATATTATTTTGTGTTTCCGAAACCGTAACATTAAAAACCTGCCTAGACCTAAGGCCCGGTAAGTTATTTGGTATTTCAGCCCGTTCATCAGGCCATGAATCACGAGGCTGACAAAGCCAACGTGGTTCCCACCACAGAGGATGTTCCAGAAGCTGAGCAGCTGAACAACCACGAGATGCAACATCTGCACAATTAAGAGCACCCGGTACGTGCCTCCAATTAACAGGTAAGTTTGCGTTCTTAATTTGCGAAACCCGGTTTCCTTGGAATACCTCTAATTTATGTGGAGGTGTTTCCAGCCAGGCTAACACAATAGTGCTATCACACCAACCGACAGTTTCCGATAAATGAACTGAAACTTCACGCAACGCCGAAGAAACATGTTGCAGAAGATTCATAAGAAGTACAGCTCCGCTGAGCTCCAATTGAGGTATAGTCATTTTTGTTTTTAGGGGGGCAACCCGAGATTTACCCATCACTAGCCGAACCGAGGTTTCACCACAAGTATTTTCCGTTCGTAAATACACAGCTGCAGCATAACCCAAAGAAGAACCGTCACAGAAACTGTGAAGAGAAAACAACACGTCTCCGTGCGACTTCAAACACCGAGGGATAGATATTTTCTGAATATTAGGTAAGTCCGAAATAAATTCATTCCATTTTTGCAACAGATACTCCGGGGCTGGGGTGTCCCAATCTACACTTTTAGCTCCGTCACTCAACAACTCCTGCAGTAGCAACTTCGCACGGAACACAATAGGTGATATCCAACCTAAGGGATCAAAGAGTTTTGCCAACGAGGAAAGTATGCTTCGCCGAGTAACTGTCGTCATTTCTGAAGGAAAGTTTAGAATCCGATAAGTGAAACTATCAGTCGAAGGGTTCCACTGAATGCCCAGGACCTTGACAAAACCGAAACTGTCATCATCATCAAAACAACGAGGTGTCTCGCAGAAGTCCTCAGGTATGTCACTAAGAAGTTCTGGTTTATTCGTTGACCATTTTCGCAACTCATAGCCAGCCGTACTCATGAGCTGTATTAACTCGTCTCTAATTTCTCGAGCCTCTGTAACCGAATCAGCGCCACCATTGATGTCATCGACGTACGAATTAGTCACCAGCAACTTAGCTGCTCTGGGAAACCGCTCCAGCTCATCCGCAGCCAACTGGTGTAAACAACGAATCGCAACAAAGGGGCTTGACTTTAAACCGTAAGTATTGGTCGTGAGTTCATAAATACGTAAAGGTTCCGCCGGACTCTCACGCCATAAAATAAGTTGATACTTGCGATCATCGGGATGAATCCAGGTCATTCTAAACATCATCCTAACGTCCGTGGTAAATACAATAAAAGGGATCCGAAAATTCAATATTATTTTAGTTATATCATTTTGCAATTTCTCACCGGAATATAAACAGTCGTTTAGGCTAACGCCTGACGAAGTTTTACAACTGCCGTTAAAAACAACTCGAATTTTTTCCTTGTCACCCGATTTAAACACGCCGTGGTGTGCTAAAATATGATGTTCTTGTCCGGAATTGACATCAAAGTCCGAAAGCCGCATATGTCCGAGATCTATATAATCGTTTATAAATTCTATGTACTTAGCCCTAAAATTAGGCTGAGCCTTCATTCTCCGTTCTATACATAAAAATTGTCTAACCGCTTGTGTCTGAGAGTCACCTAACTCCGCATGATCAGGCACTAATGGTAGCCGCACCATGTACTTACCATCCGAACAACGTTGCACCGAATTTGCAAACATTTGTTCACATTGAACATCAACCGGATCTTTTATTTTTAAATTTGGCGGTTCTTCCGATTTCCAAAACCGCTCAACCGCTTCTACTAAAGAAACGCCAGAAAAATATTCCGTATCCGAATAATTAACATTAACATTCATCGGTCCGAAAATAGCAAAATCAAAGATAGTATCCAAGGCATAAGGTCCACCCGGCCGTAAGGTTACCTTATTGCCCTCCGTAATTTCACCTAGAATGTCACAACCGAAAATAATATCTACTTGATATAAATATCCGAATCCGATATCCGAAAGTTCCAAACTATCCGACAAACCGTACCGTTTTGTGACATAATTAGTCGGTGTCTTTAACACAACCGCATTAACCGATAACAAAATTGAATTATTATGATCTGATGTAAATTGTAACCGAACAATATATTTACTATTTTCTATTTGTGTCCCGCCGATACCATCCAATCGAGTAGCATAATAATATTTTTTAAAACCGAGCAAACCAACTAAATCACTACGTACTACCGATATTTGTGAACCGAAATCTAATAATGCCCTAGCCTTAATAATATCACCGTTAGCCGATAAAACATTAACAACAACTGTAGGTAGAACAATATCTGTCGGAGAGATTAAACTCGTCTCCGACTTTGACTGCTATTGTGAATGAATACCCGAGTGTCCGACCGACGCGCAGTCATTCGGTCGAGAGCCGAAATGCTGACAGTCCGGACCGAACGAAACGTTACTCACCGCGCGCTCATTCTGGTTGCGACTATTTTGACCGGAATTTGACTCTTGTGGTTTTTGTACAATTTGACTTGCCTGAT
Organism: Asteroscopus sphinx; assembly: GCA_949699075.1. Lineage (NCBI taxonomy): Eukaryota > Metazoa > Arthropoda > Insecta > Lepidoptera > Noctuidae > Asteroscopus > Asteroscopus sphinx. The sequence goes on from OX453024.1 coordinate 23,359,542, forward strand.
TGTTATTAGGCTTATATGGCATGCTCATTCTGCATATCAGGGTGTGATGACCAGCATTGCCGCACCGTTCACACGAAACATTTTTAGTACATTGGGCTGCCGTATGCCCACCGAAACATTTAAAACATAACCCACTGTTACGAACCCATGCCCTACGCTCATCAATATTATCTTTATTAAACTTAAAACAATTATCAATTTTATGACCCGGAATATTACAAAACGCGCACACTAAATTGGCTTTTACAGTTGTCGGATGTGTCATCATGTTACGATTGACCGAGTCGGACCGATTTGAAGCCGAATGACCCACCGTCCGCCGAGTTTCCGAGTATGTGCGAGAAGTGTGAGTTTGCAGTTTCAATCATACTGCATTCATTTTGTAAGAACTGCACGAGGTCATTGAACTTTGGTAAATCACGTTTGAGACCTCCGTAATTTTGCTCAAACCGTGTTTTTATCTCAATAGGCAATTTAGTCAAGCTAATATGAACGAGTATAAAACTCCATTCGTCTACTGGTAAACCAAGACTTTTCAATGCTCGTGTGCATTCAAGCAGAGGGTTTAAAATGAGAGACCGCAACATAGATAACTTTTTTAAAGGTTGAATATTTAAAATACGCGAAATATACGTATCCGCAAGTAAACGTTTGTTATCATACCTAGAATATAACAGTTCTAACGCTGTGTCGAGTGATATGTCGACCATAGGTAAGTGTTGTACTAACGTCTTTGGTTCCTTTTGTAAGTGAGAAAATAAATAATGATATTTCTCCGTTTTTGAAATATCTTTCCGTGACAGTACGAGTGAATTATATAAACTAATGAAGCTACACCAATTAAATAAGTCACCGTCGAAATTAGGTAGATCTATTCGTGGAAGACGAGCCGACGGCGCACTATCCGTGGGTTTGTGAATGCCCTGCGAGTTCGGGAACTCTGCCGACTTGGCCTCCAACGTATCATACTGCAACGTGGCATTTGCGTAGCGTTTATCATAATTTGCTATAACGTTCTCATCGTTAGTAGCCCCGAGTATACCTTCATATGCCGCCGTTAAATTTTGGAAGTGTGAATCCAACTTACGCAACCTTGCCGATATTATGCTGCTAGCACAATCGTATGAGTCTATGATCTCAACCGAATATTGAAACCAATCGCATTCTAGTTTGAATTTTATTTCAAGGGACTTCGACATTTTGAATTATTATTTAAAACGTGTATGGACTTGAACAAAAATAAAATATGGTAGGTAGGTAGGTACCTACCTATATTTCCGAACCGACCGAAAAGTTCGACCATCCAGGTCGATGGACCAAAAAATATGTACAGTATATTTGCCGAGTACTAGAATTGTGGACTGTAAATTTCTATAGGGCCAGTAGGCCGAGCCTAAACACCAAAAAACACGTATTTTTCGTCCTCAACCAAATCAAATCCACCTACCTTTGCCGTGGGCTTGAGTTTCGTAGGTACCCGCAGGCACGAGGATGTGGTTCAAATTTTCAAAGTCCAGGATCCGTTAAAGTTCGCTAACACAAATAGCACACCGCTTTCACTCCAATACAAAGTTTATGTATGAATCACCCCGGTAAAACAAGCCGTTAATATTAATCCAAAATTATATTGCGAGAGACACCGCTTATGATTTTCTCAAACCGCCATTACCGCCGACAACGACGGCGAGCCTTGTGATTGGTCGACGCGTCCACTCGCGTCGTGCAATCAGCGCCATCGACATACGGTGGCAGATTCAAAATGGAAGAAGGCGAATACGTGCGTTAACAAATGGGAGGTATGAAACTGTTTTTTATTTTTCATCAATTGGTTGATATCAGGTTTGATAGAAGACATTTGAAGTCTCATATCAGGTTCGGCGTCCAGTCTATTGCGATATTTTGTTTTCGTGGCTGCATAGGTTGAGAATCCTGTTTCGCACAAATATGTTGTTGGGAACGGGAGAAGAATATTCAGAGCCATTCTGCCAAGCATTGGATATTCATCACGGATTCTGCACCAAAAATCGTTGAGAGGCGTCGTTTTGAACAGTGACTCCATACTTGTGTCTGATGACATTTCTAAAAGAGATTCATATATCTCGTTTGACATACTTTCGGGCTTTTGCAAGTTGGGTAAAAAAGGATTATGAATCCATGAATTCAGCTTCATTTTTGTATTATGTTCTTCGGGAAAATACTTTACAAAAGATGCGCGCATCGAAGTGAGATATTGGACCAATTCTTCAAACACATCATCTTGAAACATTTCCGAGTCGTTATCGCTAACAAACTCACTGAGTGACGTAAAGCTTTCTATTTCTCTCTTACCAACGCAAATAATCCAAAAATCTAATTTTCTTTTGAAGGCAGTTATTTTGTTATAGGCCTGGAATACTGTTGTCTGTTTACCTTGCAATGATAAATTCAATTCGTTCAGTTTTTGAAAGATATCCGCCATAAAAGACAATCGGAACAACCAAGTTTTATCATACAAACGGTCTTTCAAATTAAAAGAAACTGTATCTGCTGAAAGAAACATTTGTAACTCGGCTCTAAGTTCAAATAGCCTTGTTAAAGTTTTACCCCGAGACAGCCATCGCACTTCTGTATGGAGCAGCAGTGTTTTATGTTTGCTGCCATAATCTTCACACAATAATGAGAACAATCGGGATTGTAGTGGTCGTGATTTGATAAAATTAATTATTTTTACCGCTTCATCCATAACTAATTTTAGATTTGACGGCATTTGCTTCATCGCAAGTGCTTGTCTATGCAGAATACAATGGCTGGAACTACAATTAGGCGCTTTACTTTTTATTCGTGATACTGCTCCTGCTGTTTTACCTGTCATCGCCTTGGCCCCATCTGTACAAATGTCAATGCAATCGTTCCAACTAAGATTATTTTCTTTAAAAAATATGTTTATTTTATTAAAAATTTCTTCCCCGGTAGTGTTTGTGGGCAGCGGTGAACACATAAGCATGTCTTCTTCTTCTTCAAAAGAACGTTCATATGGATATCTCACGATAACCAGCAAGATAGCCAGACCAGTGACATCAGTTGACTCATCCATTTGCAAGGCGAATCGTGTTTTTTGTAGACGTGCAACTAGTTCTTGTTTGACGTAGCTTGCCAGATCATGGATTCGCCGTGAAACAGTATCGTTTGATAGCGGTACAGTAGAAAGATGCTTTGCAGATTTTTCATCGAGCATACATTTTGTTATGTCTAACACACATGGCTTTATTAAATTCTCAGCGATAGTGTGCGCTTCACCTGCTTGTGCAATGCGATAGCTAACTAAATATGATGCCTCCGTGGCCTTTTCATTGATAGTTTGTGTTACATGCATCATATTTTTTTGACTTTCCAATAACTGTTCTTTTTTACGAACAAAAAATTCTTTATTCTTGTCTTTAGACTCGGGGTGTACAGTTTCTAAATGTCTGCGTAATTTGGCAGGTGCCATGGAACTATTAGGAAGCAGTTTACTACATAACATGCAGAGAGGTGAGCCGTTGGAATCAACAAATCCGAAACTGATATATGATTCATCATACTTCCTTTTTTTCGTCTTTGAAACCGTGGAGCTTGACGTCGTGGCATCATCGTCTGGATCGGTAATTGCTGTATTCTCCACGCGTACTGCTTTTGAACATTCAGCGTCATTAGAAGATGTCGTTGCAATACGTTTAACACCTTTAAGCCAACGTTCCATTCTTCTTTATTAATAATGTTACACGTCAGGATGGTAGGGTCAAAATAATGCACAATCGTTACTGCGTTTATGAGACAAAGTTTAGTCCAAAGAAGAAATGTACAAAACTGATACAATCAGAATACAGCGGGCAGTAGAACTTACAAGAAGGCAGCAGGCTAGCCAGCTTGTAAGTAGGTAGGTACGAACTTATCGCTCCGAACGCTAATCGTCAACTGACTGACGAGGCGCGACTTTTTTTTATATAATAGCGCTTTTATACTTAGTCCTAGACTCGAACTCGAACATTCTCAAAAATACTCGAGTCGGCGCCTTTGATAAACAAAAAGCGGAAATAAAAATATTAATACAAAAAAATGCGTTGTAAACAATCTCGACTTTATGCTTTTGAAGATAGAGCCGAAAGTCGCTTGTTCACAACTATAGCGTCTAATTCAGAGGCGGCTTTTATCAAAGGGACTGCGCGCTCACAAGTATACGCGCGGCGGGCGGATTCAAAACGTTCGACCAGTGACCAGAGAGAGGTGTTTTGTTTTTTTTTTCTAAATTCTTGCGGAACCCCTACAGGGGTACCGCGGAACCCTAGGTTCCGCGGAACACACTTAGAGTACCGCTGCTCTATACCATACACACCCCCACCCATACTCACTCACACCCACCCCCATACACACCCTACATACAACCTCACATCCTCTTTCACCCTATCTCACATCCACTTCTTGCATGATAGCTAATATATTATTTTAATTTTGTATCCTAATATTACTATTATCAAATTAATTCAATTAATGTTTTCTTAAAGTGCTTTACTTGTACTGTACCGCATAAGTGGAAGTTCGCTGATGCCTGTGATACAGTGTTTTACATTAGTACAGGCACCAACGGTTCAAAATTAGTGATAATGCCCTTTTAGTATGTACCTACCTACTTAAACTCATTTTTGTTAAACCATTTTTAGTGCATTACTGGTCATGTCTGAGCAGTTAGCTGACCGTCCTCTTAACCGGGCACAAATCCTCAATCCTCCGGGCTGCTATTGGAATTTTCAAATGAAAAAAAACCCAATGACACTGCCCGACACGGGAATCGAACCCAGGACCCCACGCTCAACAGTCGCACTGGGTGTCCACTGTCTAAATCTTTTCAATTAGGTAGTTTATTTCAAACGGCAAGCAGGAATTTAATTAAATATTAAAGGTGGCAGTTTCTTTTAAATTTATAAAATTAATATGGCTAACTACATAAATTTTAATGCTGTTCTTCATCACTAGAGTGCCCTTGAAATCATAGGTCGCCATTATTTGAGCGGAAGAACTTAAAAGACAATTTAGATTTTATATTAATTATAAACTTAACTCGAAAGGGTTCGGGACAATTTGGGTATAAGATGTTACTTTTTAGAGTTGAAAATTCGAAATATTTTGAAGATATAATTTTATAGCTGAAATAACAATTAAGAATTTTTCGATGTGTTTTTGGTTTGTTTGCACATACTCGTTTCTTGGCACAAAGTTGCTGTATCATTCGTACTTCTTACTATTATTTTTTTGTCTCGTCAGTCACGTAAAACTGTTTAAATTACACTTTCTTTTATCATTTTCTTGAAATGCTCAGACTCCGCAATAATGAAGAATTTCATTCGGGTTATGATCAGATAGTTTTATATTAGCTGTCTGACCGGGGCTCGAATGAAATGTTTAAATAATGTACAGTACATTTAAGAATTATAATAATACTAACATAGTTTTTAAGAAAATTGTTACTAACATAAATGGAGATTCTCCGAATGAATAAATGAAATTGAAATTAGGGATAGTATGTAAAATAGGGTATTAGCAAATCTTATACAGCGTGACTGGATAAACGAGGGCAGTGGCGTAGCTATGTAACCAAGGACCCCGGAAGTCGAACATTCTTTATTCAACTACGATATACCAGGCCCCTCAGAAAGTATTGCGAAAAAAAGTTTTTATATATGGGAGACTGGCCAGTTATAATGTTTTTCGAAAATATGATTATTTATAAGTAAAAATAAGTAAGTTCCAATTTCAAAATTTCCCTCCACATTTTTTGCGAGTTAATTCAAAGTATTGTGTCTCACTGAAATATGGATCTGCGCCGGGAACATTTTAGAGCTATGATTTTATACGATTTCAAGTGTCGCCTGAAACCGGATGAATCGTACGATAGACTTCAAATGGCATTCATGGATGAAGGCCCTTCCAAGGCAACCGTGTATCGTTGGTATAACGAATTCAAGCGCGGTCGACCAACTTTGGGGGATGACGAAAGAAGCGGTCGCCCTTTGACGGCTGTTACCGAAGAAAACGTGCTAGCAGTGAAAAATTTAATCCAAGACAATAGGCGAATTACATATCAGGAGATTCAACACATATTGAAGATTGGATCGGGAAGCGTTCACGAGATTCTACACAGCCATCTTCGCGTGAGGAGGATAGTATCACGCTGGGTGCCGCACAACCTCACCGATGCTCAGAAGCAGGCCCGGGTGGAATGGTGCCGTGATATGCTTAACAAATTTGAAGCAGGCTCGTCTCGGCGTGTTTACGACATAGTTACAGGTGATGAGTCCTGGATTTATCAATACGACCCAGAAACCAAGCGCCAGTCGACTGTTTGGGTGTTTCAAAATGAGCCAACGCCTGCCAAAGTGAAGCGATCTAGAAGCGGGGGTAAGATTTTGATCGCTAGCTTTTTTAATTTGACTGGCCACTTGGTATCAATTCCCTTACGGGATCAAAGAAGCATTAATGCCGAATGGTATACTACCAAATGTTTGCCAGAAGTTTTCTCTGTTATAAGCAACAAGCGACCAAACACAGGGCTCCGCGGGCTACTGCTCCACCACGACAATGCACCTGCACACACCGCACTCAAAACGAGGGACTTCCTGGACAGCACGCCAGTCAAACTCCTGGGTCACCCTCCTTACAGCCCTGATCTAGCACCGTGTGACTTCTTTTTATTCCCAAAAATAAAAAATCTGCTCAAAGGGATACAATTTTCGTCGCCGGAAGATGCGCTGGCTGCGTTCGAGCAGGCTGTAAACGAGGTGTCTGCGGCGGACTGGAAAAAGTGTTTTGAAAACTGGTTTAGGCGCATGAATCTTTGTATAGAGGCTGGTGGAAAGTACTTTGAAAAGATTTGATAAAAATATATGTACGTATAGAACAATTTTTTTTAGTTTCGCAAAACTTTCTGAGTGTCCCACGTATTATAACTTTTACGAACGTCGTTTGTGTCTTCACACGACACATGGGGCCTGATAATGAAAGTTTCAGACTCGTGTTGAATATATACTTTATTTTTGCTTCTAATTAATTTAACAAAGGACGAATGGTCAGACACGCGCGACAAGTTCATGGAGCGATTTTGTAAGGAAGAGAGAATGTTGCCAGATCATTCACCGGATGCGAAATAGAAATTTGTTTGGATACGTAGTCGTGTGGCAACGTAATGCGGTTAAGCCGCGACATCTTCCCGCCTCGTTGAAAGGAACGCTTTCAACCCTGAAGATCTTCTGTCGTCGGGAGCGGGCAGAGACGATTCAGTGCTCTTCGAACGCAGCCTCTGGTTGTGTTGATATCGGCTACTCGGCAGATATGGTCAGGTCCAGGATACAGACGGGCAACTCTTCCAATGCGCCAATTTAGGGGAGGCACATTGTCTTCTTGTATTAGGACCATATCACCCACATTAAGTTTAGCTGTGTTGGTTCTCCATTTTGATCTCTGCTGCAGTTCTCCAATATACTCTTTCTGCAAACGGTTCCAAAAATGCTGACGCAGCCTTTCAACGCGTGCATATCGCCGGAGACTGTTCTCGTTGGAGCTTAGTAGATCTTGTGATGGCAGCGCAGACAACGGTCTTCCTATGAGAAAGTGTCCAGGGGAGAGTGGAAGGAAGTCGTTGGGTGAGGATGATAATGGACACAATGGACGGCTATTCAGTATGGCTTCCACTTGTGCCAACAACGTTAACATCTCTTCAAATGTCAAGTGACTATTTGCTATTACGCGCTTAGTGTGATACTTAGCGGATTTTACTCCAGCTTCCCAAATGCCCCCGAAGTGAGGAGCGTAAGCCGGAATAAATTTATAAGTAGGGAATTAACAGTAATTTCAAGTTTATTGTTAGTTACATTTACCTATTGCTACATGCCCTGCTGTTACTTATGGGTGATATTTATAATAGCTCTTATGGTAGTCAGATGGATATACACATAATGTATGTACTTGAATAGGAAAGTGCTTAGCTTTGCCATGACATAATGGTAAATACATGTGACTGAGATGTCCCTATTTGTTGTTTGAATACTTTGCTTGTTTATTTGTTATTTACTTTAGGTTAAGGGGGGACAATGTTGTGTACGGTATAATATAAAGTAATGTGAGGGTACGCCTATATACTTTTTCAATAAACAATCAGTCTGCTTTGGATCTCTGTGTTTCATTGTCACAAATATAACAAAAACGACTTGACTGTTTAACTAGTAATTTGCGTGTAATCTAACGAACATTGTAGAAAATTATAACTAATCTTATTGGCTAATTCCTATCGACGACGCCGATTGGTCAAAAAATATCACTCGCCCAGTATACTTGGTAGACACATTTGTAGTTCTTTAATTCGCCACCTGCCAAGATATACTGAACGAGCTGTGGTCTAATATCCCACCGAGGCACGGCGTTAACACTTAGCAACAACATTCCTATTATTTTATATCATACTAGCTTTTACCCGCGGCTCCGCTCGCGTTAAATTCTGCTAACCCACGTCAGTCCAATCCATTCCAGTCCAGTCCACTGTCCCACTGTCCCGCTGCTCCGCTGCCCCACTGCCCCGCTACCCCACTGCCCCGCTGCCCCACTATCCCACTGCCCCACTGCGCCGATGCCCCACAGCCCCGCTGCCCACTACCCCGCTGCCCGACTGCCCCGCTGCCCGACTACACCACTGCCCCCGCTGCACCACTGCCCCGCTGCCCCATTGCCCCGCTACCCCTCTGCCCCGCTACCCCACTGCCCCACTGCCCCACTGCCCCACTGCCCCGCTACACCACTGCTCCGCTAACCCGCTGCCCTCTGACCCCCACTGCCCCGCTACCCCACTGCCCCGCTACCCTGCTGCCCCACTATCCCACTGCCCCACTATCCCACTGCCCCATCAGCCTGCCCCGCTGCCCCGCTTCCCCACTGCCCCACTGCCCCGCTGCCCCAGTAACCCACTGCCCCACTGCCCCGCTGCCCCACTGACCGCCTGCCCCACTATCCCACTGCCCCGATGCCCCACGATCCACCACTACCACACAGGCTACCCTGCTTCCCCACTGCCCCACAGTCCCACTGCCCCGCTGACTCACTGCCCACTGCCCCGCTGCCCCACTATCCCTCTGCCCCACTGCCCCGCTGCCCCAGTAACCCACTGCCCCGCTGCCCCACTGCCCCGCTGCCCCGCTACCTTACTGCCCCACTGACCGGCTGCCCCACTATCCCATTGCCCCGCTACCCCGATGCCCCACGATCCCACTACCCCACAGGCTACCCTGCTTCCCCACTGCCCCGCTGCCCCACTGCCCCGCTGCCCCACTAACCCTCTGCCCCACTGCCCCGCTGCCCCGGTAACCCACTGCCCCGCTGCCCCGCCACCCCACTGCCACACTGCCTGCCCCGCTGCCCCACTCCCCTACTGCCCCACTGCCCAGCTGCCCCGCTGCCCCTCTACCCCACTGCCCTGCTGCCCCACTATCCCACTGCCCCGGCACCCCACTGCCCCGCTGGCACTCTGCCCCGCTGCCTCGCTGCCCCGCTTCCCCGCCCCACTGCCCCGCTGCCCCGCCACCCCACTTCCCCGCTACCCCACAGGCTACCCTGCTTCCCCACTGCCCCGCTGCCTCGCTGCCCCGCTGCCCCACAACCCCACTGCCCCACTGTCCCGCTAACCCACTGCCCCACTACCCCATTGCCCCACTGTCCCACCGTCCCACTGCCACTGTCCTACTGTCCCACTGTCCCTTTGTCCCACTATCTCACTATATCACTATCGTCCCGTCCCATGTCCTGTCCCATGTCCCATCCTATGTCCAGTCCCATGTGCCGTCCCACTGTCCTGTCCCATATCCCGTCCCATGTTCCGTCCACGGTCCCGTCCCCAGTCCCGTCCCCTGTCCCGTCCCCAGTCCCGTCCCCAGTCCCATCCCCTGTCCACTCCACTCCACTCCACTCCATCGTACATTACTATCCGCTCGTGCAAATGCATAGAAGCTTCGATCTGTCGGGTGAGTACGCAACCCACGAATTAATTTTTTCTTTTTTTCTTTCTTTCTCAAAACCCATACCAGTTTTTAAGTCAGATCATCAGCTTTCAAACAAAAAAAAAACATCAAAATCGGTCCAGTAGTTTTAGCGTGATGCTGGAACAAACAAACAAACAAACAATCAAACAAACAAACAAACAGACGTTTACAATTTTATAATAGTTAAGATTAGTAAGTGTAGGCCCAGCGACGTGTTGTCGCTGTGTAGGCCACAGACATAGTAAAAAATAGGGTATGCATATATATCTATATGATTTTGAATTAATTAACTGCAAAGTTAGTCAAGTCGGTTAAGAAACACTGTTTCTTAGGCTGAGTTGCACCAAGTAACTATAACCATAACCAATGCCTAACCAGCGTCAAATCTCTGGTTAAGTAAAAAATGCGTTTCATCATTTTGACAATGGTTAAAATGACGTCTCAAATAACGATAACATTAACCGCCCAACTTCGGGCGGTTAAGGGCTATAGTTACGGTTAAATGGAGTTTGTTGTGTGTCAACTGCTATGCAATTCTAACATATATATTATTTTAATTAAAAAAATACTGTTTTTAGTGGAAAAAATCATATAACGATATAATATAATGCATTTTTTAGGCGCAACTTGGGAGAGGCCTATGTCCAGCAGTGGACTGCGATAGGCTGAGTTGATGATGATGATTTTATCCGCGATATTTAGACCAACTGAATTTGGAGTTATCACAATATCATCATAAAGCGATTCCATCTATTGAGGTCAACATCATGGATCTAAGCCAGTCATTATCATCTTTTGATCCTGGAGGGAGTCATGGGAGGTTGGCCTCCTTCTGTGCGTCTTATTTCCTGGCACTTTCTTGTGGCCTCCTTTTTTTCCATCTGTTTTTTTTTTGCATATCAAAATATACTTGTGTTTCTCTACAAGGGGTTTGTAATTAAGGAACATCATTATCTTCTTAACTATTATAAAATTGTAAACGTCTGTTTGTTTGTTTGTTTGTTCCAGCATCACGCTAAAACTACTGGACCGATTTTGATGATTTTTTTTTGTTTGAAAGCTGATGATCTGACTTAAAAACTGGTATGGGTTTTGAGAAAGAAAGAAAAAAAGAAAAAAATTAATTCGTGGGTTGCATACTCGCCCGACAGATCGAAGCTTCTATGCATTTGCACGAGCGGATAGTATTGTACGATGGAGTGGAGTGGAGTGGAGTGGACAGGGGATGGGACTGGGGATGGGACTGGGGACGGGACAAGGCACGGGACTGGGGACGGGACAGTGGACGGGACAGGGGACGTAACATGGGACGGGAAATGGGACGGGATATGAGACGGGACATGGGACAGGACAGTGGGACGGCATATGGGACTGGACATAGGATGGGACATGGGACAGGACATGGGACGGGACGATAGTGAGGCAGGCAGTGGGGCAGTGGGTTAGTGGGGCAGCGGGGCAGTGGGTTACCGGGGCAGCGGGGCAGTGGGAAAGTGGGGCGGCGGGGCAGTGGGGCAGCGGGGCAGTGGGATATTAGGGCAGCGGGGCAGTGGGGCAGCGGGGTAGCGGGGCAGCGGGGCAGTAGGGGAGTGGGGCAGCGGGGCAGGCAGCGGGGCAGCGGGTTACCGGGGCAGCGGGGCAGTGGGATAGTGGGGCGGCGGGGCAGTGGGGCAGCGGGGCAGGCTGTGGGGTAGTGGGATAGTGGGGCAGTGGGGAAGCGGGGCAGCGGGGCAGGCTGTGGGGCAGTGGGATAGTAGGGCAGCGGGGCAGTGGGGTAGCGGGGCAGTGGGGCAGTGGGATAGTGGGGAAGCGGGGCAGTGGGGCAGCGGGGCAGTGGGGCAGCGGGGCAGTGGGGCAGCGGGGCAGTGGGGCAGTGGGGCAGAGGGACAGCGGGACCGTGGGACAGTGGACTGGACTGGAATGGACTGGACTGGACTGGACTGACGTGGGTTAGCAGAATTTAACGCGAGCGGAGCCGCGGGTAAAAGCTAGTTATTACTAAAATTAACACTTCTCTCTCTGAAAACACGATAAACTAATTAATTAATTAATCTTAATAAAATTGCGCCTTTCTATTCGTATTTGCAAGTTCACTCCTTGTTGTATATTATGTAGGTAGTAGATACAAGGTATTTAAGTAAAATGAAATTAATTTACTACTTCTTAGTAGTTAGTGAAGTAGTTGTATTTTTAGTTTGTAATAGGAACCGAATAAATAAAATAAATTATGAAAGGTAAATTCACTTTGTATTGAAGTTTTGGAGAAAATTGGTAATGGGGATTCCTACTGAATTCTACATATTTTTTATTTTGTTTTCACTGGAGAGCTCGTTCGCCAAATATTTAAATATTTTTAACAGTAAAGTTATTTTTAAATAAATACCACGCGTTTAATCTAGAGATGCGTAACTCAGGAGTAATTAGTAGACCCTCCTACTCCTTTGTTCCTTTTGGGCTTCGCTGCAATCAGGTAAAAAAGATTTACATCTATTACATCTATTACAATGAGCACTATTCAATCTGTACCACATGTTTCCCAAATGCACAAAAAAACCATCCAAAAACCAAAAAAACATTTCAAGAAACATCAAAATACATCTTAAGTCAATGAATCAAAGATCATTTTAGAGTAACTGAACCATGCAAAGATTTAGAGTGAGACGGGTATTGCACTATAAGATGAATCGGAAAGAGAGGGAGAATGAAGGTTAGTTCACGCAACGGTACACCATTTCAAATTGTGTGATGCACCCTTTAACTTTAACTTTTACATTTTACATGCCAGTGCAACCAAAAATAGTTAAATTCTGTGGTCATTGTTAATGTTACTGTTAAAATTAACATTGACAGATACTATAACGTAGTGTTTGGTGCACGTCAGCCTTAATAAGATATCGCTGACGTCACCCAAAGACGTTACCAAGTGGAGGTTAAATTCGATACCACGAGCAGTGTTCACGGTAGCTTAATGGCTAAAGCACTGGCGTACTGACTGAGCCAGGAGTCGCAGGTTCAAAACCTGCTCGTCAGCGATTTATCTTTCTTTCCACAATTTAAATCGTTAGAGATTACAGAGTTACACTTATTGGGAGTATTCCCATCTGTCCCAGCGTGTCTGTCCACAGTCCAAAATTGGGGCCAGATGGGAATTTTCGCGTCATCTGTCCCCGAACTTATAAATGGGGACAGATGGGAATTAAAAGTTTTATCTGCCTCCGAAGTAATCAGTTTCAGAACAAAAAATAAAAATAAAATTGGATGCAGATAAAACTTCTAATTCCCTTTTGTCCACATTTATAAGTTCGGGGACAGATGACACGAAAATTCCCATCTGCCCCCATTCGGGGAAAAAACACAAAAATATTTCAGGGGTAGGTAAAACTTTTAATTCCCATCTGTCCCCATTTATAAGTTCGGGGACAGATGGGAATACTCCCATTTAAAGAAAACTGACGCCCCTTTTTTCTGGCACCTTTTATTTTACATAAAATTCCACAATTTGAGTAGATGAAGTATAATTATAATTACATTATGTGATGGAAGGCGTGTCCAAAGATAATATAATCACTACGTTTTAGGCGTGTCTTTCAACCCGTCAGGTCAGACAAGACATCTGCATTAGATAGGTACAGTTTGGCATTAAAGACTACACTAAATAGAGGCGCCAAAAGTCATACATTGAACTTTTAAATCTGTTTTCTAGCAGAACTTTGGATAGTCTTATTCATTTCATTCATTCAAAGGTCTGTGGAGAGGGCTATGCTCGGAGTGTCCCTGCGTGATTGAATCAGAAATGAGGAGATTCGCAGGAGAACGAAAGTAACCGACATAGCCCTAAGAATTGCCAAACTTAAGTGGCAGTGGGCGGGGCACATTGCTCGCAGAACGGATGGCCGATGGGGCAGTAAAGTTCTGGAGTGGCGACCGCGTACTGGAAGGCGCAGCGTGGGTAGGCCCCCCACAAGGTGGACCGCCGACCTGGTGAAGGTCACGCGAATCCGCTGGATGCGGAAGACGCAGGACCAGTCGTTGTGGCGATTTTGGTGGAGGCCTATGTCCAGCAGTGGACGTCTTTCGGCTGAAATAATGATTCATTTCAATTCAAGTGTTTACAGGCACATTTTTTGTATAATAAAAACACAGACTGACGTATAAACACTGACAAAGACTCAGAATTCATCTGAGCTCAGAACAATGTGCTTTAGTCATTGTTCTGAGGACAAAGATAAAAAAAATAGTTCTGATTATAGACGTTTCTGCTGTAATGGTTAGGCTGCATCTAGTTAGACCAGAAGTTGATGGAATCTTGAATAAAACCTCCCAATTATTTACAAATACTTTATTGTATCTTATAATAATAAAAACGGAAGTAAGCTATAAAAACATTAATGATTAATTTGTGTTACATTACAAGCAAATAAGACTGCTCGTTTTATGACGAAACCACACTTACTGATTCATATAAATTAAATAAAAAAGAAATGGAAATTTCCTGTTCTCTTCTAATTGACGGATTCAATCTCAGTGTGGTCGAGGCATAAGGGACGGATACTTACTAATAGTATAATAGCTATGGCCACTAACCCCAGAGAGGTCAAAATATATTATGGTGTTACTCTAACGTTACAGTAGAGTCAATAGCTTTTGTCTAAATGTGGTACTGTCATTGTCATTATGTCACTACATTACATTATATGTCACTACATTAAACACGAAACTGCAGAGATATCTCGAACAACCAAAAATATAGTATTAATTCCACATCTCATCACTTTGCTTTAAGGTGCTACTAACAGCTAATTGGCGCCCCCATCAATAAAATAATAATTACTCGCTGAGTAATCATTTATCGAAAATTCGTTTAAACAATTGAAGTACAGGTACTGTAGTTTCTGTGTAGTAAAAGTGGCCGTTTTTCGCAATTTTTCTATCTACAACTACAGCGAACTATAATTTACAGAGTTAATAGTTTCTAATTAAACTACAGTCCATATACTTCAATTGTTAAAAATGAATTTTCGGTAAATGATGTACTCAGTGATTAATTGACGACGTCTGTGTTCCAGTGTCCAAGTGTCGGACTGCTGATCACGAGATCGTGGGTTCGACTCCCACAGGACACAAATATGTATGGGATGAACATAAGTGTTTGTGTTGGTCTGGGTGTTTCTTATGTATTATATGTATTTACAACAAAAAAAAGTATATATTATTTATTTATTTATTTTATTTATTTTATTTATTTTATTTATTTTATTTATTTTATTTATTTTATTTATTTTATTTATTTGATTTATTTATAGTTAATTAACACGGTACAATAGCCAATTACATTAATTAACATAGAAACGATACACAATATAACGATGATATTACAATTTACATATATGACAAATTTTATATGACAAAATTACATATACCTATGACCTTAACATGGAACAGTGGACACCCTCGCATACATTCTCTCACAGAACATCAGACATACTACCAAAATTTTATTCCATCCGTCCGCAAACACATCGCATTCATGGTTAGCAACCAGGAGGGCGTTGAGCGCCTTTAAGGTACGGCACACTGGGGACTACAAGTATTATATCCATTGTCTAGAACCCATAGAACAAGCTCTACTTAGTTTGGGACTAGATGGTTCTGTGTAAAAACGTCCGGAAATATTTATTATTATTTATTTATTTACTGATGGGGGCGCCACTTAGCTCTTAGTAGGGCCTTAAAGGTGGGTTTTCGCATGCTATGTGTAGTGTAATGTGTAATAACGCGAACAGTGTGTACGGCAAGAGCTCAACGCGGAATAAGGACTGCGAGTGCCTTTAAGTTCGCGTAAAAACACCCGTGTTACACGGAATTCTCGTGGTGCCGCCGCCGCCGGCGCCGTCTACAAGCAGAACTCGTGTTTCATCACACAAACACAATACATTACGTTACACATTACACTCGTCTGGATCCGCCTTAACGCAATCCTATTGGTTGTTCACGACACATATCTGCTTGTATAGTCCATCCGCTCAAATACTGGCGCCCTATGATTTCGAGGACACTGAAGAATAGTGATTTATTTATGTAATTAGCCGTATAAGAGAGTAACTACACTTTTTCAGCTCGATTCAGCTTTTTTCCATAGAAAACACCGATTTTGTATGGAGATCGGACGCATTCGTTCCGCTGAACGTCGCTGAACGGATGCCATACAAAACTTGCGTTTTCTATAGATAAAAGCTGAATCGAGCTAACTAAGTGTAAAGTCTGTTTTTTCTCTCTTGTCTTATTTAGTAAACAATCTTGGCACGTCTCTTTATTCAAATAACTACTCATAAAATATAATTACTAGTTCTGCACATGTAGTTAAAAAATGTTATTTAGTGTGTGAAATCGTTAACATAATGTCTTTTAATAATTATTATTGAGGAATTGCATTAAAAAGACATGCAAAGTAAGACATGTAAGAAAAAACAGTATAGTTACTCCCTTAATTTTATTATTAAAAAATGGCACCACCTTTTTTTTGCCAACAATTGGGTGTACCGCCATTATTTGGGCGGATGGACTAAAAGTCTCCACTCCAGTCTTTAATGTAAACCATATTATTATTATACATTATTATGTGACTCTATCCTGTACTTTTTGAATGATTTCCTTCAGTTGCACTTCACAAGTTGGTAGTAACAGAACAAAGCTAACATTTGACTCTACCGTAAGTTACAGGCATACATTTCATTATACAGAAATACAATGACAATCTTAAAAATTGAGGAATTGTAAAATCGTATTTATAAGTACAAATATAACAAGAAATAAATTTCTGATTCATAATGAAGAAATAACAAATACAATACTGATAATTTGCGTTGGAAAATAATTTTAAAATAAAATTAAGAATGCACAATATAGCTTTTACACATTAATTAATTAGAATCTACAATCTCTTAGCAATGTCGTAAGACAATAGTTTTATATTTTATATTTAAATCTTTTTTATATTATGTTTACTATGATACATTTATATTGAAACATTTTTTTTTAATTCTGGCATTATTTAGCTCAGATGTTAATATCATCAGATTTGAGTGTTACAAAGTGCACACCTTATATTCGGCTAGTTGTTTACAGATAACGGTTATTGACATTAATAACAATTAACAGAAATATTAATTGCTCTAACAACCCAGCAATGATCAAGCCTTAAACCATAGAGATGAATAAAATTACGGGCTATCCAATTTCGAAACGGTTCTATACATTCGCACAGATAAAATCACGCCAGAAGCCCGCTTGCCAATAGGAGCACGCTTCTATTGGCCCGCGCAATTCCCCGCTCACGAGTTTCAATACCCAAGCCAATAGAAGCGTTATATCTAGTTGAAAATTGGCAGAATTTATTTCTAACAAATCAGATGTGATTACGTCTCTATAGGGTTTGTTGCTCGATGCCATCCAGTCATGAGACGAAAAAAATATAAATACAGTGTAAACTCCAACGTCACTCGATGTCCCCACCGGAGGGGACCGACGCGACACCCACACAGATGCCGAGAGTCCGACTCTCGAGAAACCCAACACGATGCAGCAGCGGCTGCTGGGGGGACCAGTGGCGGGGAATCCCCAGCTGCACCGTGAGCCGAGGTCGAGCTCCCCACCTGGGGACGCCCTCACGGTGTCGCAACCGGAGATAATCTCGTCACGCGAGACCGGCATGCTTACCCTTACTCCTATTCTACTCCACGTCATGAGCAGTTTTGATCACCGATCAGTTAGGATTAGGTAGGTCCTACCCCTCGCCGGCGAGGCTTGCCGCTTAACGGTGATTCGCGAAACGCGCCTCCCCCCCCGATATACCGAAAGTCCGCCTCTTTCGAGAAAACAATTCCCGATGCAGCAACGGCTGCCGGGGGGACGTAGCGGCGGCGGCCCCCAGCAATGCCCTAAGCCGAGGTCCGAGCCCTTCCCTGGGGGACGCCCTTATGCGGCATTGCAACCGCGAAATTAGTTTGTAAGTTAGTAGTTAGGTAATCTTTCGGCGGATGGAGTCCCTCACGGGACTCTCCGCCCCCAAAGCCCGGTTAAGCAGAAAGAGCACTCTAGTGCTTCCTGTGAGTAGTCAATTCGAAAAAAAAATAAAAAAAAAACTTCACTCGATTTAACGACAAACTCCCTAAAGCGTCGAAATCACTTGGCTTTGGCTGGTTTAGCTTGTCTTCCATACAATGATACACTTTATATAGCACTAGCTTTTACCCGCGGCTCCGCTCGCGTTAAATTCTGCTAACCCACGTCAGTCCAGTCCAGTCCAGTCCATTCCAGTCCAGTCCACTGTCCCGCTGTCCCGCTGTCCCGCTGCCCCACTGCCCCGCTGCCCCGCTGCCCCACTGCCCCGCTGCCCCGCTGCCCCACTGCCCCGCTAACCCACTGCCCCGCTAACCCACTGCCCGCTGACCCACTGCCCCGCAGCCCCACTATCCCACTGCCCACTGCCCCGCTTCCCCACTGCCCCACTGCCCCGCTGCCCCACTGCCCCACTGCCCCCCACTGCCCCGCTACCCCACTGCCCCGCTGCCCCACTATCCCACTGCCCCACTGCCTGCGCCGCTGCCCCCCACTACCCCGCTGCCCCGCTACCCCAATGCCCCGCTGCCCCACTACCCCACTGCCCCGCTGCCCCACTGCCCCGTTGCACCACTATACCACTGCACCACAGCAAGCCCCGCTGCCCCACTGCCCCCCTTCCCCACTGCCCCGCAGCCCCTCTGTCCCGATGCCCCGCTGCCCCACTGCCCCGCTGCCCCACTATCCCACTGCCCTGCTACCCCACTGCCCCACTGCCCAACTACCACACTGCCCCGTTGCCCGCTGCCCCGCTGCCCCACTGACCCGCTGCCCCGCTACCTCACTGACCCACTGCCCCACTGCACCACTATACCATTGCCCCACAGCCTGCCCCGAAGCCCCACTGCCCCGCTTCCCCACTGCCCCTCTATCCCGCTGCCCCACAGCCCCGCTCCACTGCCCCGCTACCCCGCTGCCCCGCTGCCCCACTATCCCACTGCCCCGCTACCCAGCTGCACCGCTGCCCCACTGCCCCGCTGCCCCACTAACCCACTGCCCCGCTGCCCCACTATCCCACTGCCCCGCTGCCCCACTGCCCCGCTGCACAACAATCCCACTGCCCCATAGCCTGCCCCGCTGCCCCACTGCCCCGCTGCCCTCTGTCCCTATGCCCTACTGCCCCCTGCCCCACTGCCCCGCTATCCCACTGCCCCGCTGCCTCGGTAACCCACTGCCCCGCTACCCCACTGCCCCACTGCACCGCTATCCCACTGCCCCACTGCCTGCCCTGCTGCCCCACTCCCCTACTGCCCCGCTGCCCCGCTACCCCGCTGCCCCACTGCCCCGATGCCCCGCTGCCCAGCTGCCCCACTGCCCCACTGCCCCGCTACCCCACTGCCCCACTGCCCCGCTGCCCCACTATCCCACTACCCCACTGCCCCGCTGCCCCGGTACACCACAGCCCCGCTGCCCCGTTGGCACGCTGCCCCGCTGCCCCACTGCCTCGCTGCCCCGTTGCCCCGTCCCGCTGCCCCACAACCCCACTGCCCCACTGCTCCACTGCCCCGCTACCCTGCTACCCCACTGCCCCACTGCCCCGCTGCCCCACTGCCCCGCTGCCCCACTACCCCACTGCCCCATTGTCCCACCGTCCCACTGCCACTGTCCTACTGTCCCACTTTCCACTATCCCACTGTCCCACGGCCCACTGTCCCACTGTCCCACTATATCACTATCGTCCCGTCCCATGTCCCATGTCCTGTCCCATGTCCCATCCTATGTCCCATCCTATGTCCAGTCCCATGTGCCGTCCCACTGTCCTGTCCCATGTCCCGTCTCATGTGCCGTCCCATTTCCCGTCCCCTGTCCCGTCCACTGTCCCGTCCCCAGTCCCGTCCCCTGTCCCGTCCCCAGTCCCATCCCCAGTCCCATCCCCTGTCCACTCCACTCCACTCCATCGTACATTACTATCCGCTCGTGCAAATGCATAGAAGCTTCGATCTGTCGGGTGAGTACGCAACCCACGAATTAATTTTTTTCTTTTTTTCTTTCTTTTTTTCTTTCTCAAAACCCATACCAGTTTTTAAGTCAGATCATCAGCTTTCAAACAAAAAAAAAATCATCAAAATCGGTCCAGTAGTTTTAGCGTGATGCTGGAACAAACAAACAAACAAACAGACGTTTACAATTTTATAATAGTTAAGACTAGCGGAAGCATTGGGGTGCTTTGAATGAGGATGGTTATATCTATTGATGGTATATATATTGCCTAATTGCGTATATGCAATGCACGCCACTGATTAAAAGAGCCTGCATGAGTGACAATATATAATTGATCGTCTGGCGCTCCCTGGGCCGTCAGCCCCGCTACCAACTTGCTGACTGGCTAATCTTTTTCCCACGGTATGAACTATTATCATTATGTAGCTCATGTGGACATGATAGAAGAAGAAGATGGTCAGTGTCAGTGTTAGTGTCGGTGTCAATGTCGGTGTCAGTGACGGTGTCGGTGTCAAGGTTCAGCGTCGGTGTCGATGTCAGTTACGGTGTCGGTTCCAGTGTCAGTGTCAGTATAGGCTTCAGTGTCGGTGTTAGTGTCGGTGTTGGTGTCAGTGTCAGTGTTAGTGTCGGTTACAGTGTCAGTGTTAGTGTTGGTGTCGAAGTCAGTGTCAGGGTTCAGTGTCGGTGTCGCTGTCAGTGTCGGTGTAAGTCCTATAATACTGAGCATGGCCCGACATGCTCTTGGCCGGTTTTTTATTTACTCGTTTTCAATCATGTCTGTCTGTTCGGTACAAAGTTTGTTTTGAATTTTAATTATACCAATTTCCCGATGAGCTACAGACTTGAAACTTTAAATACAGCTCAGGACTGGATGACAATGCAATAATAAATGGATTTATTTTTAAAAACGTGCTTTAAAAAATATTTTTCATCAAATGAACGATCCTACATCGTACACCAAAATTTCACATCGATTAATCAATTTAAAGTAGCTTAGGCATGAAGGGCAAAGCCAAGTGCGTTTTAGTTCACAAGAATTGGCTGTATAGTACTCTTTAGTCATATTCAGGCATTTGTAGTCATATATCAAATACAAATACAAATACAAATCATTTATTCTGCAAATTGGATGTTAAAAATCACTTTTACAAGTCGGTATCCCCCGGCAGGAGGAGCAAACCAACAATTCCCCACGTTCTATTGTTTTATTACAAGCCACACAATGCATCTTACAAGCTTGTTTAGTATTATTCGCAAAAATAATGTAATATTGTGTAGGTAGAAACAAAACAAAACTTAATAAGCACACAAACGAAGTTAAGCTTAGAGCACTGAGGCCGAAGGTCGAATTCACCGCCACGCTCGGGCAGCGAGACGATCGCGCTAATCACCTCTCACTAATTACTGTAGGTTACGATTTTTGCTTTATTTTAACACTGTTATTATGGTGAAAGTTTATGATATTGCACTATTCTATAGACAGAATCACTCAGTTTATACTTTAAGCTTTCTAATGGTATATAAATCAACTGCAAGACTGTATGTTTGACACTGTAAACAAAATTAAAAACAGGAGCTTAGTAATAACGATGCTAACACTTGCGCGATCGCAAAATTATATAACGATTTAAATTGTGGAAATAAAATATCGCTCACGAGCAGGATTCGAACCTGCGACTCCTGGCTCAGTACGCCAGTGCTTTAGCCACTAAGCTACCGTGAACACTGCGAACTAACGAAATTCTCATCCACTTGGTACATCTTTGGGTGACGTCAGCGATATCTTATTAAGAAACAGTGTTTCTTAACCAAAACTTTACGCAAGCGCCATCTATTGAAAATCATCAGAACCCATTATGAAGTAACTTCCAAAAAAGCAGAATAGATGTCACTACCGTATCTGAACTGAACTGTTGTGTCTGTACTGTATCTAATTTGAATTTGTATAGCAAAATACGTAATAATGACAGTTGATCATATACAATCAAGAACATTATATAATATGTATGTATTACACACATTTTTAAAGATTCATGTATATAATATAAATGCATACACCATAGGCAGAATTCGTTATTGTGACATTAAATTTGCCTACGTCTATATAAAAAACATGATCTATTGTAGAAATATGAGATTCCCAAAGCATGTTGCCTGTTGCCTGGGTCTGATATAATTCGTATTTGAAAAACTGTAGATAAGCAAGAAGTAGGTACCCACTTCCCATGTTAGACTAATACGAGAGTGGGTAAATTGATGTGATGGATGAGGTTTGGCTTTGTCTCTTCCATGACATTCCAGTCCATTCAATAGTTGTCTGGAAGAGATCGCCGTGGAGCGATAAGACCGCCAGTTGTACACTAGCGCATAAGTAGTTATTTAAGAAATTAATATAATCTTGTTGTGCAATAAAGAGGATTTGTATTGTATTGTATTGTTGGAGCCGAATCAGCTGTCTTTTTATCTGAGTGTGGCCTCCAGGGAGCCGTTCCTATCCTGATAGGAGACTGAAGTCATACAAAAACAATTATGTTTTCGCTTCTATTTTTAAACAATAACGAGATTTATGAGTACTTCTGTCTGTTTACGCAGATTGTACTTTATTTAATGTCTCATTGTACTGGATCAGGACAGGGTCAGGGCGATTAAAACAATAAAAAACTTGATTCAACCATTTATATCGTAAAATAGTTCGAAATAAAAATACATTAAATTTATATTCGCTTACTGAACTATTTATTGTTCCGTTTTGTTCATTATTCTCAAAAAATCTGATTTTTATAAAAAATGTTGATACGTTTAACTATTCATTAAGATAATTTAAATTAGGTCAGTAAAAGCATCATAAACATACAGAGCTTAATAAATTTAAAAGCATCAACTTAGTTACAAAATAAAATAAACTCAAATAGGTATAAAGATCTACGAAATATACATTAAAAGAATTTTAATTAGTTATATACATACATAGAATGGTTCAGATTACTTAAAATAAATGGTATCACATTCTTAAAGTCTAAATTCAATAAAATACTGTTGTGGTTTATCATCTACTAAATTATTATCTCTTGAGCTGCTCTTATTTTGATTCGTATCCCTTGGACTATCAGTTCTCACACCATTATTGTTACTATGGTTAACACCATTACCAAGTTCTCGGTTTTCACTTTTCTTCTGAGGTGTCTCGTGTGTAGTTTCTTTTTGGGGTTCCATACCCAATAATTGGGTTATGGGTATGGACCCATATACATACACTAGCTTTTGCTCGCGGCTTCGCACGCGTTGATGTGGAAATCTAATCTAATTGAAATAATGCAATTAATGACCCGCTTTTTGGTTAGGAACGTGCAGGTAGCCAAGCTGTATCTCCGAGTGACAAAACCCATAGGCCTGCCGCATGTTGCCAGGCCTCGCGCTATTGTCTTTTGTTCGCAAACACTTCACGTATGCACTGGGTGCCATCATTAATAATTAACATAAAATGAAGCTTGCCCTATTGTTGCCCCGCATTATGTCTAAACCTGTCCAAACTACCTCCTTCCATCTCATTTCACCTCCTTCCACCTCCATCCACTTCCATCCATCTCTATCCACCTCCTTCTACCTCCTTCGACCACATTCCACCTCCATCCACCACTTTCCACGTCCTTTCTCCTCCTTCCACCTCCATCCACTTCCTTCCACCCCATTCCACCTTCTTCCACCTCCTTCCACCTCCATCCACTTCCATCCAAAGTCTAGTCATCAGCTTTCAAACACACAAAGTTTCATCAAAATCGGTCCAGTAGTTTTAGCGTGATGCTCGAACAAAAAACAGACATTTCCTTACCATTTCAGATTTCGAAATCTACGTCCCTATGAGGCCGTGTCGTAACCTTTATGCTTAGAAACACAGACCAATAAGCCTCAAGACGCCGCTTCAACAAAGTTTTGCTTATGAACACAGTCGTAAAATGTTGGCGGGGACCGGGGGGCGGACGGCGCGTTATGATTGGTCGGCTCAAAAGTTCGGTGGTATGATTCCATATGATTGGTGCCGCTCGCTGATGGACTGACGTCCTGATTGGTGGCGGGGCGTATGATATGCAGTGCTACTGCATATGCGTTGTGACCGGGGGTGTCCAGCTAATCGGCGTCTAGAGGCTTACTGGTCTGTGCTTAGAAACCTTCAAATGAGGTACTAATATAGTACGGTGACTTTCGAGATATTCAAATTTTAAAGAGTATGCTTATGTTTTTAAGTGTGTTCAACCTTTTTTGAATAAAATCGGATTGAGTTTTCAAAAATGTGTCAAAATAAAATATAATTTAAATCAAAAGCACTAAGAAGTATTGATATCAACTTCGAAGGAAATCACCGCCAAAATAACTTTTTACCCCTTTTTAACCCCGTTAGGGGATGAATTTCAATAAAATACGAAACACGTCTTCCATCAATTCTGTTAAAAAAGGTTTATGCAAAATTTGAAGTAGATTGGACCAAAGAATCACGTTGTACCATACAAACTTTGCCCCCCTTTTTCACCCCCTTAGGGATAGAATTTCGGAAAATCCTTTCTTATCGGATGCCAACGTCATACAACGAACACACACTCCAAGTTTCAGGTCTCTACGATCAGCGGTTTAGGCTGTGCGTTGATCCGTCAGTCATTCAGGACAAAGCCTTTTATATGTATAGAAGATACCTAATATAACGCCTGTATTACGATAGTACTATTAGATATTCTGTGCCTGTATTCCCCGAACGGGGAGAGGTGTATAGTAACACCCACATTGTCGCCAGTTATATTATAAGTTAAGTCCCATGTAATAAGGTACGATCCTATTGCCATTTACCGGCCACAAATCCTGACACCGGGCTGCTACTGAGTATTTCCTAATGAAAAACCCTAATAACACTGCCCGACCCGGGAATCGAACCCAGGACTCCACGCTTAGCACTCCACTCGCTTGCGACCACTAGACTCAAGAAGCAGTCCTAATTTTTTTAAGTTCTTACCTTATTACTTGCCTACAACCTTATTCTCAAAGTCTCAAAATTTTGGTTGTCATACTTAATGTAATCGATTGTATCCAAAGGATAATATTGAATATGACGGTCTCGCGCTCAGAGTCGCGTTGTATGAAACTTTTAAAATCGGCATGATAAAAAAAAATGTTGGCAAAAAATCAAAGGTAGTGTAACAGTAAGCCATTCTACTCTCGATTTTAAACAAACTAGTTTCAACATGTTTTATATTCTAAGGCAGAATGACAGTTGTCGTGAACCGTGTTCATTCTGAAATACCAATTGCGTCATTGAGATAAAGTTTAATTTTCTTAGTTGTTCTGATCGTTATGAAGTCTATTCGTCCCAATATTTTTGATGCCGACTGTACTATTGAGTGACAATGACATAATAAAAGTATGGTTATTGACAAATACTGGTTTGTTTACAATAATACTTGTTAATAATCGGGTTCAGTCAACACTTTATTCTAGTTTTAGATTAGTGTAAATCAGTATAGCATCCGACTGGTTCTCTAACGTCATAATTTTGGGTTCATAGCCTTGATACAGTAAATTAAAATGACATTAAAACCACTACTACTACCACAGAGTACATTATATAGCTGAGAATAGAGTAATCAGTCAAAAAGGCGATAGGAGCGCCTCCGGTGTTGATTTCTGGAACTACAACGTGCTATATACATACCTATAACCACGGTGTTTGCAGTTCATACAAAAAATAATCTATTGGCAAGCAGCCTTCAGGTTTAGTTCCTGAGTGTATCAACAGATGGCTCTTTGTGTGTTTTTCAAAACCAATATATTTCTTTGTACGCAGAATTTCTACTATTCTTTACTTGGAGCTAAACCTTTCTTTTTAACAGAATAATGGGAAAAGCAAACTTTGAAAACACAAATATCAATAAAAAATTCTGAAATCTATATTTGCTCTTTAAAAAGTATTTTTTTTTGTAGGATTTTCAAGTTTGGTTTATAAACTTTTGTAAAAGTATAATGGATTGTCATTCTGTCATGTGTCATGGCGCCGGGCCGGCAAAATTGCAGTTTCCTTTGTAAACTTTAGTTCAATTTAATGTAAATGATGACAATTTATACTTTGATCCGTGCATACTACTTTAGACATTTATTCTATTTTGCTTCCGAACCGGACTTGATGCTATGGAATATGTACTTAGATATTGTATTCGCCGTTGGATTACCTACCGTAGTAAGTATAAAATATTCTTTAATAAGAACTTTGTCATCTAACTTGAGTTTGTCATAGAAGGGTGTACAGTATTATTACTAGAGAGACAGCTGAACAATAATAATAATGTCTTTTCATTTGCAGGTGAAGATTGCAGTATAATTTTGCATTCGTTTCCCAACCCTGTTAATGAAGAAGGCTGATTTAGATCCTGGAAATTGGTGGAGATTTTCTTGTTTTGGGTGGCTAATTTGTATTCAATGATAGAAAAGTATGTCTCAAACACTTTAAAACTAAATTTCATATAAGGAGCTGAAGATTAAGTGCTAATGTGGTTCCTACTTTGCACGCAAGGGCCTCTAAGGCGACACTCTGACCAAGGTATTTTTAAAAATATTTGCCATTATTTCTATGTTCACTACTACTACAGTTTTTAGTTATATGTACAGTCAGTTTCAAAAATATCAGGATGAATAGACTGTTCAAAATTATCTTTAAAAATCTTGCATATTAAAATTTATCTCAATGGAATAAAATTCTTATCAGAATGAGAACATTGGCATGACACTCGAAATTGCGAGTGTTTTTTAGGACCAAATTACTTTAGTCAATCATATTTGTCATGTACAGTGTGAGTGTTACTGATGTTTGCCGATATATCTGTGCCGATGCACAATATTTATTCTGCAGTACTGTACTGTTTTTTTTTCCTGCAACTCACCTTGTGTCATTGAGATATAGTTTATTTTTCTTAGTTATTCAGATCATTTTGAATAAATAAATAAATAATCAGTTTATTCTCTCATCACAATAGTTTTTAAAGTACTAGGTTTAGCTAATATGGCAAAAAAAAAAAAAAAAAATTGTCCGTTTGTCCTAATATTTTTGACCCTGACCGTTCATAGGTAGTTTCTCTTTTGCACAAGTTCATTTCAGACCAGTATTTCACCATTCCATCTATCCAATACAATACAATACAAATACTCTTTATTGTACACAAAAGAAAATAGCAACATATAATATGACTTATATAGAAGATATGTACAATGGGCGGTCTTATCAAGGTGATCCATCCATTTAACTTTCTTCTCTGTTACATGCTGATTTCCTTAAAATGTTTATTTTTGCTGAATAAATTAGGAATGAAAAACCTAATTGTTAAATGGCTAACATGGCTGGTCCATGGATCCAACCTGCGTCTCCTCGTTGAAAAGTTTCTTCTTTTCATCAATCTTGATAACATTTGTTGTACACAATATTGATGACACAACAGCCCTACTTATTTCTTAAACAAATCATGCTTTATTGAAAGTTAAAAAAAATACATGTATTTAATTTACAGGCTCACCTCATAAGAATGCACTGTCATGTGACTAGGAAGAATCCTACACTTGTCGAACCTTCCATATCTACGGGTAAAGCAATGAAATTCTGTCCATGAGGTAATCTTTAACTATCTTACTGTCAAGTGCATTTTTTTTTAGTAGTTTTATGACTGTTTGCTAAGATCTTTTATCCAAGACTAGTAAAACCAGGGTGGTAAATAAAACGATTTAAGTCATTGATTGAAATCATTTTTTTTATAAAAATCCATGATTTAAATCAAAGGACATTGCCCATTCTCTTAGGAGCTTTAGGCCCCTCAAAAAAAATTGCTATGTCACGGCGGTTTTAGTCTTATTTTGTAGACCAAGAATTATCATTTATTATTCTGCAAACGATTTTAATTTTTTCACCCTGGTTTAAGAGAAATCAATTTTTTTCCAACTCCATAACTGATTGATAAGTACGCTCCGTGCATCATTGGGCGATATAACTGAACACACCCATAAAGACATCTGGACATCATGTATGGTGTTGCAAGATATAATTATTTTGTTAATCGATGTTCAAAATCGATTTTGTAAGAATTTTTTAAATAACATTGGATTAGCTTTTCAAGTTTTTGGGTGTATTCATTAATATCGATTTAATAAGTAATATTTCAGTTAATTTAAAATGATTATAACAATACTTACAATAAATGCATAGGTATTTTAAAGCAAAGAATCATCTTATTTTTCTGTACAAAATAGGTTTTCAAAATATGTTTTGCAATTTCTTTTGATTTGACGTCATATGAGTGATTTTTTTATTATTTTTAATAAATTGATTGATTTTCGAGATTTAAAATAAATTGTGGAAATAAAAAAAAGAAATCAATCAATTAAGATAAGTCTAGTATAATAGCATCTGAAACACAGTAAAAGTGAATTTATAGAAGTATCGATATTTAGAATTGATTCTGATTATTTGTTGAAATAGTCTGATATCTGGCAACATTTACGTTCGGTTTGAATGGAGGATATACTTACGATTCAGTTTAATACATATTTATTATGTTTTTAATGCTAGGGTGAAAGAAATGTTGATCAAGAACAAATAAACATGAAAAAATATGACATAATTTCATGAGAAATAAAAACCGGCCAAGAGCATGTCGGGCCATGCTCAGTATTATAGGGTTCCTTAAGTAGGTGTACAAACGAATCAAATCGAATATTAATCATGGCTATTTTAGTTTTTGCAATAATCGGCAGCATTCGCCACTCAGAGCGTGTCAGGCGCTACTAACAGTAGCGCCATCTAGCGATAAATTCAAGAAGCCAAATTTAAGAAGAGTGTAATTTCAAAGTTACTTTTTGTGATTTTTTTAAATAGAAAGTAGCATTATTTGCTATGATAATTTTTCTTTAAGGTCAATGACCTTTGAACTAGGACGTTTTAAGTATTTTTCTGTTTTCTCTCTATAACTCAAAAAATTATAATCACATTATACTCGAAATAATTTTAAAAGAGAGTTTTCACAAAGTTCTATCAATGTGGAAGATTATAAGTTTCTACGTTGCATAGTTTAGAAATGGCAGGGGGGGGGACACATTGCAAGCCACTTTGGCGGGCTATATTTCGCAGATGGTACACCTGATAAAAAAGTGATGTATGAAACATTACCTTCATTTTAGTAGACCTATTCAATGATACCCCACACAATGGGGTGCAGCGAAAAAAATTATTTTTTCCCCATTTCACATGTATACCATACCACCCCTAAAGAACGTAAAAACTATTTTTTTATTCTTTTAAAATTGAGATCTATATGCAGACTATTTTTTAACAAAATTTCATTTACTTATGTTTATAACTGTAGAAGTTATTAAGCTGTAAAGGATTAGGACAGACGGACAGACGGACGGACATGACGAAACTATAAGGGTTTAAGGGTTCCTTGTAGGACTTCGGAACCCTAAAAAAGAAAAGTCGTGTTGTTCAACTGTGTACCATTTACCCACACTTGTAAATGTTAACAAGCACTTAACTTTTAATAATCCACCATTATTACACATTAACACATGAAGAAACACAAATTTTGAAAAATAATACAAAATCCACAACATTCTCCCGAATTTTCCTGCCAGCCAAATGCAATAATATACATTTAAGGATATCGCGAAAAAAAATCTCTTAAGGGGTCATTGTACTCATCAGTATGAACAACTTTTACTATGGGACCAACCGTGAAACAAATATAGCTGATCCCTACATTTTGTCGATTT